>CM041295.1:64443939-64846439 GCA_023052935.1 Piezodorus guildinii
GCAGTCGCTGATCTTCAGCGAAGATAAAATGATATAATACTATTAAGTTTGTGGATTACGAGGAGGTGTAAATAAGATTTTAACAAGCTAATTAACCGGCATTCACCTTAATGCTATTGGGTTGTGTCACATGAAATGTCCGTTTTCAAGGTAAAGGATTTTTATTAAAAATACGATATGAAAACAAGATAATTTTATTCGAAGTATTTACCTTCTTTTTCTACACATTTTTCCCAACGTGACACCAACTTTTATACCCGAACTGAAAAACTCTGTGCTTTGAAGTGAAACAAAATCTGAACACGCACTTTTCCCTTGATCATCATTTTCAAAAAGTTTTCCTTTAACGAAGTTGTCTAAATTCCTGAACAGGTGGTAATCTGTTGGAGAAAAGTCGGGAGAATATGGTGGGTGTGGAAGAACTTCGTAGCCCAGTTCTTTCAATTTTTGCACGGTATGTTTTGAAACATAGGGTCTTGCTGCCGCTCAAGCTTTTTTACTTTCCCAATACACTTTAAATGTCCGGAAACACATTTAGATAGGTAGATGCACTTAGTTGTGCTGAGAGTCCTTTAACTGTTTGTTAGGGGTTTTCTTCTACTGTATGTTTAAGGAAATCGTTAGATGCGGGGGATTTAGATGGTTTAGTAGACCCCCAAAGCTCGATTCCATATACCCAAATAGGTCTGATAATAGTGATAAATGAGTGAAAAATAATAAATGAGTTTTTGTAAAGTACTGGAAGTTTTCAACGTTTGTCTTATAAGTGTTGTAGTAATCAGTATCTTCGAGCAGTTTCTTGTCGTTTCAGTCTCGTGTGAGGAAGCATACGCAATAGACATTAATGAGACACATACTAAGCATACATTTTTTTTTTTTTTTGGTCCTTTCTTTTAGGAACTGAAAATAGGTTCCTCTTTTCTTTTTTTTTTAAATTAATTAAATAGAGTTTTTTTAGATGCGGGAATTTTATAACGTAACGATATAACAATAATAGGTACTTAAAATGTTCGAATGTTTTTAGTAATATTAAAATTTAATTCTTTGCATGACGTTATGTGACACTTTATTTCCTATTTTAAGGTTTCGACTTTAATACATTTTAGGAAATATTTTCTTATTTCATTTGGTACCACTTATTTTTTAGTACGTGCTGAACAAGAAAGTATATTTGAGCTTTTCTGATGAAAACATGGATCACAGCAAAAGCCTCAAAATTTTATTTCACTCCCTAAACTTTTAGAACCGAACTATGGATCATATGAACTTTTTTGTTCTACATCAGGTTTACTATCTGCTCCCACCATATGACTGCATATAAATGAGACACCCTGTAAACTCACGTTTACTTGATGTATTGATTCTAATACAGTTGTATACTTCAATTAATTTTTAAAAAAATTAAAAATTGGAGTTAAGTGGTATTCGATATTTGGTAGAGGAACAGAGTCAACTCTTCAAGTCCAGACAGGCATTGTTTTCTTTATGTTAATGATAATTGTATATTTGATTGAATGCTAAGACAGGGCGTTTGTCTAAGAGGAATTGGATTTTCCGGTAAAAAAAACAAAAATATTTTTGAGAGAAGTTAGTTCAGGGTGCAGTCAAAAGAACACACAATTAAGAAATAAACTTAATAAACTGGTGCCGACGTTTCGTTCTAAATTATAGGCCTTCTTCAGGGCGTTAGTAGGAGAGTGTCAGAACAATCAACGCTCTGAAGAAGGCCTATAATTTACGCCGAAACGTCGGCACCAGTTTATTATGTTTATATCCTAATTGTGTGTTCTGTTGACTGCACCCTGAACTCACTTCCCCCACCTACCCAATCAACCATTCTCACTTCACAAAAATATCTTTTCTTGATTGTGATTATTCAAATTTAATAGATAGACATTTTTCTTAACATTTTTGTTTGTTTGGCGCGACAGGCTTTGAAGACCCTTGGTAGCGCGGTATGGTTTCATAAGACTCCACTCCGCGATTCTCCATGATATTTTATAGGGTTAGGTAATCAATCTCTACGCTTATTTTTTCAAGTAGCCACCAGTTGACTAACGGGGCTCACATACCTGAGGGAAGGTTGTGAGTGAACCCCCATTTAATTACATGCTTGAAAAAGTCTACCCGGAACTCGGATTCCACTCACAACCTTAGGCGTGGTAGACTAGGGCGCTAGCCAAACCATAGCTCTAGCAACAACTAAACAACAGCAGTACTAAGGTTTAATCAACAATAAATTGGGAATTGAATTGTTTACGAGACAAGAAACGAGTTTGAAAAAGCAATAGGAGGCTTTGCTGTCGGCGGAATGAGGCACCCAATCCACGGAACTGCGGCTAAATAAGCGGCCAGTGACTGGGAAGTGTAGCCACTAGACAATGGTCGGCCAAACAATGACTATTGTCCTACCCCCACTGGAAATATATTTCACCTATTTGGTTGGTAGACCTGCCGCTCTCTAATCTCTGTATTATATCGCTAGTTCCTCGCCTTCCAAGACGGCGTCTTTTTGTTTCCTTTTACATAAAATTTGTTTACACAGGTAGGTACCCATGGGGTTACTGTCACCCGCGCGGGAATACCTCTTACCGACCCTTCAGTGGTTGGCCTGTACGGCAAGAATTGCTTGTTTAGAGTACAAATCACAGTATAAAAAAAGAAATAATAAAAAAAAAGATAAAATACAAAATATAGTTGACTGTATAATGAATTTTAGAAGTTAGTTAGGGGTACGTTTTATACAATAATAATTTTTTTTCTTTTAATTCTCATTTTCATGGGACATGGAAATTTCAAAATAAAATTCACAGAATATAGAAAATGTAAACAAGGTGACAAATACTAATACAAAATAGACTTGAAAATGAAAAGAAATTGATAACAATAAATAAATAAAATACAACCTCATTTACAATTCTATTGTGGACTGGAATGGTTACGAGATGATTAAATATGTGGGATTTGGAGGTTGGGAGAGAGTTGGAGTGACGGATAGAAAGAGAAATAGAATTCCACAGTATTGAGGATCGGATAAGAAAAGATCTCTCGACATGTGCATATCGATGGGCCTGCGTATATAATTCTGAAGTTCTAGAGCGTGTAAAATGGGAACATAAGATTTGAGTTGTAGCAGGTTGAAAATGTATAATAGACTGCGGGATTGGATAACTTGATAAAGGAACGATGCTAGGAAAGGCCACCTCAACTCGCCACTAAATTGAGGTGTGCCTCTGGGACCCCAAAGATCAAAAATGAATCGAACAAAACAATTAATTATGCGTTTTATTTTTACCACGAGATCCCTAGAAACACCACCTTATACCGTACAGCTGTAGTCGAAGCAGGGGAATATCAGAGAGGTAACGAGGAGTTTAGGGCTTTGTAAGGGAATAGACGGAGAAATTCATTCGCTTTAAATATATTCCACCTATAATAAAATAAATAAATTTTATCATGCTTTATTGAAGCTTATATAATTCAAAATTATTGAAAAAATAATAATAAGTAATATAGAGGGTTTATAGCATTAAAATAACAAGATAAAATTTGATTTTCAATGTAGGAATCCTATTTTCGAATGTTTAGGCAAAATGGAAACATTTACTATTTGTCATTTATTTGTACCATTGATTTAAAAGAAATATGTTTATAGGATAAGTATGGGAAAAAAATTGTTAAATTTAATTTTTCTATTTTTTTTTTGTCTTCAAATAACAATTATTCATAAACCCTTTATAAGTAGTAAATGCCTGAAGGGCAATTATATATTATCAAAAACCTGTATAGAAACGGATAAGTCATTTGTTTCAATTCGGATACCTCTATATAGATTAAGGTTTACTGAGTATTCTATTCAAGCAACTATTAGGGTGGATAGTTTTTTTTCATTTATTTATCATATAACGAAATCCTTACTTTTATTTTAATAATTTTTGTCAAGTGTCGGTTAAACTCATTACGATTGACGAAGAAATCTAAATATCTACGAATTTATTTAATAGTTTTGTTGTTGTTTTTTTTTTTTTTGTATATCATTTACTGGAATTTACAACTGTATTGGATAATGCATCTAGCTAATAAGCAGGAAGATGAAGTATTGGGTTGATGCAAAATTAATGCAGGTTTCCTCTATTGCAATATCTTAATTCCAATTGTGTAAACAAAGCTAATCCTAACATTGATCATTATTATACCAAAACAAACCTTATCTAATACCCTCTCTTTCACCATGAATTTGTTTAGTAAAATCGTTTTGTTCAGTGTGTTCAAAGGTCTTGAATCGAAAATATCAAAGTGCGATTTTCGTCAAATTTATTTTTACGAATTTAAATTAGGGCGCAGCGCTGCGCAAACGGCTCGTAATATTAATGAAGTGTGGGGTCAGGGGGCTATTAATGAGTGCACGGTGCAGCGTTGGTTCCAGAAGTTTCGCAGAGGAGATTTCGACCTCGAAGACAAGGAAGGTCGGGGCCGTCATCTTGCTCTGGACAACGACCAGCTGAGGTCAAAAGTGGAAGAAGACCCAACCAAAACCACACGAGAAATGGCGGCGGAACTCGGAACTCAAAAATTGCAACGTCTTTGCCCAGCATTGATGAATCGGAAGGGGCCGATCCTGCTCCACGATAACGCCAGACCACACGTTGCACAACCAACGCTTCGACGACTGCACGAGTTGGGCTACGAAGTTCTCCAACATCCGCCTTATTCACCTGACCTCTCTCCTACAGACTTTCACTTTTTCAGGCATCTGGACAACTTTTTGAGGGAGAAAAATTTTCAAAACCAGGACGACATTGAAAATTCTTTTCGTGATTTCATTGAGTCCAGGGATTCGGATTTTTTTTCTGGTGGAATAAGAAAGCTTGTTGAACGTTGGCAAAAGTGCATTGATTCAGATGGAAATTATTTTGATTAAATATATATGGTTAAAGTAAAGATATGGCGTATTTACAATACCTACTAAAAACCTGCATTAATTTTGCATCAACCCAATACATGAAAGAGACAAATATGGCCATGGCAGCACTCCAATAGGTAATCTAAATTAGAAGGTCTCTATGCCATCTTCTTTTCAGCTGTCTCAGAGGATTATATTACGTTTAAATTTAACCTAATACCTCTAAGCAACCCTCTACCCTCCTAGCATATCGCTTCCATTATCAACAAGGCCTAAGAAATCGATTACGGGATTATGACTGATCATGTATTGAATAATAATGCGTTCGAAAAATTGCAGCTGAAATAATTATATTCAATAATAATTATTTTTTAATATAGTAAATACAAGACTATAGGGAAATGTTGGCAGGTGCTTGGATATTTTCTCAGCGGTAGCATTCCGATGAAGGCAGTGTCCTTGCAAGGTGAAAGTATCTTTATATGGTCCATCACCTCTCTCGATGTTTAGTTTATTTTTTATAAATAACATATATTATTTTATTTAAAAAAAAAGAACTAAACTTGTGCCATAAAAAACGTTTATATTTAAAAATTCCACAACTAAAAAATAAAAAAAAAACAACAGTATGATAAAAAGACAACTTGAAACGCAATGAATAGAAATAATTTATCAATCCAGAAAAAAATATATTAAAAACATTTATTAATTAAATAAAATAAATAAATTTCATGTAAACCTTGAATGTGTCTCTTATAATGATAAATTGTTTTCCTCCAAGAATAATTTAATAACCATAAAAAACCTACATAAAAACTCCCCTTTTTTATTTTGTATTTCTGCTTTGAACACAACATACCTACTTATACTTGTAAGTAACGCCGTATTTTAATAAAACATGATAATATTTCTTGTCAATGCAACTATACGTTATTTTTTTAACTAAATACTCCTTTGGTTCTGATGCAAAATATTTATTTAATAATTTTACATTTTTTAAATAATAATAATGCCTTCTTTTTTTTTTTTTTTAATTTTACGTTACACATTAATCAAAGGCATTTAAGCATGGTTGAATGACCGTCTGCTGGAAAAAATGCCATAAATTACATGTAAGTATAAAAAATAAAATAATCAATCAAATAATAATCTATTGTTTATAAAAACTAATCCTGGACTTTATTAATTTTTAAAAATAACTCATCCTGGACTTTAATAAAATTAATGAAATATTTATTCCAGTAAAAAAGTAATGAACAAAAATAATACATTAATCCAGGAAAAAACAATCATTTATTAATTAAATTAAGTAAATAAATTTTATGTAAACCTTGACTATGTCTCTTATAATGATAAATTGTTTCCTTCCAAAAATAATTTAATAACTATAAAAAAGATATATAAGAAACTCCCTGTTTTTATTTTTAATTTCTGTTCTGAACATAACATACTTATACTTGTAAGTAACGCCTTATTATAATGATACATGATAATATTTCTTTTCAATGCAACTATACGTTATTTTTGAACTAAATACGCCTTCGAATCTGATTCGAAATATTTATTGCATAATTTAATATAATTTTAATAATAAATAATGCTTTAATAATAATAAGCCAGCAGCATGGGGAACATTCAGGGTTTTTCGATTGTCGACGGGATGAATTTGATGGTTTAGTAGAGCCCCATAGCTCCTATAACTCCTTAAGTCCATACCGACCTTACGATAGTCAAATAAATGAGTCTTTTGTAGATAAGTAGAAAATTTGAGCGTTTGTCCATTAAGTGTTAAAATAGTCAAAAGTAACCAGCAAAACGTTAGTCAAGATGTCGTCCTGGATATCAACAGGGACAACAGGGGCAGGATGTCATAGGTTTACAACGAATGGTAAAGGTTATTTGGTAGGATTTATTGGGGGGTTTTTTCCCTCCAATTCTGACACCATACTTCAAGGTCTTTAAAAATTTAGATAGATTTATTTCCTGATGTATAATCTTCAGGGTTTTCTAAATATCTTTGCCTTAAATAGGTGCTATTAAGGGTGGGAAAAAAGTTCGGTTGTGAGACATCAGACCTGCTTAGATAGTTAGGCAATATGCTGACTCCTGTTTCTACGAATTTTGCCTGAACCATGTGAGGCGACTTTCTCTTGTTGAAAAATTTCTTCAAGGATAGAAATCTGTTTCAAGTTTATAACTGCGTGATTCTCAGTCGTAATCGGAATATTGTATGTTTTATTTATTTCAATTTTCTGTCATTTATTTATCTTTTTCTATTACATTGTTAAATAAAAAGTCCCTGTATTTTATTAATTTTTTTATAATGTTAGGTATACGATGTAAAAAGAAAGTACGATGGAAAAGAAAGTACCCAACAGAACCCCCTCCTAGGCTTTAATTTATCAGAGAAGGTCTCTCATCCAGCATATTTTCAGCTTTCTTCTAACAGCCTTTCCAACTATTAGCATGTCGTTTATTAGCTCTGAAAACGCGACTAGAGTTGTATGAGTTTGATAACTGTTAATTATTGTGAGTCAGTATGAGGGGGTATAATTATAATTATAAGACACAATATAATTATTTTTACTATAATTATAAGGTTATATGCAGCTTAAATTAAAAAGGCTAGGTTGAGCCTGAAAATGAGTTTTAATTCTATATTTTACCGTCTGGAACTGATTTCGCTACACTTTTAAGCAGGATGAAATCAGGGAAAATATTTTGAAGAAAACAAGATCAGTTCTGGTTGTATGTTCGATGGGTATTTTATGGAGATGTCAGGGTGAAATATTTTCCTGATTTCTAAGCTGCTCATCTTACTGCATAAAAGTGTTGTGAAATCAGTCCTAGACAGTTAAATACGAAATTAAAAATCGTTTTTTGGCTCAACAATTAGTAAGATATTACCACTAAAACATATAACAGATTTTTTTTTTTTTTTAAATATTTTTAATGGAATTTACAACTGTATTTTCTTAATACAACAAGTAAATATGCTGTTAATGATAAAATACATTTAAAAAAAATGAAAAGGAAATGCCCATTGGCATCCCTCCTAACAGAAATTTTAGTAAAATAGAACATCATTATAAACCATTATTATAACTTTCAATAATCTTTATTATAGTTAAAATTAATTTTTTTAATAAATTATACTGTTTTGTGTTCCCGGAAATCCATTGTGACTTGTTTCTAATGAGCATTGCCCATGAACCATTGATAGTTTATGACTGATGATTGGACTAAATTTAAGGGAGGTTATGAATACATAATGGCTGATTTTGACTAACTTGAGAATTTAATTGGTTCACAAAAATACAAAAGAAAATGACATTTTGATGAAACACAGATAAGGCAGTTTGTATTTTTTTATACTTTTGAATATTTTGGATGATTGCTTCTACAACTTATGCTGTTGGCTGGCTCCTGGCCCATCATTCTCCCTGCTCAGTCTTCCTTCTGCTTCTACTCACATATTGTTACGTGGTAGTGTGTCATTGTCCCATCACTTAAGCATATACACATATATATATATATATATATATATATATATATATATATATATATATATATATATATATATATATAAAGATGTCGCGTCTGAAATCACGTTAAATAATCATTTAAATCCTTCGCAAAATATTTAACATTCCTTACTTTGTCACGAATTAAATCGTCCATAATGACCTTAATGTACCATATGTTGCTAATTTGGCCCGTACCAGGTATCACTCCTTCCAAGAAAAACTCCACTCCCACTCTAATACATTAGTTTCAATCCTTGCTTCCTATTCAATTCCTGATAATCCTCCGAGGCGTCTGAAAATAAGATGGCCTCGAGACCTTCTTGTTTAGACTCACTACTAAAGAGTGTTGCCAATGGGCAGTTTCTCTTCATGTTTATTTCATGTGTTACATCATTTCAACATATTTACTTGTATTTTTTTACAGTTGTAAATTTAAATAAAAATATATAAATAATAATCATCTGAAATTTAAAACTTGTTAATGAAAACGTAACTGTTAAAAGCATGAATGATTATGAAACATCCCAAATAATGATTTTAAAATAAGTTTGTAGCATTTTTGTATTGGTGATTTTAATAAAATATTCGGGTTTCTTGTAATATTTTGAATCAGTTATATATAAATATATATATATATATATATATATTATATATATATATATATATATATATATATATATATATATATATATATATATATATATATATATATATATATATATATATTATATATATATATATATATGATCCGGGCGTGTTGAGCGTACGAGAATCCGTAAATACTCGTATGCAAAAAGTAGTATGTACTTATACATACTAAATACTAAACTTTGCGAACGCAGATTTGTTTTTTTCAAGGGTCATCATCATCTTCCAGTAGCACGGTTCCATTGAAACCTTCCAGAAGAAGGGCAATAAACCAGGTAAGAGAACAGGTGAGCGGATACGACCGGTGTGACCAGGGACACCATTGAATGACCGCCGGTCGTGGTTTTGCTGACCCCTAGCTCGCGGGCCGCCCTGTTCCACTTCCTCCATATCTCACTCTGCATAATCCCATTATCTACTATACTGGAGCCTTATTTGTTGCCCTTCAATGGGCATGGCTTACGGTTATGCGTTTCCTCCCTCAGGCAATACAATGAGTTATCCGTTACTTCTACCTTCGATCATCTACAAGGGTTAGCGTATCCCTCATTTAATACAACGGCGCACAGTGAAAAATACGACCGATTTAGGTGGACAAAATTCTGAAACGTGTCCATATTCAACCTTTAGGATACCCAGATTACAGCAAAAAAATATGAAAAATTATAAGAAATAATTATTTTTTTGACACGATTGGCGAGAGCTTAGTGATCGAACGTCAAATTTATTTGCTAAAATCTAAAATTTACCTACATTTTACGTTTGAAGTCTCAAAATACCGGGAAAATAATACAAAAAATTTAATTATGGCTCGGAGTTGCTGAAACCTGCTAATAGATGTGTTTTATATCATTTAGGAAAATCTTCAAATTATAGATTGTAAAACGTTTTGATTCGCAGTGTTGTGTCTGAAAAAAATTATATATCACCCAAGATGCAAAAAAATCGCAAATATTCTTTGCAATATTTAAAGACTAGAAGGATTGATGAAACAAATCCTACAAATAAATCCTTGGGGTAACTTGGGGGTTATATAGATTTTTGTTATTGAATAGGAGCGTAAATTTACAAAGTGGTTATTTAATCCTGCAGGTAGATTGCAATGTATATTCAATAAGGAGTTTGGAAATTTAATGTCTTAGCTGTCTCAGCAATGTCCATTGTTAAATAAAAGCAAAAACACTTTGTGCTCAACACACCTTGAAAACAATAAATGGCCATCGAATAATGATAATCCCACTGTCGGTTATTAGGCACTTGTGCGAACAGGAATGAATCACTCATTTACTATTTATTTGTAAACACGCTATGGCGGAAAATATTAGTATTAAAGGTCTTGCCAACTAATGATAAAAGGCGAAGCACCGGAAAATAACAAACTTTCGACTTGACTTTTGTCCACCTAAATTGGTGATTTTGCCCAGTGTGCGGAGCCGTAACTTTTAAGGAATGTATGCAGGGCATTTGCAAGGTTGAAATTGGAGATGACTGTATATCTATGTTTTTTTATAAGTTCAAGACACTATATTTGTTAAGATAGAGATAGAAAATTCTTCTTATTTGTTTATATATATATTTTTTTTTCAAAATTACAAAAAATGAAAAGTTTGCAAATTACGAAATAAAAAAAACAAACTATCTTTCATTAATTAAATGAAAAAAACAAATTTTATATATACCTTGAATATGTCTCTTATAGTGATAAAATGTTTCCCTCCAGTAATTATTCAACAACCATAAAAAAAGATACATAAAAAACTCTCCACGTTTTTACTTTTGCCCTGAACATAACATAATTATACTTGCAACTGATGCCTTATTTTAATAAAACATGATAATATTTCTTGTCAATGCAACTATACGTTGGTTTTTAACTCAATGCTCCTTCGGTTCTGAAGCGAAATATTTATTGAATAATTTAATGTTTTTTTTTTTTTATTTAAACATATTTATTGATATTTACAACTGTATTATATAAATCAAGTAAATGTGATGGACATAGTAAACTGACATGAAATACATGTAGAGACGCTACCCATTGGCAGCACTCTAAAACTATTCTAAACTAGAGGGTCTCAAGTGCATCTACTTTTCAGACGCCTCGGAGGATTATCAGGAATCGAATGGGTTGATATATTTTTTTCTATCCGAAACTAGTGGATTACAGTGGAAATGGAGTTTTTCATGGAATGATTGATACTGTTTCGGGCTATTCAGTAACATATGGAACTTAAAGGGTCTTATGGGTGAGCTTATTCGTGACAAAGTAAGTAGCGTTGAGGATTTTACGAGGATTTTGATTGGATACGAGAAGAATTTGATGGTTTAGTAGAGCACCATAGCTCTACTCTGTAATATTTTTAAATGATAAAATACTTTTTTTTTTTTTTTTATTTATGTTAAAATTAACCAAGGCATTTGAGCAAGGTCGAATAACCGTCTGATGGAAAAGTTGCCATAAATTACAATATAATTTATAATTTAAAAAAATATTATATTTATTGGTAATTACAACTGTTATAATAAATACAGTTAGTAAATGTGATACATGATATACTGTCATGATTCACATGTAGAGACACTACCCATTGGCATCTCCCCAAAAAAGTATAAAAACTCAAAATAATCAATCAATAATAACCTATTGTTTCATAAAAAACTAAAAAACTCATCCTGGACATAAATAAAATTAATGAAATAGTTATTCTAGCAAAAAAGAAATGCATAGAAATAATACTTCAATCCAGGAAAAACTATCATTTATTAATTAAATTAACTAATAAATTTCATGTTACTTACAAAAAGGACTATTTTTAATATTTTAAGGACTGTATAGTTATGTTTTTCGATAATTATAACGTCTTAAATTTTTAGTTATATTTTTGTTTTAACAATAAAACTAAAAGTTATAGAATTCTAGTGCATGCGTCAAGACAAAGGGACAATTTGTTGTATATTTAAGTTTCTTCTAGCTTCTTACAAATACAAAAGCTAAGTTCAACAAATAGGGAATCCGTATTAAAATAGGATAGATGAAACTATTTATTCTAAATTAAAGGAAAGAATGCGTGGAGTGTACGAAAGTAAGGCTTACAAAGGGTATAGCCAGGTTAGGATGGTAAATCTGCCCCCAGTTCTTTTTTGACTCAAACTTGGGGGATCAATTTGTTGTCAAATAAAAATAATTCATCTAAATTTTTAGCTTTTTAATTCAAACAGTTTTCGATATTTTTTTTAAAAACATCTTTTTCGATTTTTTTTTAAAGTAAAATTTGAAATGAATTAATTATGATTCTTTCTCTAATTCTTAGGAGTCAAAGGCATGAAAAAATTATATGATCATGATTCTTAAACGAAAAGCCAATTTTTAGCGGAAGAAATAAAAATACGTATTTTTTGACCTTTTTGAAAAGTTTTAATCACCGATTTTTTTCAGAAAATGTCTTTTATAATCCTTTATACACAGAAATTTTTTGAAGTGGTGGGAAAATATGAAAAAAAATAAAAACTTATTTTTTTTCTGAAATCTTGCATTTAAATTATATTTGTTATTATTATTGAAAATGTCTAAACAATTATTTCTCACCAGAGATTCAGAATTACATTACTTATAAGACATTTTCAATTATTTTCTACAACATGATTGGATTAAAGCTATGTTTTTCAAAACGGTCGCCAAGCCAGGTGCTCTGTAACGCCGTCTATTTAGGCACTATCAATAATTTCTTATAAGGTCTCGCTAGTTCAAGTATTCTCTATGGATTTCTTCACAAAGGATGTATTTTCGGTTAAAAAATAATTGTTAATAATAATAATAACGTGGAAAATATATCTAAAAAGTGAACAACCAGTCTGCTGTTATATATATATATATATATATATATATATATATATATATATATATATATATATATATATATATATATATTTTTTTTTTCAAAATGGATCTTAGGATTTCTTATTTATTTATTTTTTTACAATCCATGTAAATATAACTTTTATAATCCGTGAATACCTTGGATGAAAACCTACGCATTCTTGTATGTAAATTTCGAGAAATAAAAAAGATTTTTCTTCTAACTCATTTCTACTAGATAAGTTTTCAATTGATCTTTGTTGAGATAAAAAGCAATAGGATATTACTCTGTTTTTTAATAATATTATAATAGCGTTTGAATTTTCGAATTATGAATGATTTGATAACTTCAATGGATGTTTCTGAGAAAATGCCCATGTAAGGCAACCATGTAAAAGGGAGATCAGTTCTGAGGAAGAAAAGCAATTTTATGGACCATGAAATATTTTATGGTGGCTTATTACAGCTTTAGACATTTACTAGAAATAGTAATTTACTGCTGTCCATTCAGACTTTCTGGTTTTAGAAGGTAAAACTACGACTAGGAATAATTGCCGTAGCGTGTTTGTCCGGAGTTTAGGTAACTCTTCCGTATCAGGATCTTTGACAATCTTCATTTTATGTGAAATAGGAAAAACTCGTTAGCAAAGTCACGTTACTGATAAATCATTTGTAATTCTACTCAATGATTTTGATTGCTTCGGTTTAAAGACTAAACAAGTGGTAGGTCTGATATAACGGTTGGGGCTTATCACAATGAATCAAGAAAAATAACTTCCCCCCCCCAAAAAAAAAGCCTGAAAAATAGCGAAAAAAATTATTTTCGAACTAGCCTTTTTTTTTTTTTTTTTAGATTAACCTATATATTTAAAAAAATCTGGTGCGCGCAACACACGGCTATCACTTACCCCCGTTGTTAAGATCAATTTAAGAATTTTTAAATACTTTTAGGGATGGAAATAAATTATTAAAAGATTAATTAAATATTTAATGAAATCTAGTTTCAATAGAAATATGTAATTAACTGATTAGTCTATTATATTTTTATATATGACAATGAGTTGGTTTTATCGGTTTTTCATTGCTCTCCGTTAATAATTTATTTTCATTACTATAGATCATTAAAGGATTAATTGAATAATTAATTAATGATAAATAATTAATTAATTCAAGTTTAAATAGGAACATGTAATTTACTGAATAGTCTATTATATTGTTATCTACGACAATCAGTTTGTTTTATCCGTTCTTCATCGCAAAAACACAAAAAAAGTATTAACTCCAAATTTCCTGGTTAACACAAAACGAGTTCACTCTCCTATGGCTCACACTTTTACAATTTTCAGTATAAGATAATATTTCTTCTAAAATCTTTAGGTTCTCAACAAAATATTATACATCTATTTTACTGGTTTTATATTCAAAAACACGAAATTTGCGTACAAAAATATTTATTTTCTCCTTAAATTATCTCTTTTCACCTTAAGCTATTTATGGAATTCGTTCAACTTCTATATTTATCTGTTTTTTATCAATGCTAATATGATGATATGGTTAATTTTATAAAATCAACAAAATTAAAGGTACTTTAGAGGAAGAAAATATAAAATTTCGGTATTTGAGCCTTGTTAGACTATTTAAATGAGAATAAAACCTGTATGGTACTAAAGTCCATCAATTTTTTTATCGATAAGGCGAGTTCAATCAAAATTGTAAGAGACATTTTTTGGGAAAATCTTAAAAAGGTTCAACATCCCGGGCGTATAGTTTTCTTAAATATGAAATTTTTGTTTATGTCTTTTTGTTTTCGCGCTAGACTTACCACATACGGACACACACTTAAACCTTTTATCGGGACTTTGATATTTTGACTCTGGAGACCCTAAAACGTCTATTTCCGTTGAAAACTGGAATTCGAAAATTTTCAAAATACTTTCCTTTACTATATATTTCATATATAGGTAAGTGAAAGTAAAAAGTAGGGTAAAACTTCTTGTAAATTGTACATTATACTTTCCGTGATTGCTGGTAAAAATCATCATCATTTATCAATTTGGGTTTTGTTGGGAGGAAGGGGAGAAATTGAGAAAACTGATATTTTAAGATTTGTTTGCTAATATATCCAAAAATATTAATTGTATCGCAAATATAGTTGTAAATAATATTCAAGTACTCTAAAAATTCTAAAATAATGATTCTATACATCAAATGGTAAAGGACATTTTGAGTTTTAAAATAATTTCAATTGTTCTTTAATTACAAAGTTTGCTAAAAACGTAGAATTTTTGGAGATATTTATGAAAAGTCTCTAAAAAAATCGGTTTGCTCTAGTACGCCCTCTCCGTAGTTTAAAAGGGCTATCATTAACGAACTTTGGAATTTGTGATTTTTTATTATACACGAACGAATCATAATTCCAAAAAAAAAATTGCCAAATAAAAAGAAAAAATAATAATATATTCAAGACCATATGTGTGCGTTCTGATGGTTTAAATGTTAGAATTAAAGACCACGCTAGAGCTGCCTAGTAAGTTCTTATATAACACCTGTTGTTCCCTCAAACGCAACGCACTGTTGAAATGAGCAGGTGTTGTAATTAGATATTAACATGGGCTTTGGCACGGTGAATAGTGAAAAGGAATCAAAAACAAAAAAAAACAGGTGCACGCAACACACGACTTTTAATTGACTCCATTTTCAAAATCACTTTAAGAACTTTTTAATACAGTTTTAGTTGAAAAAAAGGTTTACATGACATCTCTTTTAGATTTAATAACCTTATTATTATTAATATATTGTTTCTTGTAACTATCACCGCAATTAACCACTCTCCATTACCGTATTCGAAATTAGTGTATATAGAAATTTGTTTTCTATAATCTTTAGCTTTCCAACGGTATATTATAAATCTATATTACTGTTCTCATGTTAAAAAGAAACAAATGTACCAACAAATATTTTGCTATTTTTCGATTTGGTTATAGAATTCGTTCAACTTGTATATTTAGTCGTTTTTTATCAATGCTAAGAAGATAAAATGGTTAATTTTTTAATCGGTAAAATTAAACATAATTTACAAGAAGACAGTTTGAAATATTGGCATTTAAACCCTGTCAGATTATTTAAATTAAAATAAAACCTACGCCACATTAAAGCCCATTAATGTTTACATCCATATAGTGAGTTTGATCAAAATCTTTTAAAGAGCTGTTTTTGAAAAAAAATCTAAAAAGGTACAAAAATCACAGATTAAGCGGCTATTTTTATTGGCCGATATTGTTCAAAACGTTGCTGTTACATCTCAGGCAAATACGCTTCTTAAATAAAAAATTCATTTTTTATACAACCTATCATTTTCGAGCCAGACTTATCATATACAAAAAAAAAGGACCTTTTTGCTGGACTTGGTGACTCCTAAAACGTGTAATTCCGGTATTTTTTTTTTTTTTTTTTTTTTTTTTTTTTTTTTTTTTATTTATCGAGCAATATTACAATCTGTCCAATTCAGGACATTTTTAATAGTGATAACGTACAACATTCATACTACATTCACACGATATATACAAAACAATAAATTTATATAATAATAATAATAAAATATACATATATACAAAATAAAATCAATAAAAATATATACAATAGTCACTCATACCTATATACAATTCACAAGCATACAGCACGTGAGTGGAGAATCTAGCCAATGCTAGAACTCCAATATACATGTTACAAGAGGTCACGAGGCCACTGCCGTTTCAACCTTCTAGGTGGGTTGTAAGGATGAGTGGAGCTGGATAGGGATTGAGCTAGAGGATTAGGATGATGAATGAGATTCTGGTGGAATTTGGAAAATTTGGATGGAATCAGGTCTGAAATAAAAGGAACATTAAGGTCGTGGTGCAAGGTATAGTTGGAAACATAATAAGGAGCATTTACTATTGTACGGAGGACTTTGGATTGAAAGGATTGAATGCGTTTGATGTTAGTACGTTTAGCTGTCCCCCACAGTTCAAGTCCGTAGGTCCAGATGGGCTTCAGTATTGTCCTGTAGATTAATAATTTGTTGTCAACTGTAAGTTCAGATTTTCTGTTGAGTAGTCGGTATAACTGTCCGAATCGTCGGTTGAGTTCTTGTCTTTTAAGTCTTGTATGTGGGTTCCAAGTCAATCTTTTGTCTAACAGTAAGCCAAGATACCGGACTGTATCTGAAGGAGGAATCGGAATGGAATTGAAGTAAACTGGCGGACAGGAGTTTCGCCGAAGAGTGAAGGTTACGTGTTTGCATTTGGCTTCGTTCACCTTTATGCGCCAAGCACTACACCAGTCTTCGATAAGAGAAAGGTGTCTTTGCAGGTTTAAGGATGCTGTTTCAGGATTGGAACTGGATGATAGGATGGCGGTGTCGTCTGCAAAAGTTGCCAGAAAGGTATCAGGATGTGTAGGAATATCAGCAGTGTAAAGGATGTAGAGGACGGGTCCCAAGACGCTGCCTTGAGGAACACCGGCCTCAACGGGATAAAGGTTAGAAAATTCTACACCACAGCGAACGCGGAAGGAACGGTTTGAGAGATAGGATCGGAGAATGAGGTATAGAGACTGGGGTAAATGGGTTTTCAGCTTGAAGAGTAATCCAGTGTGCCATACCCGGTCAAAAGCTTGCGCAATGTCCAGAAACGCACCAGAACAATACTCTTTGCATTCAAGAGCTGAGGAAATATGATCTACAACTCGGAGCCCCTGTTGAACTGTGGAATGGTGAGGACGGAATCCAAACTGATGGGAAGGAAGATTTTGAGATTCTAATATGGGTAGGATACGTTTAAGAAGAAGCCTTTCGAAGATTTTTGAGAGGATGGGGAGTAGACTAATAGGCCTGTAGGATGAAGTGTTGTTGGAAGGTTTGCCTGGTTTTAGAAAAAGAATGATAGTGGAATGTTTCCATAACAGAGGAAAATAGGTGGTGCGTAGGATGCAGTTGTAAATATAAGTAAGGAATATAATAGCTTTCTGCGGAAGTTGTCGGAGGATCTGGGGAGTAAGGAGATCGTGTCCAGGAGATTTACGGAGGGTAAGTTTTTGGAGAAGATATTTGACCTCAGAGGGATTAATAGCTTTAGGAGGTAGGGAAAGTGGAATCGGTGACAAAAGAAAGTCTTGCACTGTTGCGGTGTGATTGGCTTGGGATTCCGGGTGAGGAGTGAAAACTTTGGAGAGGTGTGTGGCGAATTCCTCGGCTTTATCTTCATCAGACGCAGCCCAGGAGTCATCACCACGTCGGAGAGGATGGGAAACTTGATGGTATTTTAGGATCTTTTTCGTGACATTCCACAGGGAATTATCACGAGCTGATAGAGAGGAGAGGTAGGAATTAAAGGACTGGGAACGGAAGGTCGCCAACTCCCTCTTCAATTGTCTACAATAGAAGTTATAGGAGCGGCGATCTGTTGGGTGTCGGGTGCGCTGCCATAATGATCTTGCTCGGCGTTTGGTATGGATGAGGTCTATAATATGTTGTGGAAAATGATTTTGGTGAGGATTTATATTGGGGTGTTTAGGAGAGGAGGCAGTCCAGACAGCTTGTTGGATGGCGGTGGTAAAGGAATAGACGGAATTATCTAGGTCATCTGGGGTTTTGAGGGTTACTCTGAGGTCAATATTATCGGTCAGGATTTGGCGGAAAAGGTTCCAGTTGACAGGGCCTCGGATGAATGATGGTGGAATGGGTTTTGGAATTGGAGTGAGAGATACTTTTAGGATCAGTGGACTGTGGTCTGAGGATAGTTCATCAAGGCGAGTTACAGACAAGTTGAGGGAGCCTAACCCGCTGTGGATAAAGAAGTCGAGGATGTCAGGATTGCGGTTAGGATCGGTTGGCCAGTAGGTAGGGGAGTCAGGAGGCAGGATATTAAAATTTCGGGAGTGGAGTGCAGACAGCAAATTTCGTCCCCGAGAATTCGTGGTTCTGGAACCCCACTGCTGATGCTTGGCGTTTAAGTCTGCACCCAGAATGAAACGATTTCCTAAGGAATCAAGGAAAGATACAAATTCGGAATTGGAAATGGAATGTTTAGGAGGGCAGTATGCAGATGTGAGGGTTACCGGAAAGGAAAAAGTCTTGATTACTATGGCTGTGGCTTGTAGGAAATCAGAGGTGGGAAGTGGGAGTAAATGATGAGAGAGGGATTGGTGGACAATGATAGCAGAACCGGCATGGGCTTTGCCGTCTGGGTGGTCAGTACGGTATGTCATGTATTGCGGTATTTTGAAGTACTGTTTAGTCGTTAGTCTTGTTTCAGTTATAAGTGCAACATCGATTGTTTTGTCTTTTAACAACGCTGTCAGTTCGTCAGTATGATTTCTAACACCATTCGCATTCCAAAGGAGAATGGATAAGGAGTTAGGTGAATTCATTTAAGGATTTTTCAAGGCAGGGATTAGATTGGATACTAGATTTGTAAGGAGTGATATAAGCGGCATAACAAGAGATTTGATTTCGGAGATGAAGGATGTCATTAGACTGGTAAGATCTGTGACGTTTGATGGTGGAGGGATATGAGAAATTTGATGTTGAGGAGTTTTTTGAAGATTAGGTAAACTTTGAGGGATAGATTGTTGTACAATAGATTGAGAATGTTGAGGAAAATGTTGTTCCGGCAGTGCCTCGACTTCATGACTCTGGCTTCCACCTCCAAGCAAGTGGGCAAATGACACATTAGAATTTACAAGTTTAGATGGTTCTCTTCTGCTTCTGATTGGTATAGCTGTTTCATTCGGATCCTGAGGTTTTTGGTATCTGGTTCTGAGTTTCTTGTAGATTTCGCATCCCTTGTAGTTAGCCGGATGGTCCTTGAGGCACAGGGCACATACAGCGGGTGTTGATCTTGTTCTTGTACATTCTTCTGATTTATGCTGTTCACCGCATTTCACACAGCGCGGTACGTGATGGCAATAACTTTTGGTATGACCATATGCTTGACAGTTATGACACTGAACTATTTCCCTCTTTGTGTACGGTTTTTCAACTTTTACACGGGTATAGTACAGTCTACTGAGGTCATAGATATTTTCGACTCCTGCTGATGGTTCCAAGTCCACGAAGAATAGAGGCAGTGGACTTTTATCTTTTAGAACGTTGGTGACTTGCCTCACTTGGAATCCTAATTCTGTCAGTTCTTCTTTGATAGCTTCAACGGGTGTTGAGGAATGTAGGTTTCTGATTACGACCCTTAATGCTCTCTCCTGGCGCAGCTGATAAGTATGAAAGTCAGCTTTGGTCTCAGTCAGATATTTTACAATCTTTCTGTAGGTTTCAGCAGTAGTCGGAGATATTTTAGTATCATTGGTTCTACTTATACAATAATAACTATTAGGATCAATTACTTTGTTTAAATGCGCACACATCAGTTTAAAATTTTTAATATTTTTAACAAATATTGGTGGAGGTAGTGGTTCCCTGGGTATAGGAGAAGATTCCATGGTTTCTTTTTCATTTTGGAGGATCTCAAATGGATTCGGTGTAAAAAACGGGGATTCATCAGTTATTCCTTGTGATGATGTGCTGGGCTGTGGTTCAGATCCTAATGAGGTAGCTGACGCGGTCGCTGGTGGAATTATTTTTTTATTTTGTTCACGGCGGGGTCTCTGTTTTGTAGGAGACGAGTTAGAACCTGCAGATCTAGATCTTTTACTTGCAGACTTTGAGGACATGACTTGATGGAAATATCTCATTGATTAAGAAAATAATAATAATAAATAAATAATGAGATAAGAATTAAAGATAAAAGAAAGATAAGTTAACGAAAAGCAAGCCCGAGCTTGCCGAGCTAGCGGCAATCAGCTGATCAGTGACCCCCCTTTCACTTTTTCGTGATTGTACAAAGTAAATTATAACTTTGCTTACCGAAATTTCTCCAATATTCACTGCCGTAGTATTCCTGAGGTCTAGTGATGTTCTCCAGACTGAATTCAAGCGAATTCCTACTGAAAAAAGCAAAAATCTGAGAGACGATGTAACGTATGACTGTTATCATCGAGCGCATCAGCTGATTCAATTCCGGTATAAATTAGAGTTCAAAAATATTCACTATCGATACTTAACACGGTACGTTTCCTTACTTTATGTTTAATAAATAGTTACGTTATGTTAAAGTAAAATCAAAGTAGGCGTTTATTTCAAAGTGATTTTACACTGAAGAGATAAAAATATAATAAACCAATCCTTTCTTCGATTTAAACTCTATGAGATGTATATGTGTTAACGTATCTGTTACAATTGTGAAAAAATCGAGCTTGTCGGTGAGTTGTGGACAGCTGATTGATTATGGTTCTTATTAATTTCAATCACTTATGTTCCTTCAATAATTGGTGAGAGGACGGATGGACAAAGGATTCGATAGCTTGATGTTTATTAGGTTTGAATGATAAGATGTTGAGACACAATTTAACTTGTGAGCTGCAAGGAGAAGATGGTTGTGGAGTGTTGTAATTAAAACACCCTAAAGAAGCAAACTAATTTATTTTGCCGACTTTTCGTCAAATAATAAGTAATAATAAATAATAAATAATAAGTAATAGGCCAATATTAGTGTCTTAAATACTTTTCTTTGACATGTCGTTTTTGGCCAAAGCTGCTCCTTTTTGTAATTCCATCCCTGCCGAAATTCGTCATGCACCGACTGATTCTACCTTTAAACCGCTCCTTTTCAACCACATTTTTCTTTCCCAATTAAACAGATCATAACCTCACAGTGCAGAGGCTAGAAATACCAATTTCACTTTTTTTATAATTTTAATTTTCTCTAATGATTAGTCTATTGTTATTTATTTATTTCATCTCAACAGCTTGATTTGTAAATATGTACAAAGTCTATAGCTTCAATTTATTATTATTTTAGTTTAGCTTTTGATGTGTGAATTTTAGACCACCCTGTTCTGGTCATTAAACATGTATTTCAATTTTATTCTTAAATGGCTTTAGTCCCACGGCAATAAAGAATCTTTCATTTCATTATTTATAACTATTGCTATATTGAATTTTAATAGCTTATAATTTGGGCTGAAACGTTGGTACAATATTTGCTTATTTCGAGTGTTTTATTGACCGAGCCCCCAATCAAATTCTAATATTCTATGGACGGTCAACAATTGAGACGTTGATATTCAAAGGGTAATAAAGGACATTTTTTACGAAATTGATATTTCTACATATTTGTATTCTCATCATTTAGTTTTATCTAAATATTTTATTTGATGTTATCTAATGATTTCTCAAGTCCTTAAAAAACGCGATTTAGAAATGCGGTCATTTTCTAAAAGTACTAATTACGCATTTATTTTCGTTCCAAATCATTCTAAAAAAAATTATTTCATAACTTTAATATGATGTTGTTATTATAGTAAAAAAATAATTCTAAATTTTAAGGCAAAAAGACCCAAATTAGCTAGTTTAATAATATAGTAATGAGAGATTTTCGCGCTTCCTGTAAAATTTCCTAGAATGGATATAGTACCTTTTGGAAATCAACGTCTCAATTGAGACGTTGATATTCAAAGGGTAATAAAGGACGTTTTGGAGTAAATAGATATTTTGAGGTAGGGGTGGTGTTTTAGGGAGATAAATGACGAGATTATCACGCCCAATTGATATTTTGACATATTTGTTTTCTGTTCATTTAGTTTTATCAAAATCTTATTTAATGATCACTCAAGTCCTTTAAAATATCTTATTACTATATTTTAGTAATATAGTAATAAGATATTTTCGTGGATCCTGTAAAATGTTCTAGAATGGATATAGTACCTTGCGGAACTCAACACCGAAATTTTACACTTTTTTTTTTTTTTACAACTGTATTTCTAAATCACATTTTTATAGGACTTGAGAGTTAATTATATAAAATCAAAGAAAATATTTAGATAAAACTAGATGATGAGAACACAAATATCTCAAAATATCAATTTCGTAAAAAATGCCCTTTAGTACCTTTTGGAACTCAACGACACTATTCTTCCTTATCCGTGTTATTCTTTTCTGCAGAATAGAAACTGTTCGGTGTGTCTACTAAGTATTCGTTCCGATCAGTGCGACGAGTATTGTAATTCAGCCAATTTTTTTTTTCAATGGATTCTATGCTTGAATCCAGATGAATACATAATCCATGAGTGAGAGGTATACAGTAGGCAGCCTCCGGGAGTGATGATTGCAAGGAGAAACCCCTCAAACACCTGGCCCAACCGAGGCACTTTCACTAATTTTGATCGCTTTTGTCTCTGAGGAACCTGTTCTGAGTCCAGTCATACTTTTTCAACCAGTTTGTTTCCTTTCTCCTCATCACTAGGCCGAGGGCCCTCCTTATTTTCTCTGCATTTTTTATTTAATCACATTAGCTAAATCCGTTCCCTAATGGACATTTAAAATAATAATTTGCATCCGCTTCGAAGGCATATCATTAAAGGAATGTGTTAAGATGCAGCCAAGGTTGGGCGGATCAACCTCCTGACTGCATCTAAGGGCCTATTTGGAAACTCTGCTCCTGGATTCCTAAGTCATATCCACGACATCATTAATTTAATTTAATACATAGTATTTAACCGTAAAATGAATATGAATTAAGTGATAGTTCGGGTGGCCTTAAAAAATATCTAAGAAAATAGCTTTTCTCTAATTTATTTATTTTTTTACACCTTTATATTTTGTTGTAATTTTGAACCCATCTAAATTCTTTTTTTTTTCTTTTTTTTTTCCGTGGCGCGACAGGCCGTGTAGGCCCTGGGCCTCGCGGTGTAATCTCCTGAGAGGTTACACTCACGTTTCGTGATGTATTTTCTAGTGTAGGCCTAATTTTGTGAGTGGCCACCATTTGGCTGACGGGTCTCACATACCCGGGGGAGAGTCTGTGAGTGAATCCCCATTTAATTAAATTCTTATAAAAGCCCCTTTGGGACTGGGATTCGAACTCACAACTTTAACATGAGAGACTAGCGCGCTAGCCACTCAGGCACGGGCTCCCCAAAATTCAAATCAAAATTCTAATCACTCGGCTAACTCTCTTGACCCATGACATTTCAGTTTTACATTACTTTCATTACTATAAGATTCAATTGGAAGTTATGAAACAAAATTACAAAGATGATTCAAAATACGTTTTTGATATCTGCGATTTCTAGCCTAATAGTATGGGGTATATTAATTATATAATTTAAAAAGTAATTATGATTTATTTAGAAAGAAAATAAAATAAACATTATTTACATATTTACAAACTGACAAAATATTTATAAATGATTTTGGATGAGACATCCTTACAATCAGAAAATTTTTGGTTCATTTGGTAGTTATAATATAATTAACTAATCTATAATTAGTGGTAAAATTAAATTATTATTATATATGGTTGAAGGAAAAATTATACAAAAACCTACATATAAAAACGGATAACGTAATTCATAATATAAAATTAGAAATTAAAACAAACTAGCTTAATTTAGCAACACATGTTTAGTTCTTTTATGAACGTAGCGTTTTAGAGATGTTTTATTATAGTTACCGATTTCCTTTATTAATGGATTTTTGGAGACTGGTGTTTTTCTGAAGTAAGAAGCTGTTTGAGTATGGACAAAATGTTTAATTGTTGGAAGCTGCAAGTCCTGGAGCATAGATGATATTTTAGTGTAGCGAGGGTATTTGTTAATTATCCGCATTGATAGATTTTGAATTCTTTCAAGTTTTTGGAAGTTAGTCAAGTTAGTATGTAATGTATGCGAATAACTGATTTGTATATTATTAATTTGTTATGAGAGCTCAAATGGGATTTTTTGTTGAAGTATGGGAACATTTCAAATATTAATTTTTTGGCTTTATCGATTTTTCTATTGATATGATCTGTGAAAGTAAGAGATTTGTTTAATGTTATGCCTAGGTACTGTACGGATTTTGACCATGGGATGAGAGCTGAATTTATCTTGATTTGGTGGTTTATTTGTGGGCGTCGTTTAGTGAAATGATTTATTTATATTTTATATTAAAGTATCAATAATTAAAAAAAAAATCTGTACCTCTACAAGCCATGAAGGGTTTTGGGCTCAGAATATATAGAGATTCGTACTGTTTCTAGGCCAGCGTCCGTGCAATGAGGTGATAGGGTTTGATCACGCTCTGCGTCTGTGTTTTTTTTTTCTTCACAATTTGGGTATCCACTTTAAATAGGCTGGCTCTGCTCCAGGATAGTTTCCATACCTAGCCCCCCCCCCCCCCCTCGGCTGAATTAACAGAATAAATAAAATTCTGTGAGCCGGGATTCAAACCCAGGATCTGGAGAACAGTAAGCTAGCGCTCTATCCACTAGACCACGCCGCTCCCTATAATATTCAATAATTACATTAAAAAGTTGAAATTTATATTGAAGTTTTAAATCATAAAAATCTATTATGGAGATAATTTTCCAATTGCTGTCTGGTCTCCCAACAGTTATATCGCAGAACGAAAAATGAATTCATTCAAAGAATCCGTTTTTAAAAAATGTGAGTTGTTTTACACGTAAGCTTCCCACCATTAATACTTCGTAGAAAGTAATAACAATGTGCAGTTTACCAGCAAGAAAAATATAATAGCTAAAATTCCGTCCAAAATTTAAGTATATTTTTTTTTTAGAAAAAAAACTTTATTCTAAGACAATGTCCCTTAAGAATAACAATTATGAACTAAATAATAAATTATAACTGTCCAAAAACAATATATAGATACAATTAAATATTTAATGTGCGATCTATAACTTTTAGCTAAAGAAATACGTCAAAAATAAATTCGGCGACGTGATCTTTATGGCACATTGGGTTAAACTTAATAGCTTTTGTTTGATAGACCTAGGGCAAGTTATTATTGAATAATTAAAAAAACTGCAGATGCATGCAAGTGCGAAAAAACGCCTATTTTCTGATGGTCGGGCACACAGTGCTTGAACACATGGTATGGAAGACCCTTATGTCACCAGTATTTAATTTTTAAAACATTCACTCGCAGTGTTTTGGAAAGAATATCAACTTCTTCGAATAGCTATAACAAATGAATTTTATTGGCGTTTTCAATGATCGCACAATGTTTCACATTCAAGAAGAAATCATTGCGTTTACGAATTTATTTAGTATATTCTAGGGATTGAAGTGATAGTAATGTTGACTATCAAGAACTGCAACAGCAACAAGTTTTGTCTTACTATAATGCTATTGACATTTTACATCATATAATGCTGTGCTTTACTGCAGGGCTATTAAGATGCTGATTTAGGGAATCGCAATATTTTTTATAATTTATTTCTACTTCCCGTGACACCTGGAACATTTAACTAACTGATGCAGACAATACGCAGAACATGACTCAGTCTCAGATCTTGAGCACCTATTAGGAGTGTAATTGTCAGATTTTTATCTGGTCCTCCAACAAAGATATCACAGGTCAAAGAATAGAAAAAATCTAAAAATCTGTTTCAAGTTCGAAACCTGGCGCTCACAAAATTAAGTTTTTTAAATTTTAGGCCATTAACTTTGAGTTATTAAAAGTGCACCAAGAAATCCATTTAGCTAGGTGGTATTGTTATTAGTTTGTAGGGCACATTGTACTGAACTATAGCTTTTATTTGACAGGCCTAGAGGAAATCATTATCGAATGATTAAAAAAACTGGAGATGCTTGCAAGTGCGAATAAACGCTTATTTTCTTAAACAAAATCGTCCGTCATTTCTAAAGGGAATTCAATAAAAACATTTTATAATTAGAGTAAGTTACACCATAAAAAACAGTCCATAATTTATATGTCTTTATTAAGACGTAAATATAGCAATTTTTGAGCTCACTGAAAAGGTTCAGTGAGCTCAAAAATTGCGTGACACCTGGAACATTTAACTAACTGATGCAGACAATACACAGAACATGACTCAGTCTCAGATCTTGAGCACCTATTAGACTGAACCTTTTGAAATATACACTGAAAATATCGATTTTTTGTATTGTGTTTACGAAGTCGTTAAGTATATTTTTTTTTTTTTAAATTATATTTTATTGAAATTTACAACTGTATACTACAATACATCAAGTAAATATGCTGATAAAGAATATGTACATGGAAAACGTGAAGAGAAACTGCCCATTGGCAGCACTCTTGTAATCAATCTAAACAAGAAGGTCTCGAGGCCATCTTCTCTTCAGACCCCTCGGTGGATTATCAGGGATTGTAGAGGAACCCAGGATTGAAACTAGTGGATTAGAGTGGGAATGGAGTTTGTCATGGAAGGAATGATACCTAGTACGGGCCAAATCGGCTACATACGGAACTTGGAGGTCTTTATGAATGATTTTGTTTGTGACAAAGTAAGGAGCGTTGAGGATTTTGGATTGTAAGGATTGGATACGGGAAGAATTGGATGGTTTAGTAGAGCCCCATAGCTCAACTCCGTAGGTCCAGATAGGCCTTATGATTGTCATGTAAATGAGTCTTTTGTAGTTAAGTGAAAGGTTAGAGCGTCTGTCTAGTAAGTGTTGGAGTAGCCGAAAACGTCGAGCAGTTTCTTGTCTTTTCAGTCTTGTATGCGGATTCCATGTAAGTCGTTTGTCAAGCAGGAGTCCTAAATAGCGGATCTGTTCAACCGGGACAAGCGGAATATCATTAAAGGACACTGTAGGACAGGATGGCATAGGTTTTCGACGAAGGGTGAAGGTAATTTGATGGGATTTATTGGAATTGATTTTAATTCTCCAATTCTGACACCATACCTCAAGGTCTCTGATATGGGATTGGAGAGTTTGAGAGGCAATGAAGTGATATTAATGTTCACAATTAAGAACTGGAAAGATTACGCAACAGCAACAAGTTTTGTCTTACGATAATGCTATTGACGTTTTATTTTACTCTAGGACAATCAAGATTAGTGAATCGTAGTGTTTTTTTTTTTGTTTTTGTTTTTTATCTTTGTATAATTTTTTCAACTTCCTCGTGATACCTGGAAATTTACCTGACTGATGTGGACAATAGGCAGAACATGACTCAGTGTGAGTCATTGAGCCGCGCAAGATAGTGGCGCACGATTTCTTCCATAGAGAGAATAGGGCGTCATGGGAACAATAGATACTTGATAAGCGCATAAGTGCAAAGAATCATCAGCTTTGCGGTATTGTTTTTTTATTTTTAATGTTTATTCTTCAAAAACAGGTAATCAGCTTTATTTTATTACTTTCACTTACTATATATAGTAATATATAGTAGCGATCGTGAAAATTTTCGAATTCCAGTTTTCAACGGAAATACACGTTTTAGGGTTCCCTGAGTCCAAATAACCAAGTCCCGCAAAAAGGTCAGTGTATGTGTGTGTGTGTGTGTGTTTGTGAAATTTCATATTTAAGACAACTATATGCCCGAGACGTGACAAAACTTTTTTCATCAAAATGAGCTCACCAGAAGAGGCACTTTATACCATGCATTTTGCACCTTTTTTCGATTTTCTCGAAAACGGTTCCGACGATTTTGATTAAACGCGCTATATCGATGTAGAATTTAATGAGCTTTAATATCATGTAGGTTTTATTTGCATAAAAATGGTCTGACAGGGCTTAAATGCCGATATTTTAAATTTTCTTCCCCTAAAGTACCTTTAATTTTGTAGATTCAATAATAATAACTAGATTATTTTGTTAACGATGATGAAAAACAGGTAAATATATAAATTGAATAAATTCGATACCCAACTAAAGGAGAAAACAGAAAAAATATTTTTTTAATGCAATTTTTCTTATTTGAACATAAGAGCAGTAATATACATGTATGATATACCGTTGGAAAGCTAAAGATTTTAGAAAAAATATCATCTCATACACAAGCTTATATAAGTTAATAGGGAGTGATGAAAAGAAGATAAAACGAACTGATTATTTTAGATAATAATGTAATATATTTTTTAATAAAACACACGTTTCTATATAAATTCAATTTGATTAATTCCTTAATAGTTTCACGTATTTTTATCTCTAACTGTATTTAGTAATTCTTTCATTGATTTTAAAAATTGAGGTAAGTGAAAGTCGTGTGTTGCCCGCACCAGATTTTTTTTAATTTAAGTTACCAAAGTTACGTTATTTCCTGGAACAACATAACCATTTATTGTCGGTGGTGTGTAGTGTAGTGACTTTTTCTTCAAGCATTTAAAAATGGGGATTCCCTCACAGCCTCCGAATGAGATCCGTCAGCCAAATGATGGCCCCTCACAAAATTGGGAAAGTGGTTTTCTTATTAAAAAGTTTCAAATTTTCAGTATTTGATATTCATAGTAGGCTAACGAGTCTCAGTTGATTAATATTTACATGATAAGTTAAATAATCTTGTCGCTGAGGGCTGTTAAAGTTACAGTTCTATAAAGTGGGTTTTATTTAGAGTTGAGAGCTCTATCAATGTCTATAGAGTGGAGATGATTATTTACTTTCACAGTGTTTAAATGTTTATTATTAAGTAATAAAATCGTTTTTTTTTATTAATTAATAATAAACATTTAAATTTAATTAAAACATTTAAATTTAAAGGATTCGGGATCACTTGTAGCTGGGTGGCTATCGTAACAGCCTCCCATGCTAACGGTCACGGGTTCAAACCCGCAGGTGGTCCTAGGATTTTTTAATGGGAGTACAAAATCCTTAGTTATGCCGTCCTTCGGAGGGGACGTTAAAAGGTGGTCCCGAGCCTGTGCGATGTCAGGTACTCGTTAAAGATCCCTATCCTAATAAAACCTGGATAGGCAAAATTTAGGACTCCCACTGTAGCATCGTCCGATTAGCCATAGTAGCATAAAGTGACGTTAAATAAATAAACAATCAAATCGGTTTTAGCCCTTCGATAAAGTCTTCCTCAATATAAATACCTGCTGCTAAATTTCTTCTTTTTGAGATCCAATTAAGACCTGTGTCTCCAATTTTTTCGTCCAACCTTCTTCACATGATTATTCATGCCTATAATTGTAATTTAGCGATGTTACTTGTTGTATTTATTGTATATGGGTCAATCCATTTGAAATCATCCAATTTTCATTAATTTTGCCGCTTGACATTTTTGATTTTTGTAATTATTTAACCAGTTATTCTCTATCCTTTTGTGAATATGAAACAATAAATTAAAAAAAAAAATTCAAGCCAATACTTTTAGTGTCACAGCCGTTTTAAGTCAGCTACACGGGCAAAAACATGTGATAGGAAAATCTTTCTTATTCCTGTAATTGAGACGTTGATTTCTAAAAGGTACTAAAGGACATTTTTTACGAAATTGATATTTTTACATATTTGTTTTCTCATCGTTTAGTTTTATCTAAATATTTTATTTGATGTTATCTAATGAATTCTCAAGTCCTTAAAAAACGCAATTTAGAAATGCGGTCATTTTCTAAAAGTACTAATTACGCATTTATTTTCGTTCCAAATCATTCTAAAAAAATTCATTTCATAACTTTAATATGATTCTTTTATTATAGTAAAAAAATAATTCTAAATTTTAAGGCAAAAAGACCAAAATTAGCTAGTTTAATAATATAGTAATGAGAGATTTTCGGGCTTCCTGTAAAATTTTCAAGAATGGATATAGTACCTTTTGGAAATCACCGTCTCAATTGTTTAGATGTCAAATCAAAACAAAAATTAACAATAAGATAAGGACATGCATTGTATTTTTTGTCCTAATAAATCACCTAAATAGTGAAGAACGCTTTTTAAAACAATTATCGAAAATTAATACAAAACGATACTTTTAGCGAGATAATAGTATATAAAGGAAAAGAGACTCACCTACTTACTGTTAAAATTTCGATCTTGAGAACATTTTTTTTTTTTGTATATTAATTTGCAAAATTTCATTTTTCACGATGTTTACACGGAAATATTTCAAAAGGGACTGTGTGAAAAATTATGAAACTAATACGGATTACCTGTCTTTACATTGTGTTTAAGTGATGTAGATTTGGTCTTTGAGACTAATTTGGTTTCGGAGTTATGAAATTATCTTAACTGTTAAAATAACGATTTCTTTAAAAAATATTAATTACGGTAATTTTGCATATTTAAATACCAAACAAAAACTAGAATGATGAGAGTATTTTATATAATTTATGTCCTTTACAACACATTACCAAAGTAGCCAAGAATATAGTTTAAAAAAATCACAAATAATTACATCATCTGAAACCTTTGGCGCGCTATGACAAGGGTGGTTAGAAATGATTTCCACGCTTAATTATTTTTCCTTATTTAGCCTTATCATTGCACTACTAGTTTTAGAAATTTCGATCGTGTAAGCTATATATTTTTTTCAATATAAATTTTCAAAGAATCGTTGTGTTCCAGCTCAGTAATATTTATAATAAAATATCTCAAAAAGGACTGAGTGAAAAATGATAAAACTCGTATAGAATATACCTCTTTATATAATTACTCTTTAAATAAAATTTAGTGACTGAGACCTAGTTTTTTTCAAAAATATAATACATCAAATATTACTTGCCTTGCCAGAGTGGCATCTCATCAACCAACTATAAGACAAACCAAACTATTAACACTAGAACCAATTGAGTCTCAGCCACTAAATTTGATCCTATATTACTTATTATTTAAGAAAAAAGTCCTCATAGCGATACGAGTTGATTAAAGTTTGTTCACCTTGTTAAAAGGTTAAGAAGGGAAAGTTGTGTGTTGAGCCACTGGATATTTTTATTATTTTTTTTTTAAAGAGATCGTCTTTTATCAAGCTTCTACTCGGATCTTAAATGTATTAAATTTAAATTTATTCTTATAAATGGAATAAATATCATAATGAATAAATAGCGAGATGCGGCTGGGAGCTGGTTGGCAGGAGAGGACGTAGAGGCGAGAGGCGGGGAATCCGAGACATTGACGGAGTGGCTGGTTCTTCCTTCATTAGCCGACCACGCGGCATTATCTCCAGCCTGGAAATATTTATTGAGCCGTCGGCTCATCCTTTTTTTATAATTATATCTGAAAAGTGGAAAGCTCCTCCAGAGAGGGCCGATTTTTTTTTTCTCTTATTGTTGTTAATCACGGCATGAGATAGCCGAAGCCTTATTTCATATCAGGACGGTCCATTTGTTCCATCCTCGCAACCATTACCAACCGTCCAATAGAATCCTCCAAATGGATAAAAATTATTTTACCTTTATCTTCTAGTTTCCATTGCAGAACGTTCCATTTATCCTCGGGAGTGGAGCTGGCCATCTTCCTCCGACTCCATTAAGGCAATATCTCATAACGCTGGATGATGGAAACGGTTGCTGTCCACGCGGTTGTGGGAATTTCGTCCGTCTGTACCTGTTAACTTCTAATATCTTGTTGTTGTTTTTTTAAATAATTAGTAATTTTACTTTCACTTACCTATTTATGAAATATATAGTAAGGGAAAGTATTGGGATCGTGAAAATTTTCGAATTTAAGTTTTCAACGGAAATACGCGTTTTAGGGTCCCCTGAGTCCAAATGACCAAGTCCCGCAAAAAGGTCTGTGGTCCGTGTGTGATAACTCCCGGGCGAAAACGAAATTCCTATTAAACTGATTTTCATATTTAAGGCAGCTATTCGCCTGAGATGTTGCAGCAACTTTTTTATCAAAATCGGCTAACCAGAAGAGTCACTTTATACCATGTATTTTGCACCTTTTTACGATTTTCTCTAAAACGGCTCTAACGATTTCGACTAAACTCTGTGTATCAATGCATGCTTTAATATGCTTTAATATCATTTAGGTTTCATCCTGATTGAAAAAGTCTGACAGGACTTAAAGGCCAATAGTTTAAATTTTCTTCCTCTAAACTACCTTAATTATCTAGATTCTATAAAAATAACCATATCATCTTGTTAACATTGATTGAAAAAAAAGGTAAATATATAAGTTGGACGAATTCGATATTCAACTAAAAGAAAAAACCGAAAAAAATATTTTTTTAATGCAATTTTGTGTTTTTGAACATAAGAACAGTAATATACATGTATAATATACCGTTGGAAAGCGAAAAATTTTGAAAAAAAAATTAAGTTGTACACAATCTTGTAAAAGTTAATAAAGAATGATTAAAAACCGATAAAACTAACTGATTATTTAAAATAATCGAATTTTTAATGAAACACTTGTTTCTATAGAAATTCAATTTAATTAATTCTTTAATAGTTCCAGTTATTTTTATCTCTAACTGTATTTTAAAATTCATTAATCGATTTTAAAAACAGGGGCAAGTGATAGTTGTGTGTTGCATCATATTTTTTTATTCATTTATTGATATTCACCACTGTATTGGTTAATACATCTAGTAAATGAGCTGTGAGAAAAAATACACGAAGAGAAAATGCCCATTGGCAGTACTCCAGTTACTAATCTTGACTAGAAGGTCTCGAAGCCATTTCTTTTCAAACGCCTCAGAGGATCGTCAGGAATGGGAGAGGAAGCAAAGATTAAAACTAGAGTGGGAGTGAAGTTTTTCATGGAAGGATTGATACCTGATTTGGGTCAAATTAGCAAAATATGGAACACTTAAGTCCTTATGCAAGAGTTTATTCGTGGCAAGGTAAGGAGAGTTAAGCATTTTTCGAAGAATTCTGGATTGTAAGGTTTGAATACGGGAAGACTTTGATAATTTAGTAGAGCCCTAAAGCTCAACCCTTTATGTTTTGATAGGTCTTTTGATGGTCATCTAGATAGGTCTTTTATAGTTAAGTCGAAGGTTTGAGCATCTGTCTAATAAGTGTTGATGTAACCGAAAGCGGCGAGCAGTTTCTTGTATTTTCAGTCTTGTCTGCGGATTCTCTGTTAGAGGTTTGTCGAGTGGGAGCGAGCGGATCTGCTCAAATGGGACAAGCGGAATATTATTAATGGATACTGTAGGGAAGGATGTCAAAGGTTTACAACGAAAAGTAAAGGTTATTGGGCGAGATTTGTTGGAATTTACTTCAATTCTCCAATTCTGACATCATACCTCTAGGTCTCAGATGTTGGGTTGTAGAGTTTGAGCGGCAATGTTTCATTTAATAGTTCCTGCATCTCACCTTTTTTTTTATTTTGTATTCAACTTAGTCATTTTTTTAACGATAGTTAGAGCATCTGTATTTCCTTCCGATGATATAAGTTTAATTTTCGACTTATACTTTGTTCAATAAATAAAAAAAAATCAGTTGAATGTTTCAGTATTATCTCTTAATTCTTGTAAATTCAGTGTATACATGTTCCTTTCTACATTAATTTTTTCTATTTTTGGTTTTAGTTTAAAACTAAACAAGGGCTTTAGCTAGACAACCCTAGATTCAAATTTAGCACCCCGAAACACAGTAAAAGATAATAAATCCGAATAATGTGTTTTCATTCGCAGAAAAAAAAAAAAAAATTGCCAGGATTAATGATTTGTTTGATATCGTTGATGAAGCATTCATAGTTCTCGCTTTACAATCTGGAATTGACGCAAGGATCAAAAAGAAATAAGGAAGGAAATATACAGAATGACTGGCGATCAATTTAGTGCAATAAAGGAGGACTTGACTCAACCTGGCCCGGAAGGATCTGAGACTAAGGGAGAAATGAGGCTTAAATGAAACTGATGAAGCCTTAATCAGCAATTTCATTCCTGGCAATTACCTGAATTTCATCGTTCTCAGTGCCTCTTCACAAATTCTATTACAGCTAACCCCCCTCATCACTCCCCCTCCCAATTTCCTGAAAATAGTTACCTATAATGTGCAAGAAACGATGAATGTCAAGCGAATTCACGTCTTCTTCCGTTGTGTTTCAAAAAATACTTTTAATGTTGGCAATCGAGATTTCTAAAGGATTAGGAATATATTTTACATATAATTTAGTTATAAGTATATCAGGTATTTTTTTAGAATTGAATGAACATTTTTATTTTAATTTAGTCGCTCTAACCTTTAACTTAACTACAAAAGGCTCATTTACATGAACATCATGTGGCCAATCAGGAATTACAGAGTTGAGCTTTGGAGCTTTACTAAACCATCAAATTCTTTCTGTATCTTATGATAAAAATCCTCAACGCTCCTTACTTTGTCACGAATAAAAACATCCATGAAGCCTTAATGATCCATATGTTGCTGATTTGGCCCGGTCCAAGTATCACTCCTTCCATGCCGAATTCCACTCTAATATAAACCACTATTTTCAATCCTTGCTTCCTCTTCACTTCTGATATTCCGAGGGTCTGATAAGAAATTGCCTCGAGACTTTTTTGTAAAGATTACAGACTGGAATGCAGTTTCTCTGTATGTTTTTTCATGTATTTTATCATATTGCATTTTTACTTGTTGCATTATGAAATACACTTGTAAATTCCAATTATATATATATATATATATACGTATTGAATATGTATGAATAGTATCAAATAATTCATCTATATCTAAAAAACAAAGTTACTATTCAATCAGTTATGTGGTCATCACAATATCTAAAAAATCTGGTGCTGGCAACACACGACTTTCCCTTACTTCCGTTTTTAAAATCGAATAAAAAATTTTCAAATACAGTTAGAGATAAAAATGAGTAAAACCATTAAAGAATTGATTAAATTGAATTTCTAAAGAAACATGTGTTTTATTAAAAAATTTATTAAATTATTATCTAAAATAATCAGTTAGTTTTATCGGCTTCATGCACACTTTTAGAAGCTTGTGTATAAGATAATATGTCTTCTAAAACCTTTAGCTTTCCAAAGGTATATTATACATCTTATGTTCAAAAACACAAAATAGCATTCAAAAAATATTTTTCCGGTTTTCATCTTTATTTGTTTATCAAATCCGCTCAACTTGCGTATTTACCTGTTGATTATCAATGCTAACAAGATAATATAGTTATTTTTATATAATCTACAGAATTAAAGGTACTTAATTTTCTGCCGATAGGAAATATCGGCATTTTAAGCCATGTCATACTATTTCAATTAGAATGAAACCTATATGATATTAAAGCCCATTAAATTTTACTTCGATATAGGGAGTTTAATCAAAATCGTTAATGTCTTTTTTGAAAAATCGTAAAAAGGTGCAAAATGCATGATATAAAGTAGATCTACCGGTAAGCTGATTCTGATGAAAAAGAATTTGTAACATCTCGGTTGTATAGTTGTCTTAAATATGAAATTTTAGTTTCATATGACTTTTAGTTTTCGCCGGGAGTTACCACACACATACAAACCTTTTTGCGGGATATGGTCATTTGGACTCAGGAGACCCTAAAACATGTATTTCCGTAGAAAACTGGAATTCAAAAATTTTCACGATCGCAATACTTTATATAGTAGATATATATTTATATATTTATATTAGGTAAGTGAAAGTAAAAATGACAATTTAGACGTTAATTTCTAAAAGGTACTATATCTATTCTAAAAATATTACAGGAAGCGCAAAAATATTAATCTCTCGAATTTGTTAACCTATCTAAATATTACAATATGTTTCATCCATATATTTATGTATTTATATTTATTCTTAAGGACTTTAGTCCAGGTAATAAAAAGTTTTTTTCATTTCATTGCATTTCATAAATTTAATTTTAGGAAAATCATCTTTTTACTTTTGATTTTTCTATGTTTTCATTTCCTGAATGTTTCAAAGAAAGGCGCCTCAACCGAACAAAGCACCATCTACAGGGCGGCTGGTGTACCAAAGGTACAGATCAGAAAAGGCACTAGCCTTCAGATATATATTGTGACTGTAAGGACGAAGAGGTGGCCATTGTCTGCTAATGGTGATTACATAGCTCCTCTCTAAATAATTCATGAGGCCCTGGCTAAGAATCTTCATTAGGTTGGCCACCGCTCCTGTCGCGTGCCGCCCTCAACCTCTTGCGACACCTTCCGGTTTTTGTTTTATTCACCACTGGTGAGAGAGGTCTTAAGTCAGGAGGAATCCTGGTCCAGGGTTGGTTCTCAACGCGGTAAATTCCTCTACCCATTCTCTTTGTGACGCTTGATATTCAAGGAAATGTATTGGGTCGTAAAATAGTTCTTAGCGCTTATTACTGATGATTTCAGATCTTTTAATCAATTACATGTGATCCATTTTGATCTATTCCATACTGCCATATTTGAGTTAGTTATTTGATTCCGTCCTCCTAGCACTTCTTAGATCTTTACGCAATGAACTCCTCTATGTGCTTTTCGCAGTCCTCTAGCGAATTAAGTGTTTCGCGTTAAGAGAACTATGTCTTTGCGATTAACCAATGCTGGACCCATTTGCTCAAACACTGCCTTTAATTGTTCCAACTGGGCACAGTATACTGAAGAATTAATGACCAGGTTGGATCAATGCTTAAATATGATCATCATGAACAATTAAAAGACGACCTGACCTCATTGCATCTTCCAGCCGAATTTCCGGTTCTGTACCGAGTAAACCTTTACGAACGGTGTTTTCTCCTCATGCATCATCGCCACATAAAAAATCTGGTGCGGGCAACACACGACTTTCACTTACCTCGATTTTTAAAATCAATGAAAGAATTTTCAAATGCAGTTAGAGGTAAAAATACGTGAAACTATTAAGGAATTAATCAAATTGAATTTATATAGAAACGTGTGTTTTATTAAAAAATGTATTATATTATTATCTAAAATAATCAGTTAGTTTTATCTTCTTCTCATCACTCTCTATTATCTTCTAAAAGCTTGTGTATGAGATAATATTTTTCTAAAATCTTTAGCTTTCCAACGGTATATCATACATGTATATTACTGCTCTTATGTTCAAAAACGAAAAATTTCATTAAAAATATATTTTTTCTGTTTTCTCCTTTAGTTGGGTATCGAATTTATTCAATTTATATATTTACCTGTTTTTCACCAGCGTTAACAAGATAAGCTAGTTATTATTATTGAATCAAAAAATTAAAGGTACTTTAGGGGAAGAAAATTTAAAATATCGGCATTTAAGCCCTGTCAGACCATTTTTCATCTAAATAAAACCTACATGATATTAAAGCTCATTAAATTTTACATCGATATAGCGAGTTTAATCAAAATCGTCGGAACTGTTTTTGAGAAAATCGAAAAAAGGTGCAAAATGCATGGTATAAAGTGCCTCTTCTGGTAAGCTCATTTTGATGAAAAAAGTTTTGTCACGTCTCGGGCGTAAGTTGTCCTAAATATGAAATTTCAGTTTCATAGGACTTACTGTTTCCGCCCGGGAGTTACACACACACACACACACACACACAGACCTTTTTGGGGGACTTGGTTATTTGGACTCAGGGGACCCTAAAACGTGTATTTCCGTTGAAAACTGGAATTCGAAAATTTTCACGATCGCAATACTTTCCTTACTATATATAGTAAGTGAAAGTAAAAATCAATAAACGAAGAAGAACAATTTTTTTTTTCTTTTCCATTTTAAGAGAACAAAATGCCACTGAAAGATAAGGAATCTCGGTTGAAACTGTTGCATAAAAGCACCTTAATTAACCCTTTTTTAGAATATGTAAACGTTATTGACCAAGTAAACATGACTTTATAAACACAGTGAGTATTGATTAAATTGAAAAACGCAACTAACTAATTTTACGACCCAATATTTACAAAATAGATAGAGTAGAGCAAGCGAGTTGTTTCATTTACGTATACAAATGCACTGTTTGACCGAGTCAGAATTTATCCCAAAAACCAAGAATGATAATTTTATATATAGATAAAGAAGAGAAAAAGAAACTTAAGAGCTGGAATATTCAATATGAACTTTCATGGATAGCCTTATATTTAAAAGAAAAATAATTTACCAAAAAGTTATGCTTTCTTACACCAGCGAGATGAGACACATGCTGTGTTTTAAAAAAAAATAGTAAAAACTATTGATTGTGTAAGGTTGCTCATAATTTTCCGGAATCTTTCATTAACTGCTACCCAATTTAACCATATCCACCTTTAATTTACGCAATGACTTATAAAAAAAATCTTTGAGCGCTTGATTTAAGAAGCTTTGTTTTACCTCTGTAGGATTTGTTTTATTTTTTATAATAATTATTAATAGGAGTTTATTTATTCGCTATGGTCTTATGAGTATGGTATCAAAGACTAGACATGGAAAAGACAATACTGGTATCGGTATTGAGCGTCTTCTCTGAAGCATGGACGGTGGCAGAGTTTTGGTGTGGTTAGGTCGAAAGTTCCAAACCCCTGCGGTCATATTAGAACGAAAACCCAGAGAGGAGTCCATCCCGTCTAATATTATGCTACTCTAATCAGTACATAACATTTGGAACCCATTCCTCGCATTTGACAACTCACTCCGCATTGCCTATCCTGCCAAATCTATATTTTAGTACATTACTATGTTGCTTTCCCTTAATACTTACCCAGAATTGTTAAAAAAAAAAAATAAAAATAAAAATTATTAGGTCGGTATTTCTCACCCCTCTAGAGTATAAAAGCTCAGTTCATATAAAGGAGCTTTCTGTTTTTTCGGGCAACGGTCTTGTCATGAAATGATTAGGCTGAGATCACACTAAGCAGGCAAGTTATTCTCCCAGTTTCTTGTCACCCACTGTATAGAAGCTGGGTGTTCCCCATGATGGTCTCTATATCGCCGGTCTGGGATGGTTCCCCCCATGGCTTAAGTAACAGAATAATAAAATATTTCACAACAGATGGGGTACGAATCCGGGACCGGAGAACTCTAGGCTACTACTGCATCCACTAGATCACGCCAATCCTTGGTCACATGAGTATAAACGTCAAATATATTAAATTTTAAATAAACAGAAATCTGTTATACTTCCCATAAAAGTCTTTCAATTAGTCTAATTTATATTATAACACATAAATTATACAATTATTCATATTTTATCCGGACATATGACTGAAACAACTACAAACTGCACTGTGTTATCTGTTTTTATTAGTAGGTTTTTGTATAATTTTTCCTACAACATTATATAATCACAATTTAATTTTACCACTAATTATAGATTAGTTAATTAGATTATAACTACCAAATGAACCAAACATTTGATGATTGTAAAGATGTCTCATCCGTAATCATTTATAAATATTTTGTCAATATGTAAAAATGTAAATAAAGTTTATTTTATTTTTACTACAAACTGCACGCCGATTTGGGTACTAGACAGACGTTTTAACCTTCCACTTAACTACAATAGCCTAATTTACAGGATCATCATAATGCCTATCTGAACTTAAAGAATTGAGCTTTGGGACTCAACTAATCGGTACAATTCTTCCTGCATCTAATCATTATAATCCAAAATCCTTCATAAATTCCTCAACATCCATTACTTTTTACAAATAAACTAATGCATAATGACCTTAATATATTTACTGATATAGTTGTTGATTTTAAGAAATAACTTCTTCTTCTAGGGGTTCCTCTTCTATCAAAGGTGAGAAATCAACGTGGCAATATGACGTATGTTGTTAGCGGCTTTGTAGTTAAACCACTCCCTGAGATATTAAGTCCAGTTCATCCGTAATCTTTCTCTCCCTCTCTTTCTTCTATGAGATAAGCGAGAAATCTTCATATTTCTCTCCTCCCATTTGATGTCCAAAATACTACCACTTCCTTGATTCATTGGTTTTAATAAATCCTTGATCTTTCCCTATTCTTCTTAATAATTCTATGCTGGACACCTTATCTACCCAGCTTACGTATAGTAACCTGCAGTAACAGTACATCTCAAATGCATTGATCTCCACAGTAACGACTTTCTTTATCGTCCAGACTTTTATCACATGCAGCAAAGTAGAAAAGAATTAACATCCCAACATTCTGGCTATAAGTTCCAATGGGATCTGTTGGATTGATGCTTCCTCATTTTGATCAAGCTATGTGCAATTCAATAGAATGAATATATTTATAATGAAGAAAAATTATGAGGAGGACATATGGAGGCAGATATGGTCCCAACCAACAGACCTTGGGATCAAGCTCTTCGGAAGTCTGGAGGACCTAAGAAGAACCACTGAATTCGTACTTTCACTTCTTGACATAGCCATATAGGGAAGAACGAATAAGAATAATAACGAATATTATCTTTTGTGTTGGTCAAACTACAAGTGATCGTCAGTCATCGGTTGGAATATGTAATCATGAAGAAAGTAATTATATTATGAAAACAACGGACGCGCTACGATCAATGGTCATTTGCCCCAATTGAGTAGTGATCTATAAATTCAGAAATTCAATAAGTTCGGGCTCACAATGGTCTGATCCAACGCGAGATAGGAGACTAAAGGCAATTTCCGTTCCGAATTTATCTTGAGACTGGTTTCCGATTGTGCCGCGAGGGGTTGATTGGATCAGCCTACCTCCTTTTGTTTAACTCAAAGATTGTTATCATGTTCGATCATTAGGGTCGCTTATCCGGAGTGTTTGGATAATTGTGCGACGTCGGTCATCGGGGAGTGGACATGCTCCTCGAAATGAAGAAAAAAAAATCTGGCGCGCGCAACACACGACTTTCACTTACCTCCGTTATTTATATCTATTTAAGAATTTTTAAATAAATTTATAAACGAAAATATATTGTTAACGAATTATTTACATTGGATTTTAATAGAAACAGGTGTTTTATTAAATATTCTATTATATTATTATCTAAAATAAACAGTTATAGGCTTTCCATCACTATCCATTAACTTTCACAAGCTTGTGTATGAGATAATATTTTTTCTAGAATTTTTAGCTTTCTAACAGTATATTTTAAATCTATTTTGCTGTTTTTAAATTTAAAAAACACAAAAATTGCATAAAAAAAAATGTTTTGCTATTTTCTCCTTTATTTGGATATCGAATTCGTTCAACTTATATATTTACCTATTTTTTAGGAATGCTAACAAGAATATTTGGCCAATTTCATAAAAATAACAAAATTAAAGGTACTTTAGAGGAAGAAATTTTGAAATATCGGCGTTTAAGCCATGTCAGACTATTTCAATCGGAATGAAACCTACATGATATATAGCCCGTTCAATTTTACATCGATATCGCTAGTTTAATCAAAATCGTTCGAGCCGTTTTTGATTAAATCGTAAATATTTGTAAAATGCATAGTATAAAGTGGTTCTTCTGGTTAGCTGATTTTGATCGAAAAGTTGCTGTAACATCTTGGACGTATAGTTGTCTTAAATATGAATTTCTATTTTCATAGGACTTTTCGTTTACGCGCTGGAGTTACCACACACGGACACATACATAGACTATTTTCGGGACTCGGTTATTTTGACTCAGGGGACCCTAAAACCTATTTCTGTTGAAAGCGTAAAAATTTACCTCGCATCCCAATGATTCCAAATGATTTACCCTACCTTTTAATTTTAAAATAATTCAATTTTCCGTTTAATTGTTAAGAATCCTTTCAACGAGAATGGCGACTTTAACTTAAAATGAAAAAAACAAAAATTAAAACTCCTTAAAATATTAAAATCGGGCATATCCTTTGAAATAGTAAATTAGTCCTTTTCGGGCGTAAACCAACCTCACCCACCCTAATATAGACAGTTAGACTTAAGTTATTTCGGACAGCTTCTTGCATCGGGAAGAGAGTTTCTATATAAAAAAGTGTCCTTTTTAGTGTGGTAATCCTAGTTACCAGTGAATTATTTCGATCCGTATCCTTTTAAAAGGAGAATCGAGTTAAAAATGGTGGTTCTCTTCCATTTTGAACCGTATCCTGGTTACAACAAAAGTCAATTGTTAAGAATCCTTTCAACGAGAATGGCGACTTTAACTTAGAATGAAAAAACAAAAATTAAAACAGTCCTTAAAATATGAATATCGGGCATATCCTTTGAAATAGTAAATTAGTCCTTTTCGGGCGCAATACTTTCCCTTACTATATATTTGATATATAGGTAAGTGAAAGTAAAAACGTAGACTCTGTATGATGGTAAACCTCAGAATAATGTTGATGTTGATTCTATACATGACTCGAAGTTTTAGAAAAATGAAGAACTAAGAAGGTGATTAGAATAAAGCACTCCTTGGTTGGAGTACCGGCGTGAAATGCGAGAGCGTCTGAGTAGACCATAAATAAATCTTATTAAGCAATTCATTAATGCTTTTATTGTTTTTCTAATAATAATTAAACACTTGTGGAAAGGCCAAAACACTATAATCCTAATAATATAATGCCTTATACTTATCTTTATTTATTATAGAACATGGTTTTAATTAATAAATCCATTCGTTTCAAGCAATCACACTTAATGTATTTTATTAATTGATACTAAAGATAGGCTGTACGTTGACCCAATGTTCTCCGTCATACCAAGCTTTGAGATTCAAATATCATGTTTGTTCTGATGTTTTGGATTTGTCTAGATTCTATCAAATCCAAAAAAAAAAAAAAATCAAAGTTTATCAAATTTATAAATACGTAATTTAGTTATATGTTCAAACATCCGATTCGAATCCTGTTGGTGTTAAGAAAAATAAATTTGAGTATGACCCACCTAAATAGAGAATTGAATTAGACGATCATTCATTGTTACTCTATTTTAAAATATTGCATTGTTAGATAAGTTCGTAGGATTTTTGAATTTTTCAATTTAATCCTCTCTGTTTTTATAACATCATGTTTACTCGGTCAATAATGTTTACATATTCTAGAAAAGCATTAGCTAAGGTACTTTTGTGTATCACTTTTAACCGATATTCCTTATATTTAGGTCTGATTTTGCTTGCTCAAAATGAAAGAGAAAAAAAAAATGAATTTTCGTCATTTAATGATTTGTTTTATATCCGAAAATGAAAATCCGCTGCCCAGACAGTTAAAAGCTTTCATTTTGTATAGTGATGACACCTTAGAAGAAACATCGTCCGTAGGTACATTACTCGGTTTAGAAACGGAAATGTTGAATTAGAAGACGCTAAGCACTCGGGTCGTCCTTCAACTGTTGATGATGACCAAATTCCGAAAATCACGTTAATGATGGCGACATTAGTAGATCAAAATGGGTTCTATATAATTGATTTTATCTTTTGATTGATTAAATTGATCTTTCCAAGATTCTGGAATTTTTATTGAAATAACTAGAAAAAACCCTACAATCTTATTTTACAACCCAATATATGGATGGATGTATGGGTCCCATACGTAAGAAATTATAAAACGAAAATGGGAGGATTGTATTAAACTAATAAGGGTTTGATGATATTTAATAATAATAATAAAAATAACTTTATTCTGGGACTATATCCCTTTTGAAAATATAATCTTCAATATTTATGTCTAGCCGATAGACTATTAAAATAAATTTTTATTTACAACTTTGCAAAAAAAAAAAAAAATAATTAATTAAAAACCTATTTATATAAATATATACAAAATATATGCAATATAAACAAACGAAAAATATCTCTTATAAAATGATAGAGCTGGTCTATTTTCAAATAAGTAAAATAAATGAACTATCCCATAACTCTAGGATTTTGGTAAAATAAATAATTTTGTCTTACGTTGAATGTATGATAGTGGAGTTAGAATTTCACATTTAGTGTGTGTCTCTTTGGGATGCTGTAATGTGTTGGGAAAGATGGGATTTGGATGAGAGATGGGAAGATGCACGGCAAATATGATTATATTTATTAAATATAATTGTTTTATCACTGTTAGAATCGCCATAAACCTTTGATCAAGTTGAAATATTCCTATTAAGATAAAACTAATTTAAAAAAATGAAATTCTAAATAGTACACTAAGGAAATAAAAATTTTATTAATGCTTTATTATTAAAATTATTTTTATGAACAAATTATAATGAAAAAAACATAAATTATTAATTCTTATTTTGAACTCGTCTTTTGAAGAGGCGCATTCCACCGAAGCGGTCAAATATCGTGGGAGACGCTGGTGGTTAGTGGGCGGTTTGAGGTCAGCAGAATTTGAAATTACTGTTCCAAAATAATAGAACTTGCCTTATTTAATTATTGATATAAATAAAACGATCGATTTACATCATTAAATGAGATATGAAAATGGCTTTTATTGCAATATCCAATAATAATACTTCAATAAACTATTCCTGGACTATCTTCTTTTCTGTAGGTTAACGGGTAGATACAGCAATGGTTATTAAAATTTGGTATGAGAAAATCATGGCACGTCTCACCAAAATTTTATCAGAAGCACTTGAATAAAATTTTTTTTACAAAATATTTTCAACCCAATTTAAATAAGATCGCGTTTCCATTTTCTAAAAAGACACGACCTAATGACCGATATAAGAACCAAGAAGGCACTCCATTGTCACCGCATGACATTGCCGAAACAATGCTTAGGACTATACAACAATATATTCGCACTTCTCCGCTAGCCAAAGTGCTATTAGCACCTACCCGGCAAACACCCATCTAAGGTTCGCTCAAGGATATCCTGGCGAATTGGTTACATAACTAGTACATAAGTGTTCTTATCTTGATGGTTACGTGTCGAATTATCGAAGTCAAATAGAGTATACGCATTGGTATCTCTAGACAATCGGAATCGGAAACTACGAAAAACAGAAAAATAATTTAACCAATTTAACCCTTAACGAACGAATACCGCCTTATTCGCGACATTATAAATATTCTTATAAAAAAATCTTTTAGGTTTGGTCTAAAGTCACGTCATGCCTCGTGTATGGTGGCATTCTATTTTTTATAATATTTAAAATTTCGGGAGTATGGCGGCATTCGTTTTTAAGGGTTCATAAAAGGTTTAATGTTCTAATCGATCGTAAATTTTCAAGATCAATTGATTTTAAAAAGGAGGGAAAGAATGAATTCGGATACTGAAAGAATGATTACACATTCAACAGCCATCAAAATCAGGAATAACCACCATCATTTTAACTAAGCAATCCATAGTTCTGTATTCAAAACCAAATGTTGAGTTTTAAAGCACTTTTAAAACTTAAAACACGGAATAGTTATTGCTGTAGAATAACTAATTGGTAAGACATAGGGAACTTGACTAGTATTCAGGTAGCTGCCCGAATACAATATATAATTATTTTCATTGATAATAATCAACTGTAGGTTTGGAAGTGAACCTAAAATGGGTCATGAAAATATTTTGCTGTAGACTCTATTTGTTGGTTTATTTAACGTCACTTTATGCTACTGTGGCTAATCGGACGATGCTACAATGGAAGTCCTGAATTTTGCTTATCCAGGTTTAATTAGGAAAAAGGATCTTTAACGAGTACCTGACATCGCGCAGGCTCGGGACCACATTTGTACGTCCCCTCCGATGGACGGTATAACTATGGATTTTTTACTCCCATTAAAAAATTCTAGGACCACCTGCGGGGTTGAACCCATGACCTTTGCCATAGAAGGCTGTTATGCTTTCCACTCTGCAATAGGTGATCCCGCTGTAGATTCTGATCACTCTCAGTGTAACTATTTCTCTTATTGGGTTATCTTCATACAGGGAAGGAAAATTTTTAGAAAATTTACTATACCATATAATTTTTTTAAGTAATTAATAATCACTTCTTAAAGAATTAAATGAATGTTGTGTTTTAATTACAATAGCAAAATGAGATACATAGATAGGAAATGTAAAAGTCCATTTTTAATAATTCTAAATGATTCTTAGGGATTCTGAATTTCATTCCCTTCAATGATTGTTGTGAACGGACCGAATTAAATTAAAACGTTTTGAAAACAAAAATGAAGTACTCCTTAGTCGGTTAGATGTTACTTGAGCTTGGATAGTTGTGCGGTATGGTATAAACTGCGCCCCTGGTAAAGTAGTGTACGTCCAATTTTAAGCTGCCTATCCACAATATCCCCCTAGCTCTTAACCTTTCTACCCAAACTATTCACAATAAATCTTCGTGGGGTCTGAAAAGAAAATGGTCAAGAGATCTCTTAAATTAGAATAGTAACTGATCTGCCACCAATGGGTAACTCCTTCTCAAACTAAGATAAATTTTATTGTTTCTCATCCACTTGTTTCACAACATTAAACAGTTGAAAATTTCAGTTTGTAAATAAGCGAGCTAGCAAGTAAGGAAGTCTTTGACTCAGGTGGAAGTTTTCTGCTATTCCCGATTCTAGTGGAATTGTGTTAAAATTTTAGGTTGATTTAAGTTTTTATTTGAATGAAGTGAAAACCGTGAGTTTGTAACAAACTTAAGTTATCATCACTTCTAAAAATATACGAATACATTTTATGGACAAACTTTTTTTTAATAATTATTTTGAATGGATTTCTAATTTTATTTTTGTTATGACAATCATCAGACTTTATTCAAATAAATATTAAAGATATTTTTCGTCTAAAATATTTATTTACTTATTGAAATGAACAATGAGTTATATAGCCGTTTTCAGGGACTTCAACACATTAGACAAGCGCTCAAATCTTCTACATAGCTCTGAAAAGGCTCATCGGATTGACTATCATCAGGCCAATCTGGGGTTTACTAAACCATCAAATTCCTTTTGAATCCAATCCTTATAATCCCAAATCCTTCGTAAAATCCTCAACACTTCCGTTGGTGATTTGTCCCGAAAAAGGTACCTCTACCTCTAATATAAAAAACTATATTCTCACCATTAATCTCTTGTTTCAACCCTAGTATCTTCTTCGATTTCTGAACCTCTTTTGAGGAGTCTGAAGAGAAGATGGCCTCGAACCTTCTTGTTTCGGTTACGTACTAGAGTGATGCCAATGGCCAGTTTTTCCACATTTTTTTTTTTTTTTTTTTTTTTTTGTAATATATCATATATCATATTTACTTGTTGTATTATCAAATATAGCAAAAAAATAAAGAGCTATGTTATGATATTTTATATTTTTTAAATTTTACATTATATATTCTTATTCTTGATTTGTTTTCAATTAATGGATTAATTTTTGTTTTGACTTACCTATATTTATTTATTTATTTATTTCTCCCTACCTTGCCACTTGGCAATACGAGTGTCGGTAGCCAGTAGTGCTACCAGTAGTAATCTTGAAAAAAAAAAAAAAAAAAAAAAAAAATTCACTCTGGTCTCTCCTCGATGGCCATATCTTCAGCTTCTGCTTCTTCTCTCGGAGGTGGCCTTCCTCGATCTCGTCCTGTTCCACCTACGTTAAAAGCTGATGGACCAATTGAAGTTTTCCAAGCATGAATAAATGCTAGAAAATGTCCATAATTCTGCTTGGACACCAGCTGAGGGAAATCGCTCTCCTTGCGGACCCAGAGCCCACATTCCCTTAGTAGTTTGACCCTTAGTGCTTCGAAGGCGTAGCAGTCCACAATTATGTGCTCAGCAGTCTCCGGTACTTCACAACTGGGGCACAGAGGATCTATTTCTTTCCCAAAACTGTGTAACTTACTTATATATATATATGAAATATATACAAAAGGAGAGTGTTGCGATCGTAAAAAATTTCGAATTTGAGTTTTCACCGGTAATACACGTTTTAGGGTTCCCTAAGTAAAAAAACAAGTTAATTACGAAGGAATCCGTCTCCCCGTTCGAGTAACGGAAACATTATGTAGTTATTGAGGTTTACAAATGTTCCTGCATTAACATAAAGGAAGGCATAACCAGGGACCAGGCCGACGGAGCGTTTCCTGTGAAAAATGATGGCAGTTACGGAACCGGTAGGCCACTGGCCGGCTCCAATCAACCGCCGCAAACAAGGGTGTTATTTAATTAACAAGGCGGAAAGTTTTCGGCAATCAATCAGCCATGATAGATCAGCATGAGGCTACCATCTCCGTTAGTTAGCAGAACCGGGGTAGTTGTAAATCATCAGCGCTCCTAGCCTCCAGCCTTCCTCACTCCTCCTTACATCGTATACAAATCCTCCACCAGGAATCCATTCCTTACTCTGTTGCTTACAAATCCTTGGGAAGAAACCTATAACACGTTAGATATTTGATATCTATTATTACTATTAAACGATTGGGGCGTGCTATATTTACACTGCCAGTTAAAATTTCGTATGCAAAACACTTAACTTTCAATAAACTCTATGTTTAAATTACTTTAAAAATTTTCCTGTGTAAAAATTAATTTGAGGTAAAATATAAAACAATATAAATTATTTTTTACAACAATCGCTACATCTTTGGATGCAAAATAAACACTTTTATGAAATCTTTAACTTTCCATTGGTATCTTATCGGTTGGTCCAAGCAGTTAGAAATATTTTATTTGGCTGAATAAAATATTAATATGAAAGCCATTAACTCTGTTCCTAAATGTCCTGTAAAACTGTCTTGTATCATTTTTCTTCAAAGTTTCTTCCGCTTATGTTAATGGCTCCTTCATTTAATTTCCTATAGCTCTTCATAGTGTTTTGTGGGCTATTTTTCTCAACTCTTTTACTCTCTCCAACTTTTCTGGAATTTTATATGCATTTGGTCTTTTCCATGCTGAAAGCATTTTCCTAATCACATTCTCATCATGTTTCTAGTGAAAGTTCAATGGTACAATTACCTGGCCAAATCAACTAAATTACTTGCAACATTCAATTCTTATGTGTGCTTAGTTTATCTAGAAATTCTGTCGTTTTTTTAACCAAATTTTAGATTAGGATCTCTTGGATTCCGCTCCAGTCTGGGCTCCCTATAGCACTTGTATATTTTGTATATAGTTATGTTTGTTTGAATGATGTTTCTTTATTTGCAAACTTTTATTTATCTCAATTATAGGTTAATGTTTTGATTTGTTTTGTTTTTATATTTATTATTATTTAATTCTCTTATATATATGTATCATTTATTTGTATTTATCTCAGTTATAGGTTGTTGTTTGTTTTCTTATTTTGTACATATATCATATTTTATTTATTTGACTTTGTATACTGTATATATTGTTTGAATGAGATCTTATATCACTATTACTAATGTTCATATAGAAACAAATTGTAATATATCTCAATAAAAAAAAAAAAAAATTTATATTATAAATATTATTTTTATTTATTTATTTATTTTTTTACATCATCACCCGTACAATCAAATTAACATTTTTCAAATATTTATTACCTGACTCGTAAATTGTTAAAGTATCAGTTCGTGAGGTATCCAGCAATTGCTGCTTTAGGACTTGTGCAACTTTAGATGTGACTTGGAATTCTCATTATTGCTAGAAGGAGATGCTTGATCCTAGAGGGTCCAGGACTCGCCCAATAGCCGGACCCTGGACCCCAATAATGAACTTTAACCCAATTAAAGCTTCATTTCGGGGGAGTCAGTTCCATTTCCTTACGAAATGTATTTTCCAAACGCATCCGATGACCTTTCAGCAAATGCCTCCTGTCCTTCCAATCGAATTATGAATGGGCAGTGTCATAAAGTTTTGTAGTTTATTTTGTCGATGCAAATTAAATACTATTAATTCATACATGTATTCATAAGAAGTTTTCAGTATCTAGGTTCTATTATAAATAATGACCTGAAGGAAGAAGAGGTAAGGAAGCGTATAGCGGCTGGTAATAGAGCCTATTTTTCCTTATCAAAGCTATTTAGAAGCAAGCTTTTGAGCCGCTCCACCAAGTTGATGCTATACAAAACCCTTGTAAGACCAGTGGTTACGTACGGTGGAGAAACGTGAATCCTCGACAACAAAAATGTGGACCTGCTTGATAGGTTTGAACGGGTAATCCTAAGGAGAATCCTGGGAGCCGTATTTGAGGATGGTCAATGGCGGCGGAGGAAAAATAAGGAATTGTTTCAGCTCTACCAGGATATCAGTATCTCCTCTCATATTAAGATACAGAGGTTAAAATGGATTGGGCACGTGATGAGGATGAACTGTGACAGGGTTGCATGTAGAGTATTCAGGAATGTTCCGGATGGCCGTCGCCGGCGTGGCAGGCCGAAGGGTCGATGGAAGGATGGTGTAGGGAAGGATCTTAGACAGCTCGGGATCTCTCTGAGAAGAGCTGAGGATCGAGAAGGATGGTTGGCGACTGTTGAGCAGGCCAAGGGCGGCCTCATGCGCCTGTTGAGCCAATAGAAGAAGAAGACATGTATTCATACATATATTAACCTGCTCTTCCCCAGTCTGGAGTTATACAAGCGAATCGAAAAATGGAAGTTGTTTGAAGTGGTTCAAAAAAAATGTATGAGAATCTTAAATAATTATGCCCGTTATACACGAATGCATACAACCATTCTATCCGATTTACAACTACCATTGATTAAAAAATATAGATACTCGCTGGTACAAATTTTTTTCCCTGAAATCAAATTAATGTGTTTTGTGTCATTAATTTTTAATGAATAATTGTTTATCTGGAATATACAAAAATGTTCCAAACTATACTTTATTTATGTAAAATTAATGTTATGGTCCAATTATTAATTATAACTTATATATTTTCTCTTATAAATATCCATTCTCATTAATGTCAACAAGAAAACTATTATTTTATGTGATTAAAGTAGTCCCTTTCAACTGACCTAACCTCAATAATTTCGGGCAATGTTGATAGGATGCATATGGGTCATCTATGTATACATTTTCATAGTCCTCCAGTGAAAAAAAAAAAACGTTTTAAGGTCCCTTTAGCCAAAAAGACCAACCCACGCAAAAATATATGTGTGTGTGTGTGAGTGTGGTAAGTCTAGCTAAAGAACGACAAGTTTTTCAAAACTGAAATATCATATTTAAGAACTTGTTCTTGAACTGTGCAACTTGTTCTCAAAAAACGGTGCAAAAGATTTTAATTAAACTATATCAATTAAACGCTATATCAATGAAAAATGACATGGACTTTTGTATCATATATGTTTCATTCTAATTGAAATAGTCGGACTTGACTAAAATGCAGAGTTTTTCAATTGTTTTCCTCTAAAGTACAATTAAATTTGTGGATTCCAAAAAATTATCAATACAACTGCTAAAAATACAAGTTGAATAAATTTGATAACTAACTAAAGGTGAAAAGAACAAAAATTTTTGTTTCCATGAGATTGTGTTATGGGGATCTAACAAACCATTCAACCCTTCCCACATTCAATCCTTGCAATCCTCCGAAAGATCCTAATTGCACTTTACTTTGTCACCAATAAAATAATTCATAAAGACAAAAGTATCCCATTAGTCGCAGAACTAGCCCGAACTAGATATACCTCTTTTAATTCCAAATTACCCGTACACTCCAACCCACTCGTCCGCAAACTCTCATTACCGTCTATTCCTGATAATCCCCCTAGGCGGCTGAAAAGACGATGGCCTCGCGACCTACTACATTAAACAAGCACTGAAGTGCTACCGCTGGGTATTTTCTTCACATGCCTGTATCAAGCCCACTTGATCAATTAACACATTTAATTAATGTATTTTATTCCATAATAAAGTTGTAAATTTCTTTAAAATAAAAAAAAAATTCCGAACATAAAACTATCAATATAGATGTATAATGCACCGTTGAAAAACAAAAGATTTAAGGAAAAGTGTTATATTATATACAAAAATGTAAAAGGAATATAATTCTTTAAACTTTTCATCGCTTTATTTAATTTAAGCTAACTTTATTTAATAGTTTTTTGATTGATTTTGTTAAGCTAGGTAAGTGAAGGTCGTGTGTTTCCCTCACCAGATTTATTTATTAATTTAAAAAGTTTAATAGCGCCTTACTTGGAATCCTCACACTAGACTGAAACGACAAGAAACTGCCTGCAGATACCGGTTACTACAACACTTACTAGACAAACGTTCAAAACTCTCTATTTACTACAAAGGACTCATTTACATCACGATTATCCGACCTATTTGGACCTATGGCATTGAGCTATGGGGGTCCACTAAACTATCAAACTCCTCCCGCATCCAATCCTTGCAATCCAAAATCCTACGAAAAATCCTCAATGCTCCTTACTTTGTAACTAATAAACTCATCCATAGAGACCTAAATATCCCACTGGATGCAGACTTGGCCCGCGATAGATACACCTCCTTTAATTCCAAACTACCTGCCCACTCAAACCCACTTGTCCGTAACCTCTCATCTACATCTATTCCCGGTAATCCTCCGAGGCGCCTGAAAAGACGTTGGCCTCGAGACTTGCTCATGAAATAAACTTTGAAGTACTACCACTGGGTAGATTCTTTACATGTCTATTCATGCCTGTTATTGTAATTCAGCCATTTTACTAATTGTATTTGTATATACAGTTGTAAAAAACAATAAAATATATTATAAAAAAAAAAGTTTAATAATTATGGATTGCAAGGCTACTCATATTTTTTGACGTTCCTCAGTTCTTGAAATGAAGAATCTTTGGAATCGTTCATGTCGGTATTTTTGAAAAGAAAAAAAAAAAAAAAAAAAAAAAAATGCCGCTATGATAAATGATACAAAATTTAAAAAATGGAATTTTTTTTTTTCTTAAATAAACATTTGACGCCACTAATAAAAATATCTTATTCTTTAATTTCGAATTCCTCTGGACCCCTTTTCCCTTTACTTCCAGAAAGGAGAGCAGTCGGAGCTTTTGATCTTCAGAAATTACGCCTTGGCATGGTTTTATAAGTGGGATTGGAGAACTTGTTGATTAATTCACTCTCATTTGATTAGATAATATCAAATTACGTATTATTCCTCAGTTTAAAATTTAAAAAAATGTTAAACCTTCGAAATCTCCCCGAAAAAAAAATATTAAGAAATTATTCTTTTTTTTTCTTGTTTAAATTAAGTTAATCTGTTGAATTTCTCAAACATTCCCTTCCTCCATACATGCCTTAAAATTAACTCTAACCACAAGGTACGAACCCCTTTGCCCCTTTTTTAAGTATTCCATACTCTTCAAGCTCCTTTGAGATCTGAACATTCCTTCTTCTCTTTCATTTCTAGCGGAGGTCTTTCTTCCTGTCATTCAATGGAGATACTTCCATACCTTATAACTAAAGCAATGGTAGCTGTTATCCATTTATTTAATTAGTTTTTTTGCCAGGAAAATACTGCGTTATTTGAGGAAGAACAGCCGTTTTGGAAATTTCTATCCATTCGGTTTCAGGCGAAGTTGTTATTTAAGTATACGATATGTATAAATCTGTACCTTTATATAAATCTGTTATATGTTTTATAAATCTGTACCTTAAAGAGTCTTGTCTACTCGAACAAAATTCTTTCGCGGACTTCATCATTATCGCTATCATTGTGAGACCCCTAAATTCAAAAGATTTATATATATATATATATATATATATATATATATATATATATATATATATATATATATATATATATATAAAGTTATCTTCTACGGATTTTGGTGTTCATTCTATAGACAAGTAATTTTGTTAACTCTACATTTGGAGAATTTTTGCTCTCATATTCATTTCAAAACATTGAAAAAATTACTACAACAGCTTATTAAAATTTTCATACAATAATTAATTTATTATGTTATTGTTAGAGAGACATAAAACATTTCTGAATAAATTTAAGAATGCATTGTATTCACATAAGCTAAATTGACATCTCAATTATAATTATTATTATTTTTTTTTTTTTACAAGGTGGACAAATATGTGTTTTCCGAGTATAAGAATAGTAATATACACGTATAATATAACCGTTAAGGAAATATAAAGATTTAAAAAATATATATCTTATACACAAAATACTGGAAAGTAATGTAAAGTGACAAATAGTGCGTAAACGTCAGGAATTATTTTACAGAAAAATTTATATTATCATATTTTTTTAATCAAAAACATCACCGTTTTAGACTACTTCAACACTTACTAATTACGGTCTAACCTTCGTTTTAACTACAAAAGATTCATCTACATGACTGTTATAAGACCAATCTGGACTAATGGATTACAGCTTTTGGGGTCTACTAAAACATCAAATTCTTCCCGCATACAATCCAAAATACTTCGTAAAATCCTACTCCGCTCTTTACTTTGTCACGAATAAACTCGTCCATAAAGACCTTAATGTTTCCTGTTTACTAGCCCGTACCAGGTATCAATCCTTTCTTTCTCTTCAATTCCTGATAATCCTCCGAGGCGCATGGAAAGGAGATGGCCTCGGGACCTTCTAGTTTAGACTATTTTTAGAGTGCTTCCGACGGGAAGCTTCTCGACACGTATTTCATGTCATTGTATTATATAACTATTACATTTACTTGATGTATTTTTTTTTAATACAGTTGTAAGCATAAAAAATGATTTAAAAAAAAATAGTAATATAAAACCTATGTTTCCGACGAAACCTAACTTTATTCCTTTAATTCTTTAAACTTTTTACCAACTTCGCTTAATAGTACTAAAATTCATTTTAGAAAGCGAGGTTAGTGAAAGCCGTGTGTTGCCCGCACCGTTTTTTTTTTTGTTTTTTTTTCGGTGTCTGAGAATTGTATATATTTATTTTGATACGATTTTCCTCTAATTAATTTTACGTATTTGTGAATATTTTTATCATTAACGCTTTATATACACGAGTGAAGAGATTTTCTATAATATTAATAAATAATTTATGAGGAAAACGCCTTCTCCCAAGTCACGGAGGCTCTTCTCTCAGTTTTAACGCCCCGGACCTATCTTATAAATACACCGGTAGGAATGCATAATAGAGCGATTGTTGAAATATCAAAGAGTATTATTTTCAAGTCGGATCTTACCCTGCATAATAAATACAACTTTGTATCTACCCAGAATGCGGCGTCCACATTCTTCCTTTTTTATTGGTACGCATACAAAAAATATTTAGCTAGGAGCAGGGTTGTAAAGAGTTAGTTTTATGGATATTCCATGCCCGTTGTGCTATTTAGATTTCCAGATAGAACATAAAAAGTCCAATTACATGCTTGCCCTTTTCCAGCCATCTCGGATCAAGTATTTACTGGCAGGCTGTCCGCTACGGGTCGAACAATGTTGGGATGCGAAAATCTAGATAATGTGATGACCAGTCTTATATGTTCGAGAACTCCACACGACCTTCTAAGTAAGAAAGTATCATATATTTTATGCTATTGTTTTTTAATTAAAAACTTCTTTAGGCGCGTTATGCAATTTTTGTCAGGGATAAAAGCTTTGATTTCGTAACCATGGTGACGTTACCAATATACTCTAGACAAGCGGATGCCCAGCGGTCTGTGATGTAAATAGGATATCGATATCAATATCCGTGAACGTTATCGATTAAGATGTAATTTAGTTATTTCAGTATTTAATTTAATTAAAATCAATTTTAATAGATTAATAGTAGCTAATGAAATGAAAAAAGACATCGTAGATAAACTATGGCTTAGGAGTTACTTCTATATTCTGCTAATGACAAAAATCTACCGCTTATTGTATTTTTAAATGATAAATTAGGGTTAACTATGTCCAGTGATCGGAAATAGTTTCACTTTTTAGAATAGAATAGAAAATAATCTTTATTCTGGGACATAGTTCCTTAAGAACAACAAATATGTACAATTAAAGTATACAGTGTATCTGGCCAAAAGACCAAATGATCATGATTAATTCTTATTTACAATGGTGTAAGAAGTAATAAAAAAAAAAAAAAAAAAAAAAAAAAAGAAGGAATATATCTATACAATTAAACAGTAAAATAAATAGACTTCTTCAGATGCATACTTTTGCTGAACAAAACTAAATTTAAAAACATTAATAAATTAAGTAAGGTATGATCAATAAACAATATTTCCTTTTTACATTCAAAATCTGATGTTTGATATAAAACGTCATTGCTGTTGAGCGTCTGTTTGGGAATACAGGAGGTATTGGCACAGTTGGGACTTGAATGATGATAGAGATGAAGCATGGCGGATATGAGTAGGTAGGGAATTCCAGAGATTTGCAGAGCGGACAAGAAAGGAATGATCAAAAGTTGTTGTTCTATGGGTAGGAATGTAAAGGTCAGGATGGCGAGACCTTGTTTCGTGGGAGTGGATTGACGATTTAAATTGTAGAAGACTGTGGATATAAGGAGGGAGCTTGGTGTTAATGGTTTGGGAAAGGAATGATCCTAGGAAATATTGTCTACGAATTGGAGGGAGGAGCCACTTTAACTCGCCGTATAAATGGGTCACATGAGACCGACCGCTTCGGAGTGTTGAGGACAAATCTTAAAAATATGTTCATAATAATAACAAATCTTACACGATATTTTCCTAAATTTTAATCAAAAACTTTCGTTTCATATTTAAATTACCACATACCCATTGTTTCCTTTCTAAAATATAATAAAATCACCAACCCGTTCGAGACAACGATTTTTTTTTAACACGGTCCCCAGGTGCTTATTTTTTTTTTTTCTTTGTAAGAAAGGTTTCAGATAATTTTAAGATTTTTTGGTACACAGTAAAACCAATGCCAAATATTGTTTTCATGTACTTTACACTACTAAAGAACGACTAGTTTACTTAGATAATACTGATAATTGCACACACGGTGTGCAAACGGTCTCGAGTGGGTTAAGTAAAAATAATAAAAAATTGATGAGGATTGAAATTTATTTAACAAAAAAAACTACATCTACAAACCATGAAGGGTCTTGGGCTCAGTTCACATCAGATCACGCTCAGCCAGGTTTTTCCCCAACTTTGGGTACCCACTTTAAAGAGGCTGGGTCTACCCCAAGAGGGTCTCCATACCATAGGGTCGCCCCCCGGCTTAATTAACAGAATAAACAATATTCTGTCATAGTCGGGATTCGAACCCAGGACTCGGAGAACAGTAGACGACTAGTGCTCCATCCATTAGAGCACGCCTCTCCGAAAATTCATCTAGTAATTCTAAAGTCACACAATGTTTGCTAAACTTCAGCTATTACTAAGCAATTATCGTCTTCAAACGATAAATGTTTTTAAAACACTTAAATTCAAATTGTGTCTAGTATACATACTGAATTCCGAATAAATACAGAGTGAGAAAAAGATTTATAATTCAAGAGGATTAATTTATATATAAAGATATTTTAATATAACATGTCTACGCTTAAAAAGCATGGATACATAGATGTATCAAAGTACACCATTTATATTTTGAGAATTTCCTCAAGTAGTCTAGTAGTCAAGAGTCTCCATACCAAGGGTCACCCCCTCGCCAAATAAACAAAATAAATAATATTATGCCACAGTCGGGATTCGAACCCAGGACCCGGAAAATAATAGCCTAGTGCTCTATCCACTAGACCACGCCGCTCCCATATGTAAATAGTAACAGTATATAAGAAATATCCTAGGGTATTTCAGATAAAAATAATCGGGAGTCAGTTGTGTAAGAAATGTTTTAATTTTGCCAACGTTTTGGCTCACATGTTGGAGCCGAAAAGATGGCATGGTAAAAATATTTCTCACACGACTGACTCTCGAATATATTTACCGATGAGAATTTAAACAGTCGACTATACATCCTCAATAATGGTGTTATAACTATTATTTATTAAATTATTTTGTACATACTGTGTATTTCGATTTAAAAAAAATCTATATAAAATAAGAGTGAATTATCGCATGGAGTACCAATAGATGTAGAAATTAGAGTAATATTTTTGAGAGTTTTAAGTTTTCACTTCTACCGGCAGTCCCTATAACTGCCAGAAATTTTATTTTTGTGTTGTTTTTTTTCAATAGTAAAAGCAAAAAAATAAAAAATAAAATAATGTTATTGACGCCTCAGCAAGCAAGTAACACATAAAAAAAAAGTCTGGTCAGCACAAATACAATACTTTCACTTACTTCTGTTGTTTCAATCAATTGAAGAACTTTTAAATAAAGTTAGAGCTGAAAAAAGTTTAAAGAACTACTTACGCACTTACTCAGCTACGGCTGGATCTTAATCCAGTGACCCGGCTGAGAGATAGGCGCTGTGAAAAACTGAGGTAATGTTAAATGTCCTGTAAAACTGTCTAGTACCATTTTTCTTGAAAGTTTCTTCCACTTCTGTTTATTTATTTATTATTATTAAATTATTTAGAGAATAAATAATTTTCCAGTCTGAGCTGGAATCGAATATCCTACTTGAAGATTTAGTAACACATGCTGACCGGCTTCCTTAATTTAATTAAAAATTAGTTTTAGTAGTTAAAAAAACAAAACAATACTATGTACTCCTGAGTTTCATGTTACCATTCAGGTATTAATTGGATAATGGTCTGATGGACCAAAAATATATTTGGTTCAGCATCTGAACATAATTTTGTCATTCAACTTCATGAAATCGATAATAGTGCTAAAAATAAAATATTAGTTTTATTTATTTGACTTATTCATTATATCAACAACATAGTTATTAATTTGATGAAAATTAACTATATGCATTAAAGCTTCTTATCCTATACTCTGATTTATCAATGCATTAAAGTGGCTTATCTTTCACGATTATTGTTTTAGGTAAATATGCTGATTAATCAATCTATCAGTTAATCTACTGCTAGAGATTTTTGTGTCTAGACGGTTCTAGGTCCCGACCTTTCTTTGGATTTTTCTGCGGTCTACGTCGTGCGGAATAAACGACTCGTTGGCTCGTAAAGCTGTTCCTTGATAAGTACCGGTTGCCTGTGAAGAAAGCTCATTTGAAAAATGTTCGGTAAATTGTGGTGGAGTTTCTGAACCCATAGTTTCCATATAGGACCGTCACCTGGTGGGAAAATCCTAGGCCAAAACTGCCATTTATCGAGATACAAAGCGGGGTTGTTGACGTTTACTAAATTTAAAGGAATCAATATCATTTTTTTTTTTTATTGTGCGATGGTATTAATTTTCCTGTTAAATGTTTTATTTTTATTTTATTTTATTTTTTTATAAAAAGAAAACTTAAAACTTTATTTTTGATCCATCGTATATTCTCCAGTCATGAAATGAAATTTTGTGGTATGTTATTCTCTTACTTATTTGTTCATTTTATTAGTTTAATTTAATTGTTTTCAATTATTTTGCTCTAAGACTACAGTCTTAAATCTACTCTTTATTTCCTGTTATATTATTCTGAAGGGACTGGTCCAAGAATAAATGAAGATTTATTACTATTATTATTAATACAATCATTAAATATGAAAATAGACAAAAGGCATGAATTAGACGTGGAAAAGCATCGGCAGCACTCTGGTAAATATTCGTAACTAGAATGTCTCGGGGCCATCTTCTTTTTGAACCTAGTGGGTTTGAGTATGAATGGAGATTGTCATAGAAAGAGAGGCACTTTTGTACGGGCCCAATCATTAACATGTAGAAAACTAAATTCGATATGGAGGAATTTATTTGTGACAATGCAGGGAGCATTGAGGCTTTTAGATTCTAAGGATTGGATACGATAGGAATTCTGTGTGCCCCAAAGGCCATGATTCCATAAGTCCTAATTGGCCTTATGATAGTCGTGTAAATGAGCCTATTGTAGTTAAATAGAAGTGTTGGTGTTGCAGAAAACGGCGAGCAGTTTCTTGTCGTTTCAGTCGTGTATGAGAATTGCAAGCTAGAAGGCGATGAAAATAAAGCCCAAATTATCGGATCTGTTCAAAATGGACTGTCGACAAGTAAAATTTTAACCTTTAAACTATAGCAGTTGAATCCATGTTAATACCTCCTAAATAAGTATAAGCCAAAATTTATATTTGGAGTTATTTTGTTTCTTAATTTTATTAGTTTAATTCGATTGTTTTAAATTAGAATAGAATAGAATAGAAATTGATTTTTATTCTGGGACTGTGTCCCTTGAGAATAACATATTTGCACAGTTTGTAATATACAGTATGTCTGGTCAACAGACAAAATGAACATAATTAACTAATGTTTACAATTATGGATGAATATATACATACAATGTAAAAATAAAATAAATTAAAATAAAAATAAAATACAATCCTCAGAAAATAGTTGTGTGGACAAAATGAAAAATAAATGAGTTTAAATATATAATAAAAAGAAGAAAAATAAATGTTTGCATTGTTTTGTTATTTGGTCTTTTGAAAATAACATGAGGTTTGAAATAATAAGGAACTTAAACTGGACAAGAATTAATGAAAAAATAAACCAATTAAACATAAAAAAAAATAATATACTACAATGATACGAAACGAAGTCTTCTAATCACATGACAGACATAATAATCACAATAATAATAAACAATTTAAAAAGAAAAGAAGAAAAAAAAATTATTTCACTCTTAGACTCTAGTCCTAAATCCACATTTTATTTTAAGATATTATTCTGAAGGGACTTGTCCCAGAATAAATAAAGAATTTTTTATTTATTTATTAATTGATATTTACAACTGTATAGGAAAAAAATACAAGTAAATGTGAAAAACGTGACGATTGGCTTGATAAAATCTTGTGAAGGAGTTACCCAGCAGTATCACTTCAATGTTTATGTCATTAGCAGGTCTCGAGGCCACCGGCTTTTCAGAAACCTCCGAGGATTATGAGGAATAGATGGAGATGAGAGTATACGGACAAGCGGGTTTGAGTGGACTGTTAGTTTAGAATGGAATGAAGTATATCTAATTCTGGCTAAGTCTGCAACTAATGGGATGTTCAGGTCTTTATGGTTAGTTTTATTTGTGACAAAATAAGGAGCATTTAGGATTTTTGGATGATTTCGGGTTGCAAGGATTGGATGCGGGAGGAATTTGATGGCTTGGTGAATCCTTTTTTTTTTTTTTTAATATTTTATTGATATTTACAACTGGACTTATAATAGATACAGTTAGTAATTGGGCTGATTACAAATTATTATTATTAAATATGGAAATTGGGTGTTTCTACTCATTGGTTGCTCTGCTAAGCCCCTACCATTCACCAAAAGGACATGCACGTAGACTAACAGACAGACAGATGTTCTTGTCAGTGAACTTTCTTGTCTGAGTTAATTAGTGAAGTATAACGACACTTGTGGAAAAACATTGAACCCTAACGAGCTCTGCTCTCTCCTACAGATAGGTCGTACCCCTTTCATTGTGTTCAATCCTTATCTTTTGAAAATTTGTAAAATTTAATTGACTGATTAAAAATACCAGTCACGTCGAAGGAAATATTTGATTGCCTGGTTTTACACTAATTATATAAATTCATTTATACAACTCCATAATTTTAAGCCAGTAATTAGAACAATCTTTTCTTTTTTTTAATTTAAATAAAAGTGAAAACTCGTAAGGTGTCTTTTTTCTTTTTTAATTAAAAAAGGAATTGTTAATTGAAAACTAGCAACTGTAATTATGATGTTTCTATTAAGATATAATTTTTTTTTTTTTTTCTTGTTTGCTCGAGCTAAACCAGTATTTTTAGTTTAGTTTGCTTTATATGTATATGTCTATATGTAGTGTGGTTGCTCAGCTGTAAGTCATTGAACTTATAACACCAGTAACTGGTTTTATTCTGATTTTCTGTCATGTTAGCCGTGGCTCAATGATACTTATTAAAAAAATACAAGGTTAAGGAACAAAGAGTCTAGCGAAATAAGCACGTGAAATCTGCTACTACGTATATCAGAACCAAAATACCACTGATTCACTCATGAGAAACCACCTTTTGCAAATTATTAGCCCCATAATCCTTATGGGAGGGAAGTTATGAAAAAAAAAAAAAAATTGTTTTCTCCTGAACAGCTAAACTGATTTAAGCGAAAAAAAATATATGTTAGTCTTTCAAACAAAAAACATATTTTTAAATTTATTTCTGCATACATTATAGTCAATTTTTTTTGGAATTCTTAAAAAAAATTTTTAGGTTATGTTGGATTGGTACACCTCCTTTAAAGACTTTAAAATCCTACTGATCTATCCCAACTCTTCAGCGTGACCAGTTACTACTTAGAGCATGGCTAGTGTGAGAGCTGACATAAGGCTTTTTATTTTTTTTTTTTACCATTGAGCACATTTGAGATCAACCTGAAAAAATGTATTATTTTTGCAGGACCCTCCAATAAAAATAAGAAAAAAAACCGTAGGAGTACCAATTCAACATAACCTAAAAAAGTATTTTTGGAGAAAAAAAATCGACTCACGTTTTCATAAAAAAATTGAAAAAAAAAAGTCTATTGACGTTATTGACTCTCTTAAAAAAAAGTTAACATAATTTTTTTTGTGGGGGGGGGGAATCCGGATAAAATTTGTTTTTTTTATTTTTCACCATGAGGTACAAGTGCGATTAAATTGAAAAAAAAAAAATATTACGTTGGACCATCCGATGAATTATTTTCTTCCAGGGCATCAGTGCCATACACCCTGCAAATTTCGTCAACCGTCTGAGCAGCGGATCTTCCTTTTTGGAAATCTAAAAATATTAAATGAAGAAATTGAATTTGTTTTCTCTTCCTATTAAAGCAATCAAGATACCACTTAAATATAAGGAATCTCGGTTAAAACTGATCCATAAAATCATCTTAACTAATCTTTTTTTTAGAATATGATAATATTGACTAAGTAAATATGATTTTATAAAGTGTGGATTAAATTGAAATATTGAAAAACACTACGAATTTACTTTACAACTCTCACTCTCTCTCGCTCTCTCTCTCTCTCTCTCTCTCTCTCTCTCTTCATATATATATATATATATATATATATATATATATATATATATATATTGTTTGATCAGTTCTCGACTGTTGATAATTTAAGTTTGTGTTGTTCTTAGGTTTCAGTCAATGAATAAACAATTTTATCTATGCGACATTTCGAGAATTTATTGTTCTCATAATCATGCCTTAACAGTGGAAAAACAAAAAAAAAAAAAAAAAACAGAACATTAATATTATTATACAATAATTAATATATGATGTTATTGTTAGAGATATAAAGAAGAGTACATTGAACAATGAATAATCATACAGTAGGTACATAGATATTTTAAATTAGGATTTACATTGAAGATATTATTATAAAATTACTTACAATTTTGGACAAAATAGTGTCTTAATTAGACATGTTTAGCCTACAAGCTTTGAAAGAACACTGAAAAAATAAAAAAGGAATAGTTCAAGTATGGAAGATTTTCCAGGAATTTATGACGTCAGGAGTCTGGTGTATTCTCCCTCCTATTGTTGAGTTGTTTTCGTTTTATTTAGTATTATTATTAAGACGTTTATTTTATTTCTTTAAATTTTAATATGTGTTTATCAAATTTGAGTAACATTATGGTTTTGGACATCCGATATATCTATATATATATATATATACATACACTCATATAGATTGTTTAATCACAAGGCCTTTCTGGTCAGTATATATATATATATATATATATGTGTGTGTATAAACACAGTATTAAAAATATTGGAAAAGATGTAATTGAAGTTGATTATCCCGTTCACTAGCCATAAGCAAAGGAGTCTTTGTACTCGTAAAAAATCTCATTTCATGCTTGGATATGCAGTTAGGATTCATTTATCTTAGGGATTATATAAATGGTTTTATAATTAATTTATTGTTTGATTAATTAATGGAGGATTAATTCGAGTTAGCATTTACAATTTTAAAACAATAAAAATGAGAGAGGGGAAAATAAGAAAAAGACATAGAGTATGTAATTTTCGCAATTATAATAAGTCCTAAAAAACAAGGATATTACTGAGGTTTTTGTAGTAAGCGGACGACTGTAGAGATTTTTCGAAAAAACAATCAATATTTATAAAATGTTAATGGTTGAATTTATACAATTTTTTACAGTCTTGCATATTTGTTAACTTAAGAATTTTGTGCTTTAATTAGGGCTTAGCAAGCTCAACGTATAAGACTAAAATTTAATAAATTTAGTAATAGTACAGAGAAGATTAACTAATTTTTTTTAATTTTGGAGGGCACACATGCCACTCCTTTTATTGTATAATTTATACTTTTATATTGAATATTTTCTTTTTAATCTGAATTTATCCTGTATACGAAGATGTTTAAAGTTTTTTGGTTAACAATTGTAACAAATTGTATATATCTCATAAAAAAATAAAATAAACAAAAATAAATTGGGATACAAATCGTTGTATCTGATAGAGGGAGGGGAGGCTTGGTTGCTCCTCCGATGATTAAATATTATAATTATTATTTATTTTTAGCAATTTACAAATGTATTAAACCAATACAATAAGTAAATTTGTAGTAATAAAACAAGTCGTGAAAACGTCTTATGAAAGAACTAACTTGGTTGTTCTTCATTAATTATTTTAAGGGAGTAGTTCCAGAGACCTTCTTTTAATTAATTATTGTAATGAATAAAAGTTATTAAATAAATATAATTTTTTTTCTTGCTAAATGCACTTTTCGTTAGACGAGCTTCTAATCCCAAAGCGATAAACTCTAAATCGGTCTAGCAATGCTTTTTTTAAAGGTAAATGACACAAAATACATTTGCACCTGTTCGAAGCACGGGTTATAGCTAGTTTATTTATAAAAAATTACCATTAATATAATAAATAATGCATTTAAAATGCATAAAACGCTTTTATAATAAAATTATTATTAAAAGGAATTCTCAACGGTCAACTAATTATATCCAATATGTCAAAATAAAATTATTATTATTATTTTTTGTTTGTCTTATACTTATTTAGGAGGTATCAACAAGAATTGAACTACTATAATTTAATGGTTAAAATTTTACTTAACGGAAGTCCATTTTGAACAGATCCGATATCTGGTACTTTATTCTGACAGACGTCTAACTTGGAATTCTCATAAACGACTGAAACGAAAAGAAACTGTTCCCGTTTTCTGCTATTTCAACACTTCCTAGAAAAACGCTCATACCTCCCATTTAACTACAAAAGGCTTATTTACATGACCATCATAAGCCCGATTGGGACTTACGGAATCGTGCTTTGGGGCTCTTCTAAATCACAATTCCTCTCGTATCCAATCTTACCAATCTAAAATCCTCAACGCTCCCTACTTTGTCACAAATACATTTATCCATATCGACTTTAGTTTTTTATATGTTGATGATTTGACCCGTAAAAAAGTGCTTTTCCTTCAATTATAATCTCCATTCCTACTCAAACCCACCTTCTGAAAATGAGACGGCCCCGAGACCTCTTCTCCACAAGTCTGATTCATGTATTTTGTCTATTTTCATATTAAATGGTTGTATTAATAATAGTAATTCTTTATTTATTCTGGGACTTTGGAATAATACAACAGGAAATATAATGTAGATTTATGACAGGAGTCTTAAGAGTAAAATAATTGAAAACAATAATTTTTTTTAAATATTTATTTATTGGAATTTACAACTGTATAACAAGTAATACGTCAAGTAAATTTGAATGAAAGATAAAAAGGCATGAAACACATCCCAATGGAAGCACTCTAAAAATATTCTAAACTAGAAGGTCCCTGGGCCATCTCCTTTTCAGACACCTCGGAGGATTGTCAGGAATTGAAGAGGAAGATAGGATTGAACCAAAAGGATTAGGTTGGGAATGGAGTTTGTCATGGAAGGATTGATACCTCTTACGGGTCAAATAAAAAAAAAAAAAAATAAGTAAATAAATAATAAAATAACTCAAAAGATAAATTATAGTTAAAAATGGACAAATAACTTTAACAAAACGTATGTTATCATGAGAAGAGAAAAAAAAAAAAGATATATTATAAAATGTAAAAAAAAAGAAGTAAAAATATACAGTTAAAAAAAAAAAAAGGAAATTACAATTCTTCAGAATTATTGCAAAATAATATATATAATTCAATCTTACATCATTGAAAAGATAATCGTTTCAAATAATATTTTCTCTTGGATGTACCTATGAAAATGAAAAAGCTTAATAAATAAATAAACGTATATGTCTGCTTTATTTGTCGATTTTCCCTTAAATTACCACCTGCTTGGGATTATTTGGGAATTAAATTGATAGGAAATGGCTGAATAGACGGGATTCAAATGTTGAAAGAGTTTGGCAGTCCCGGATATTGGAAGGAATGGAGTTCCAGAGGGATGCGGATCGGATTAAGAACGATCTATCGAAAGCTGTGGATCGATGGGGAGTTACATACAGATCAGAAGGCCGAGCGGGTGTTACGGGAACGAACAGAGGATTTGAATTTAAGGATATCAGAGATGTAAAACGGATACCAGGATTGGATAGCTTGGTAGAGGATGAATGCCAGGAAGTACTTAATGCACTTATTATGTAATACAGTTGTGAGTCTCAATATATAATACATACAGAAAAAAATTTGACATGATCATTTTTTTGTTTTTGGAGGATTTTGTTTATGTTTCTCCTACTTCGTGAACAAAACAAGAAAAAATACTCTAGACTTTACGGGTACTATGTGAAGAAGTGTTTGTTGTAGATTTATTGCCGTAATTATTCCAAAATTTGAAAAAAATTTAAATTTTGTTCCTAAATACTTGGAAATAAGGTTCGTAACCTAGCAGGCGGGCAGGGTTGACGACCGGCCAACCTTGAGCTGGAATAAACGTAACATGACCTCATTTAGGTATACCTCATTCTCAAAATATTTCGCTGGTATATTTCGAAATGTTTACATTTTTCGTATTTTACGACATTTCTCCGTATTTATGATAGTTTTTTTAATAAAATAAAACAAATACTAAAAAATCCTTTTTACGTGTTAAAACCTAAATTTATGTTATATATTTCATAACAATTAAGCGATCTTTGAAAAATATATACCATATATATTTTTTTTTAATTGTAAAAGATATGTATACTGAACCAAGTGTTCAAAGTAAATACCTTGTAAATGTTCAAAGTGTTCTTTAGTATTTTAAGAGAATATCTCATTGTTTATTAATTGTTATTCGTAATGAATAAATGATTCCTGATATATTAAAATTATAAGGTAACAGAGAAAATTCAAAGTTATTTTTTTGATTTTCTTGAAAAAAAAAGAAAAAAGATTTATCTCCAAATTATAAAATATATAAATTTTTGTGAATTAAATATACATTTATGACAAGAACGTCCTTTTTCTAACGTTCTTTTTTAAATTTTTTTTTTTTTTTTATTCATTTCTTTTTTTTTTATAGTTTTTCTTTAGAGAGGTTAAATATGTGTTGATCACCTTTCCAGGCATATCTAATGACAATGAGACCAATATGTTTTCACCCGTCATTAATTTAATATATATATATATATATATATATATATATATATATATATATATATAATAAAATGATCAAAAATTGAGTGTGAATTTTGTAAAAACAATTTAATTTTTTTTGAAAATGTAAATATGGTTTTATTTATAATACATGAATCATACGTTTATTAGAAAATATCAACATACCTACAATCTGTTTTGTATTTCACACATAAACTTAAGAATATTAGAAGCATACTACAACAATATACAATGTAAAAATAGATATTGGTGAATAAAAATTTAAATATATACTCATAAACAATATATACATACAAATTTATGATTTTTACGTAATTTACCTACATAATTCTCAAAATATGAATGGTGTACTTTGATATATTTATGCTTGTATAGCGTAAACATTTTATTATATTAAAATATCTGATCCTCTTGAACTATGATTTTTTTTCTCGTTGTTTTTTTTTCAGTTATACGTATACTAGACACAATTTGAAGTTAAATAGTTTAGAGACATATATCTTTTGAAGACGATAATCCCTCAGTAATAGTTGAATTTTAGCTAAAAATTGACTTTAGAATTACTAGATGAATTTTTAATGTATAATAAATTCAATTTGGTCCGATATATGAAAAATTGAATTTATACTGAAATATCTTCCTAAAATTCTATTTATCCTATAAAAAAAAAAAAAAAAAAAAAAAAAAAAAAATTCACCGAAAATAAATGTCAGCGAAGTACAGAATCATAAAGCTATGACTCACTTTATTAAATAAGCGATGCTGTCCAACTTAATTGGGTTTCTATTTACACTACTTACTTTTTTTTTCCATATTGAAAATTTTTTAATATAAATACAATACTATAAACAAAAAAAAATTTTTTTCTTGTAACATTAAAAAAAATATATTTTCCTCCTTTTATTCATTTTTTCCCGCTTATCTCTTATATTATTTCACATATATAAATATATGCATATAAAAAAAAATTAATAATTATCACAGCGTGACAACTAATAACAACTATCAGCAACTATATGACACTCTGCTTCAACATAAAATCTCTAATTAATAAACCTAAACGAATCTACTCTTGTGCAAAGTTTATTTTAGAAGCTGGTATAGGCAGACATAAATAAGTTGAGGATTTTCTTGTTTTTTTATATTACTGTTTAACCCATATCATCAGCTAAATGTTTTCTTTACTTTTTTGTTGTTAAATTTACAATAAACAATGATACAAACTCACCATTAATATAATGACATACGATGCAACTATGAATTAGACATATCTAGACGGGTACTTATTCGAATCTAAGCAGATTGGCGAGTCAATACACTAATTACTTTTAAAACAGGGAAAAACATATAAAATTAACGATCCGACACGTATTAAAAGACTGAAGAAAAAGTTGGAATTGAATATTATACGCAGTATATTTAATGTTTTACGATTTATTATGACTGTTTAATTATCAGAAGTATAAAAACCGTACTTTTTTGTATAATTGGACAGATAAATGATTGACGTCTCTTTTTCAGTTTTTTTTTTAAATTTTTTATTTCTATGAATGTTTTTTATAAAGAAGCGAATGGAGTTTTACTGAGAATATCAGTATAAATTTAATTTTTTCATTTGTCTGTCATTGTTTATAACCCATCGAATTGATTCGTCTAGTGAAGATTTTTTTTTCTAGTAATATTTATCACCCAATAAACTAGAAAAAAATGGTTTTTATTAATAAAACCAAGTACCACTAAAAAGCGCGTGCCAAATAAAAATTAAGTTTCTTTTACAGTGTTTTTTTTTTAAATAAAAAAGGGATAGAAACAAATCTGAAAAAAAATAAATTAGGATAGGAATCTTTAACGAGTACCTGACGACGAGGCTCGGACCACCTTTTTACATCCCCTCTGAAGAAGCGAACATAGTTGTATATAGTTATATTTGTTAAATATATAGTTGTATAGTTATAGAACCCGCAGGTTTTAACCCGTTACCGTTGGCATAGAAGGATCTAGCATAACAGGTGATCCCGAGGTATGGTATTTTTAAGACTGCAGAATTGAAACGTAGTAGGCTTGCTGGCAATTATCGTTGTTTGAAAGGTGTTTATGATGGACGAATGGAGATGGGTATAGAATTCCAGGTAAGGGCTTAAAAGAATGACATAAGATATTTTGATGGAGGCATATAGGGATAAAAAGGATGATTTTCGTGTTCCAAAAGCGGTTATAGAAATAATTTATGGTTATGGACCATACCTTGAACCTGAGATACATATTTTAAGTTTTCTGAACAATAAAATGTGAAACACCTTTATCAACGATGGGTTGTTATGTTGCCTTGAAATTTGTTTATTTGTGTTCCAAGGTGTAAAACCTATAGTATATCAACGCCTATATACTTTACTTTTAGTTTGAGAGACTTAAACACCAATCCAATGATTCTTCATCGTCAATGAGAATATTGGATAAATTTGGTGTTAATCCTATTCTATTGGACTAATTGTACTATTACTTAATAAAGAACTGTTTCTAAAAAAAAAAAAAAAAAAAATCCTATTCTATTGATGCTTGCAGTATAATGGATATTTTAATTTTTCACTCAGAGGATGGAGTTGCGATAGGAGCATATTGGAGGTGGCTGTCTGACTATTAGATGTAAGTGCGTGATCCGATTGTGTCTATCGGATAATTCATAGTGTATTAGTAGTCTGTAGCAAAGTGACTAGCATAACAGCCTTCTATTCCCAAGGTCAAGGGTTCAAACCCGCAGATGGCCCTAGGATTTTTTAATGTGAGTGAAAAAATCCTTTGTTATGCCGTCTTTCAAAGTGGATTATGCGTTACCGAACCTATGCGATTGCAATACACAGCTAAAATTTGGCGCAGTTTTTGCAATAGGAAACCGAACGAACATTGCCCACAAATATTTTGTTCACGTTTAATACAAACTATAGATGAATTGCTATCCTTGTTTCTTGGACAAAAATAACATCTAAATAATCTCTCCTTGAAGGTGCCTCCTGACTATATGTGTTAGATTCTTCTGGGTTTTTCTCCTAATAATGAATGAGCTTTAAACCGAAGCTCCTGGGGAAGTCTGGGATTTTCTGACCGTCTGATCATGTGATCTTTTAAGAAAGGTGATCACATCTTGTTAATAAAATTTAAAAGGAGCGTAAAATAACTCGATCACCGAGACATTTCTTTCAAACAAATTGAAAAACAGACTTTCAATAAAAACAAACACTAATGGTGAAGTTGGATCTATAAAATAGCAATACCGGATAAAAACCGACTAAAAAAGTATGCTATATTACAATCATGACGAGACAGAAAATGTCAGGTTTTCACAATCCGATCGGATCAGGACAATGGGATTCATCAAACTTTAAAGAGGCCCTGGGGGGTCCTGTAGACACCACCTCACTAGTTAAAGGTTATGCTACACCAATCCAATGATTCTTCATCGTCAAGGAGAATATTGGATAAATTTGGTGTTAATTCTATTCTATTGTTGCTTGCAGTATAATGGATATAATAATGTTTCGCCAAGAGGAATGGAGTTGCAATACGTGCATATTGATGGTGGCTGTCTGGGGCTAATAGATGTGAGTGCGTGAACCGATTGTGACCAATTCACAAGCGGCTCGAATAGTCCTTCTCTAAGCGATTGCTACGGTAGGATGTTGACCATATTTTTTTTTGTATGTTTTATTTTAGTTAGGGGCTTTCGTCTCACAAAACCTGTTACCTATCGGATAATTCATCGTTTATTAGTAGTCTGGAACATAGTGGCTAGCATAACAGCCTTCTATGCCCAAGGTCAAGAGTTTAAACCCGAGGGTGATTATGAATGAGAGTGAAAAAATCCTTTGTTATGCCGTCTTTCGGAGTGGACCCGAAGAGGTGGTACCGAACCTATGCGATGGTAGGTACTCGTTAAAGATCCTTGCCCTAATTAAACCTGGATAGGCAAAATTTAGGACTCCCGCTGCAGCATCGTCCGCTTAGCCACAGTAGCATAAAGTGGCGTTAAATAAATAATTAATACTTAGGTTTCATACAAATAATGGCCTTAGAACATACAAGGTTGGATATTCTGGATTCTCTTTTCCTTCCCTTATTCTTCTTGGACCTGATAGCGTTGAGGTAGATCTGGACACGCATACCTCTGGAGCTCGGACCTCCCAAAGACTTTCCCTGCATGAGGGAACTGTCAATAAAAGGTAAATGACCATAAAAGCCATAGACTAATAAAGATATAAATGGAGACAGACATATATAGTGACGACAGGGCGGTGCACCTGCCGGGTGGAGTGACGTCACCTTGCGGGTCAGCCCGCTCACCTTGAGCCCCTCCACTCAAGCTTATATTTTATATTTCCCCTTCTTTTAATGATCGGGTCATTGACCCTTGTCCAGCATCTGTAGCTCTAGCCAAAATGCTTCGATGAATGGGATAGTCCAACTATTTCTATTTTACCTCACATTCGTTTACGTTTTTTAAAAAAAAAACATCAAGTGGATCAATCAGAACAGTGTCACCAACTTATAATATTTCAGGAAAACTTAATGTTTTGATCGCGAAATATTTTATTTTGGACTTTAAAAAAATATTAAATATATTTTTAATAATTACTTTCTAAAGTAACAATCTGGTTATGCTATATTTCGGAGTGGACCTGAAGAAGCGTTACCGAACCTATGTGATTGCAGGTACTCGTTAAAGATCCCTGCCCTAATTAAACCTGGATAGGTAAAATTTAGGACTCCCACTGTAGCATCGTCCGATTAGTCACAGCAGCATAAAGTGACGTTAAATAAATAATACTTATGTTTAATAGAAATAATGGGCTTCCAACCTACACCCTTGTCTGTTGCTCTAGCCAAAATGCTTCGATGAATGGGATAGTCCAACTATTTCTATTGTACCTCACATCGGTTTACGTTTAAAAAAAAAAATTCAAGTGGATCAATCTGAAGAATGTCGCCAACTTATATTTCGTACAAACTTGATGTTTTGATCGCGAAACATTTTATTTTGGACATTTAACAAATATTAAACCTATTTTAAATTATTAGTTTTTAGCTAAACAATCTGGTGCGCGCAACACACGAATTTCACTTACCACCTTTGTTATAATTAACTTAAGAATTTTCAGACATTTAGAGATTAAAATAAATTGTTAAATAATCAATTACATTGAGTTTCAATAGAAACATGTGTTTTATTAAATAATCTATTGCTATGTTTTTGACCGGCTGCTTTTCTAAGGCAGTGGTACCTTGAAAAATTAGCATACTTGATATCTTTAATAGATATAAAGACCATATTTAATGAAGCCATTGGATTTCCTTTCTAAAGGTATCGTGTTTACCGATCCAAGTAGGTGGCATGCAGGGTAATATGAAATTAGACAAGCTTCAATAAATGACATTATTATTTAAATTAACTTAAACATATAAAATCTATCTACACAATGCCTGAGAATTCTGAGGGATTTCTTAAAGTTAGCCTTACCACACAATATTTCAATAAAAAGTTACCTTTTGACACATAGTCAGCTGGCGGAGGTGGAAATAGTCTCAGGCGTCCCTTCTAGACTCTTAGACCTCCAACTGCTCTTCTGGCTAGGGGTAGGAATAATCGAATGACGGTTATCGGATCATTCGAATTAATCGGTTTGGATAAGTGAATGATCATTCGAACTGAACTGCTTAACAATAATGGAGGGATGATAAGGAGCTCGGATAATCGAACATTTTTTTTTGCTCATCACATCATATCCATATTTGCACCTAGGCTCTGCAACTATAGAGACGGGGATTCTGACATATCATCTCTCACAATGCATACTAATCATTCGATCATTCGATTATTTAAATCATCGAAGTCCGATCATCCGATTATGACGATCATTCGATTATGCCACCCCTACTTCTGGCCCCAGACGGACTTCTCCTCTTCTTGTAGATGGAACTTCAACTCTCGAGGCTAGCTAGAGTCAGACTGCCCTCTTCGAATCCTGTTTCTCGTCCTTGTCACCTCGGGCGGGGCTGATATGGGAAATGCCCCGGTTGGCGGACCAGCCTTTGTAGATCTTTTCCTGCCGCTGGGAGTCTAGGACGTTTCCCGAGGTATCGCTGGGGGGGCTCCATGGATTTAGGTAGATCTTTTGCCGACAAAGACTTATTAATATTTATATAATTAATATAATGATGAATCTACACCTCTCAGTATCCTCAATACATTACACTATTATGTCAACGACGATCAGTTAGTATTACAGACTTTTCATCAGTCTCCGTTAACTTTCACAATTTCGTTTATAAGATAATATTATTTCGAAAATCTTTAGCTTTCCAACGGCATATTATACACCTATATAGGTATAACAGTAATATTACTGTTTTTTTTTATTATATTTTATTGAAATTTACAACTGTATAGGAATACATCAAGTAAATGTGCTGATTAAAGATAGTGTACATAAAAACCTGAAGAGAAACTGCCCATTAGCAGCACTCTAGTAATTAATCTAAACAAGAAGGTCTCGAGGCCTTTTCTTCTTTCTTCTTTTCAGACGCCTCGGAGGATTGTCGGGAATTGAAGAGGAAGCAAGGATTGAAACTAGTGGGTTAGAGTGGGATTGGAGTTTGTGATGGAAGGATTGATACCTGGTTCGGGCCAAATCAGCTACAAAGGGAATATTAAGGTGTTTATGGATAAGCTTATTCCTGACAAAGTAAGGAGCGTTTAGGATTTTTCGAAGGATTTTGGATTGTAAGGATTGGATACGGGAAGAATTTGATGGTTTAATGGAGCCCCATAGCTCAACTCCGTAAGTCCAGATAGGTCTTATGATGGTCATGTAGATGAGATTACTGTTTTTAAGTTGAAAAACACCAAAAAAAAATATTTTTGTCCTTTTCTCCTTCGACTTGGTTCAGCTTGTATATTGACATGTTTTTTTTATCGATATTAACAAGATTATACGGTTAATTTATTCAAATATACAAAATTATAGTTACTTCAGAAGAAGAAAATTTAAAATTTCGGCATTTCCGCCCTGTCAGACTATTTTTATCACAATAAAATCTACATGGTATTAAAGACAATTAAATTTTACATCCAAATCTACGAATGTTACCAAAATAATTAGAGCCGTTATTAAGAAAATCGTAAAAGTGTGCAAAATGGATGTTATAAAGTGGCTCTTCTGTTTGGTAAATTTTGATACTGATTGAAATAGTCTGACAGTACTTAAATGCCGATATTTTAAATTTTCTTCCTCTAAAGTACCTTTAATTTTGTTGATTCTATAAAAATAACTATATAAACTTGGTATCATTGAAAAAGAAAACAGGTAAATATATAAGTTAAACGAATTCCATATAGAGGAATGCAAGGAGAGAAATGCAAAAATATTTTTTTAATGCAATTTTTTGTTTTTTTAGCATAAAAAGCAGTCCTATGGATGTGTAATATACCGTTAGAAAGCTAAACGTGTTAGAAAAATGATTATATTATATTGTATTGTAAAAGTTAATAATGAGAGATGAAAAGCCGATAAAATTATCTGATGTTTTAGATATAATATACATAATAGATATTTTAATAAAACAAATGTCTCTATAGAAATTTAATTTCATTAATTCTTTACAAGTTTCATTAATTTTCATCTTTTAACCATATTTGAAAACTCTTAATCGATTTTAACAACGGAGGCAAGTGAAAGTCGTGTGTTGCCCGGACCATATTTTTCAACTTTTCTAAAAAAAAAAACTAAAATTTAACTGGTCAATAAGTGAAAGTTGTGTGTTTGCCCACAACAGATAATTTTTAATTAAATTGTTTATAATAATTTTTTCCCATTCCAATATTATTTAAATATTTTAAACGTGCTAAAAATAAAAATCTATTTCACTGACGACTGGGAGGTTTTGTTCCAATGGAATAAAAACAACCAACCAAGCAATATATTTTTTTTTTTTTTTTTTTTAAGCAAGTGCTGATCATAATAATACTTTTTTTTAAATTTAGTAAAACAAACCTCCTACCTAAATATGTTTCAGACACAGTCGGTTCAAGTTACATGGCTTGCTATTTATGTTTGTGTAGGAACTTGCCGTCATTACTCAAATTGAGTCAGCCCAGACAACACCCGTAACCCCTCATGAGACAAGAACCACTTTCTGTAATAAATTTTCCAATGCATTCCTATAAGGAAATTCATTGAGAATATTGATGGTTCTTTATGAATCATTATCCTATTGAAAGTAAGATACTTATGATTCGGAATCGTTTTTAGTGTTGCTAAGATGTGGAAGGTATCGAGTTGAATATAACTTCTTGACTAGAAATTGTGAAAATTAATTTTTTTGTTTCTTAAAAACTTTTATTATATTTTTACATCATTTGTAGGTTCCTTTCCCTATTTTCAGAACATAAGAACAATATAAATTGATTTAATAAAAATTATAACAAATACATGCATATAAGAACGTTACAAATCTAGTGGTTTATCAACTTCGTCGAATTTGTATATTTACCCGTTTTTCATCAATTCTAACAAGTTGACGTGGTTAATTCTTTGGAATTTCCAAAATTAAAGGAACTTTTATTTAAGACAATTTTAAATATTGCCATTTAAGCTGTGTCTAAATATTTCAATTAGAATATAACCTACGTGATATTAAAAACGAATAAACCTATTTTAGTGAAAAAGTCGGTGTAGCATCTCGGGTATATAGTTGTCTTAAATATAAAATTTCAGTTCTGTAGGACTTTTAGTTTTCGCGGTAGACTTACTTCACATACAGACCCTTTTGCGGGACTTGGTTACTTGGTTACGAAAACGTGTATTTCCGTTGAATCATGAATTTGAAATTGTTCACGATCAGTTACTATCTATTTCATATATAGGCAAGTGAAAGTAAAATGTATATGTATATGCTTACTACACATAAAAATGGTCTATTTCTATGCCTGCAAGCCAATCTTGGAGGAATGTGATAATTTTTTTTAATTAACTCTTTAAAATTATCCCTTGCGGGGTTATTATTTAGTGTATATTGGGCTTGGTGTGTAAATTAAACGTTTTCCTGATGGCTAAGAGACGGGAGCTAGTGCGGTCGGACATGGCAAGATAATTGGGCGAGCTTCTGACCTTTAAGCTCCGGGTAAACAGAAACAGGTGCACCAGTTACCTGCCTCGCCGTTATTCTTCTCAGTACTTCTACCTTATATCTCTATTATAACGTCAATTATTCCTTATTACCCTGATGGAAATGAATAATAATTATTAAATTCAGTACATACCGTAAAAAAATAAAATAAAATAAAATATATGTGTTCTTCTTAAGACCGCAGGGAAGAAGTGAAAACTTTATTGGAAAATCGTAATTTATATAAATATATATATACATATATATATATATATATATATATATATATATATATATATATATATATATATATATATATAGTAAATAATCAGAAATTAAAGTTATTGTTTTTTTTTTAATTTATACTAATCAAATTATTTATTCTTGTTTTCTACAAAGGGTGCAATGGGTTTGTGATAACCAAAATAATAAATAAATACTAATAAAAATAATAATAAATAATACATAATTTTGATTGAATTTTCATTATATATCTAGTAAAAACGCTCCTGGTGAATTTTTACTGCGCATGCAGACACGACTTAAGAATTATTACCGTTCATGTTTATGGTTTTATTATTATTTAGCGGTAGGTTAAATGATATAGCGATTGGAACAGCTTTCTTACAAATTTTATGATGCGCCATGAATTCCGAAAAATTGTTCCGAATTTTTCTTTCGACTTTTTCTGCTTTTGGAAATATAATCCAAAATCTTCTGACTTCGCCACCATCATCATAATTTATATGGCACTGTTTTCCTTCTTCACAGTTTGCTAATCCGTCGGAAACTTTGAAACTAGTCGTTAACATATAATATTTGCCTAATACAAATATTATTTCATAAAGTAATCCTCTTATATCAATTGTCGACGTTTTGTTTCACGAAAGTTTCTTGTTTAGCCTAACATATATTGTATCATTGTATGTGTCATGTATTTTTATAATGTTTAATGTATTTCCACTATATAATGCACCACACTAACCTCACAATATAAACCAAATATGTAAAACAAATGATTGTTAAAATAATAATTATTATGACGTATAAATAATAACTATTAAAAAACTATTGATATTATTAAATGATAATAATTAATAATAACAAATAGTACACATAAATTGAATGTAGTTAACACAGCAGTGAAGAGCAGCTGACTCACAGCCTACAAAAGATCTGTCTGTGGTGCGCCAAAAGAAGTTTATACTTCAGAAAAAAAAATCTTGTTCGCGCAACTAACAACATTAACCTCCTTCCCATTCCAAAAAGTTTTAAAGAAGTTAAATTAAAATTACATTAGGTTTCGAAATGCATTTATAATTCTTTATTTATATGAAAATAGAAATACAAAATTATCTTCCTTTAGTAGACTGAGAAAATAACTATTTAAAATCATTGTATTTACTTATAGACCTTCCCCGAACTGAGATTGCAGTCTTTAACTGAGACGAGCCGAAGCTTGAGTCTGGAGTTGCTGGCACTTTTCCAAAGTTTTCGATCTCTTGCTAACCTCATCTATAAGGTGCTGTTGGCTTTGGCGAGTTCGTCGTACCAAAACCTTGCGCTGTCGACCACTACTTCTCTTCTTTCTTATCCAGCGGGATCCATTCTAGAGCTCTCTTTGCCCAGCTATCATCTGACTTCCTCATTACATGGCCTGCCCAAGTCCACTTCATTTTCCTCGCATAACTTACGGCGTCGACCACCCTGGTTAGCTCCCTTAATCGGACTGAAATGATTTTTCTCTCAGATAGACTCCTAGAATTATCCTTATTCTTCTCTGAAAGACATGTATCTTTCTTTCGAGATCCTAGGTTAACTGACCCATAGATTACAACAGGAATAACTGAGCTGTTAAAGGCGATTGCTTTGTATTAAATTTCTTGCCGACCTTTAAGTATGTATTTGAGGCTCAGCAACTCTAAAATGTATTTAATTTATAATTAATAGTACAATAGAAATTATTATATACAAAAAATAGTTAAGTTTATTTTTTCGTCACTCCTATTACCTTTAATAACTTTGCATGATAGATAACTTTTTACTTCCGCTTACCTACAAATGGAATATAAAAATTTCATAATTCCAGATTTCGGCGGAATTACACCGTTTAGGGTAATGATCCTATACCCAAAGTCGCGGGTTCAAATCTGGCAGATGGATCAAGGGTTTTATTTTGAACTTTTTAAAACATAACTAAATACATATTTTAATTGCAATGGCGAGTCGCTAGTGCTATAAGAATGTTTGCCTTACATATGTTTCGGGGTCACCTGAGGCATAGTGGGTTGCATAACAGCCTTCTATGTCCTAGGTCACGGGGTTTAAACCCGCAGGTGGCTCTAAAACTTTTTAATGGGAGTAAAAAGTCCTTAGTTATGCCGTCCCTCGGAGGGTACGGAAAAAGGTGATCCCGAGCCTGTGGTATGCCAGGTACTCGTCAAACATCTCTATCCTATTCAAACCAAGAGAAGCAAAATTTAGGAGTCCCACTGTAGCATAATCCAACTAGCGACAGAAGCATAAAGTTACGTTAGATTAATAAACTTAAGTCACGCGAAAAGGTCTGTCTGTGATAAGTCTGGCACGAAAACGATAAGTCGTACGAAACTTAAATTTCATATTTAAGACAACTATACGCCCGAGATGGATTTGCACCTTTTTAAGATTTTCTGAAAAACAGCTCTAATGATTTTGATTAAACTCGCTATATCGATGAATAATTTAGTGGAATTCAATTTCATGTAGATTTCATTCCGATTAAAATTGTACGGCAGGGGTTAAATGTTGATATCTTCTAAAGTAACTATTATTTTGTGGTTTTGAAAAAAAATAAACATATCATAGTGATAGCGTTGATAAAAAAAAACGTCTAAATATACAAGTTGAACAAATTTTATAGCAGACTAAAGTAGAATAGAGCATAATATTTATAATATATTTATGGAAAGCTAAGATTTCAGAAAAATTGTTATCGTGTATATATATATATTATTTAGAGTATTAAAAAGAGGATAAAACTAGGCGAATTTTGTGCATGAAAATATATCTTGATTTTAACCTAGAGGGTAACTGAAAGTTTCGTGTTAGCAACACAGCAGAATTTTTTTTTTTTTTTTTTTTTTAATACGATAGAAGTGCTCATTTAGGAAGTAATAAGAGGCATGGTCTTAGGTTTCCATAACGATTTTCAGTGATAAATCCAACATTTTTTTGAAAGAATTAAGAAAATTTTCGATTTCGTAAACGTCCTTGGACGGATTTCACCATGACGTCTATCGGCGAATATCTCAAAGTTGATTTAGAACCGGAGGCTGAGTCGACCAGAAAGCTACTCGGCAGGTTCTCTTCAGATTTCTCTTTTTTAAAGCATGTTATGATAATAAATATCAGCTCGTCATTAGTATGTTTATTATTCAACACGACAAGCACTTGTGCGCGCCCTAATTATTTTTATAATGGCGCAATAAATTCATAAAGTAGGCAATTAAATTTGGTGTAAGTAAAATCAGATCGGTGCGCCATGTCACCTTAAAGTATTCCATAATATAAAATATCTAACATGTTTTTGAGAAGAACCAGTTTTTTTAATTTTTTTTTTTGTTATGGAGTGTGCCCTATATATTTATTTATATATATATATATATATATTTTTTTTTTTTTGACGCCCATTCAATAAATAACTAAAGACCCTATTATATTACTTTCACTTAACTATATATATAATATACATGTAAATGATTTCTTACTTGTATGTGATAATAGCAAATATTGCGATCGTGAAAATTTTAAATCCATAAATGTTTTTTATTGAGGATGTATAGTCGACGTTAGAAATTAACGTAGATAGAAATAATCGGGTTTAAGTCATGTCAAGCTCAGTAATGCCCTGATGATGGCTCACAAGCCGAAACGTCGGCAAAATTAAAATATTAAAAATAACTGACTCCCGATTATTTCTACATACGATAACATAAGTGTTTTAAAATAATGTTATCTGTGAAATGCATACATCTCCCTAATTCTGTCATTAATAAAGGCATAACATTGAAAAAAAAAAAAAAAAAAAAGCTGCTTATTAAAAAGTGTTATTTCACATTTTAGCTATAATAACAGTTATAAAAATGCTAAAAAAATAATTATATATATATATATGGGCAAGGGGAGAAGAACTAGAATTAAATCCCTGACTTTTTCAAACAAAATTCTGCTGATTGAAAGGGAATCCGAGAAGTAAAAGTTAATTTGCGTTGTTTGATTTTAATGATTGTATAATTACAGTCAGGCTAATTCCAGGTGTTCACAAAGGAAATAAAAACTTTTCAACAAAAATAACACAAATTGTAAAAAAAAATCTTTAATCCATATACTGTGTATAAATTTGTTCCTGGTATTATTTAAAAAAAAAGTTTTTCTATTGGATAAAAAGTTTAAGAATTTAAGGCAGGGGGAAAGGAAAATTATTTTGTAGGAATGTTCTTGCTCTGGAGGTCAGCAGTTCAATTTTGCAAAAACAAAAAAAATAAATTAAAAAAAACGAAAACTTTAAATTGAGTTGTGAAGCTATATGGTGTAATATTTCTACAATTTAAATCTTCTGTCTATTCCTGTTGTACACAGTTTATTCAGATTTATACAAAACGGCCCACCGATCTGATCGTTTCGACAGATCGTTTCTTATCCGATCCTCAATTCTGTGGAATTCCATTGCTTTTTCTATCCGTCACTCTAACTCTCTTCCTACCTTCAAATTCCGCGTTCTTAATCATTTCATGACCATTAAATCACAACAGAATTGTAAATAAGGTTAAATTTTATTTATTTAATTTTTCTTCTTCTCTGCATATGTCCATTTTCTATAAGTATTTGTTAACTCGTTTATATTCATCTTATCAACTCTTATTATATTTATTTTTTTTTAAATTACTGTTTGAACTATTTATTGTTTATTGCTTTGGAATTAGAAAGTTCGTAAGTTTATGAGCTTAAAATAACTTTGTATTAACATGTACTGTTTTTTTTAATTGAAAATTAACTTTTTTAAATTTAATTTAACTTTTCTTAAATGCCGCAATTTGGAATTTGCTATCTCTAAAAAATCTTTGATTTTACAGATTTAATAGAATTACCAATATCAGATAAGATTAATGAAAAGTGACTATATATAAAGTTAAACGAATTTGATAATCATCTAATTAAGACAATATTAAAACTAATTTATAAATGTAGTTTTAGGGTGTAGAGCTATGAGGCTCTACTAAACCATCAAATTCTTCTTGTGTCCAATCCTTAAAATCCAAAATCCTTCGTAAAATTCTTAACGCTCCTTACTTTGTCCCGAATAAGCTCATCCATAAAGACCTTAATGTATCATATGCTACTGAATTAGCCCGAACCAGGTATCAATCATTCCATGAAAAACTTCATTTCCACTCTGATCCACTAGTTTCTATCCCATCATCCTCTTCGATTACTGATAATCATCCAATTCGTCTGAAAATATGATGGCCCCGAGACTATTTTAGAAAAAATATTATCTCGCATACAAAGTTATAAAAGGTAATGAATGAGGAGTGACAAAAAGCGGATAAAACTAAGCGATTGTTGCTGATCAAAATATGATAGATTATATAATGAAACACATGTTTCTATCGAAACTTAATGTAAATATTTTTTCCACTTTATTATTAATTTCTTGAATTGGTTTTAACCATTATATATATATATATATATATATATATATATATATATATATATATATATATATATATATTTTTTTTTTTTTTTTTTTTTTTTTTTTTTTTAACTAACGTCCTCACAAACTCTAACTATGCTAAGCAGGGTATGTTGCCATTTTATTCTAAATTGTTTCAATAACTTATAGTTAATAAGTAAGAAGGCATTGAGTATATATAGTAGTAATTTAAATTGTGACAGAATAACAGTAACTTAGATGTATAATATACCGTTAGAAAGCTAAATATTTTAGAAAAAATATTATCTTATATACAGAGTTGTCAAAAGTAATGTAAAGTGACGAATAGGGCATAAACTGATTAATGATAGTTATACGTAACAAATTATACTGCTATATTATTTACTCTAAATCATATGTTTCCAACGAAACTGAATGGACTTTTCATTTAAATTAACCATAAACCTTTTTTTAACTTTAAGTTTTGCAATCCCCATACAAGACTGAAACGACAAGAAACTGCCCGACGTTTTTGACTACTTCAACACTTACTGAACCAACGCTCTAACCTTCCACTCAGCTACAAAATACGTATTTATATGGCCTTCATAAGACCGATAGGGACTCACAATTCAATTGAATAGATCCGTTACCCAGGACTCTTACTTGACAAACGGCTAACATGGATCCGCACACTAGACTGAAACGACAAGAAACTGCTCGCCGCTTTCGGTTACTTCAATACTTACTAGACATACGTTCTAACCTTCCACTAAACTACAAAAGGCTCATCTGGACTTCAATAAACCATCGAATTCTTCTCGTATCCAATCCTTCTAATGCAAAATCCTTAGTAAAATCCCTAACGCTCATTACTTTTTCACGAATAAGCCCATCCATAAAGAATTTAATGTTCCATATGTTACTGAATTAGCCCGAACCCCTTATCAATAATTCTATAAAAATCTCCATTTACTCTCTAATCCACTAGTTTCTATCTGATCATCCTTTTCGATTCCTGATAAAGAAGAAGGTCTCGAGATCTTGTATAGATTTACTAGTGCTCCCAATGGGCAGTTACTCTTCATGTATTTTATCATCAACCAGCATATTTACTATATCAATATATTTTAAACCAAGGAAGAGCTCATTTGATTATTAAGGTTGATTTTGGGCTGAATAATTCTTCCATTAATACTCAATTTTTTATTTCATCAGTATGACTTTTCGGGATATTCTCCCATCTTCAGAAGTCTTGTTATATATTCAGTAATCCCAACATTTTCACTAATCACACATTGAGCTAGGTAAAATAGTAAAATGAAGTCAATATTTAAATACATCAGGAATACTCTTGCTCAGATCTTTGTCCTCAACTGACATTGACTTCATTTTACTATTTTACCTAGCTCAATGCTTAATGAAAATGTTGGTATTACTGAATATATAACAAGACTTCTGAAGATGGGAGAATATCCCGAAACGTCCTACTGATAAAAAAAAAAAGAGTATTAATGGAAGAATTATTCAGCCAAAAATCAACCTTAAGCATATTTACTTTTTGTATTATAATATACAATTTTAAATTTCAATACAAATTAAAAAAAATTGCATTTAATAGTTTTTAAATTGATTTTAACAGTCAAAGTAAGTGAAAGTCGTGTGTTGCGCACACCCGATTTTTAATAAAATTCCAGAGAGATTTGAATAATATAGATGCGTGATGTATATACTCGTTGCCATTGGTTACCATTAGCCTAAACACTGAAAGCAGAGCAATCTAGGATGAGGGTCTCAACTTTCTCCAGGCCTTTGGGCTACCGTTTGTTTGAATATTCAACGCCAGCCTCCGGGGCCGGGCTGAAGGCTTTGCATACTGCCCCCTCCTCTCCCCCCACTGGCCCCCTGCAAGACTTCCATCAAACTGACCCCCTCTTTCCCGCCCGATATCTTACTTCTTACACCTACCAGACATATTGTCATCATGGGATCATTATGATAGCAAGGTTTGTAGCTGATTTTACAAATATATAATAGGGTTTTATGTAATGAGTGTTTTATCAAATTCAAGATTATAAAGGACTGTTAATATTTAATCCTATTTAATACTTACGAATCCATAATAGAGAGCGGCGTGGTCAAGTGGATAGAGCACTAGTCTACTGTATTCTGGGACCTGGGTACGAATCCCAGACGAGGGAGAGTATTAATTAGAATAGGATAGAACAAGAAACTTTATTCTTGGACCATGTCTCTTAAGAATAACAATTTTGAACAGAATAAAAATTATAACTATTATAAGTTGCCTTTAATAATAGGTGTATTAAAGGTGGGAAATGCGTGTTATTATTCAGTTGATAAGTTACTTAGTTCGCGGCTTCTATCTAAAAACTTAAAGATTAGAATTTATAAAACTATTATTCTTCCAACGGTTCTTTACGGATGTGAAACGTGGCCGCTTACTTTGAAGGATGAACAACGGCTTAAGGTTTTCGAAAATAAGGTATTGCGTAAAATATTTGGTCCGAAGAAAGATGAGGCCACTGGGGAGTTTAGAAGGTTGCACAACGCGGAATTGCGGAACTTGTATTCTGTGAATATAATTGAGCTGATTGCATCGCGGAGACTCAAATGAGCGAGTAAAGTTGTTGGGCTCGATGACGAGCGGATTCCGAGAAAGTTAGTATTTGCTGATCCGACTGGTAGACGTCCGAAAGGTAGGCCGAAGCGGAGATGGGAGGATTGCGTTAAGGCTGATCTCGGGAGCTTGGGCTTGAATGGTGAACATTGGACGAGTCTGTGTAGGAGGAATTTGGTGGTATCGGTATCGAACCTTCGGGTTCGCTAAGCCTATTATTATTATAAGTTTCACAGTATTTAGTGGCTTTTTTGGTTAGCTGATTTTGATGAAAAATTGCTGTTACATCTCGGGCGTATAGTTGTCTTACATATGAAATTTCAGTTTCATAGGGCATTTCGTCTAAATGCTGGACTTGCCAAACGCACAAACACCTTTTTGCGGGACTTTGTTATTCGGGCTCAGGGGACCCTAAAACGTGTATTTCCGTTGAAAACTCAAATTAATAATTTAACTATAATAATGCTTTGTTGAGAAGTAATACAATCTGCCACTATATAAGACAATAAATATTAGATCTAAAAGAATTCACTCATTCTTTAAGTACAGAGTAAAAAAAAAAATAATAATAAATAAATAATAATATAAAGTTAGTAAACTTAAATAACAAATGGAAAGACAAATAAAATTAAATAAAATCTTTGCCACATTCATACCTAAATAAAATACTTACACACTGCCCCTGGGAACTCCGAATCGAACCCTACACCTAGAAGTCGATGGAGAGGCACAACACCAGGAGTTCCCAGCGCCTCTCAGTCAGCCGCTTCACCAGTCTAGCCAGTGGAGACTGAATTAGATCGCTAACCACACATTCTCAGGCATGAGTGGAGAAGTTGGCCATTGCCAACACTCCAGTTGCACATCTATAGGAGATCGCTCAACCTACGAGGAGGGTCATAAGGATGGTTGGTACTAGATAGGGATTGTGCCAGGGGGTTTGGAAGAAGAGTATGCTTCTGGTGGAAGGTTGAGAATTTGGATGGGATGAGATCAAGGACATAAGGGATCTTGAGGTCATGATGTTAGGTCTTGTTTGTAACATAATAGGGAGCATTGATTATTCTTCTAAGGACTTTGGACTGAAATTTATTAGTTCCCCATAGTTTAATTCCGTAAGTCCACGTAGGTTTGAGAATAGTCTTGTAAATTAATAGTTTATTTCCAGTGGAAAGTTGTAATGTTCTATTCAGTAGTCTATATATATATATATATATATATATATATATATATATATATATATATATATATATATATATATATATATATATATATATATAACTCTCCGTATCTTCTGTTGAGCTCGTATCCCGTATCTCTATTAAAAACTCAAATTAGAAAATTTTCACGATCGCAATACTTTCCCTAACTTTCATATATAGGTAAGTGAAAGTAAAAATGTCTTTTAGTACCTTTCGGAAATCAACATATCAGTTCTTTACCGATTTTATAATATGTAGCGAAGTATCTTCGTGTCGTTAGCACCGAAAGCTAGAAGGAAAATCGTGCGGGTGGTCGGCGAGATATTTTTTCAAGAATTCAGATATATTTTCATAAATACATTATTTATTCATTTCGAAAAGGTATTAAAATACAAAAGGAGGACTGAGACGGGAGTTGCAGAGCTCGACAGGTGAAAGGAGGATGTGGCCAGGCCGGCTCACCGTTGGGCTACATTTCAATAAATTATATTCATCTACAGGGAGCCAGGGGGGGATTTTGGGGAGGGGCACCGTACCCCCCGTTATTTGAATATCTTCACGAATTATACTCATTTAAAAATTAACCACGTCATGTCAGAAGACGTTTATGTATTCCCGCTACTTGTAATATCGGATCAAAATATGCATTTCATATATTTCATTTCGGATAGTCTTCAGTATGCTAATCCGTGGAAGTGTGTCTTCTCTTCTTTTCTTTATATAAAATGATTTCGCGATTTTTTTGTTTCTGCGTACTCCTTCTAAATTATTACTATACGGATTTAAATATGATTTAGGGCATTCTGTTTTAATGGTTTATAAGTTAAATACATTGAAATAGACTTTTTCTTTACATGAGAAAATTAAATTTTTTGTAAACAAGTCAACATAAAACTTATCAGTTGATTTAAATATTCGTGATTTTTTTGAACAAATTTCTTGGCTATTTAGGTAATATGCTGTAAGGACAAAAACTGTATGCAATACTCTCTTTAACAATCAACAACAAGTTTTTGTTTCGCTCTAAAATATGCGAAATTACAAGAGTTGATAGTTTATAATGAAAACGTTATTTTAGCTGGAAAGATAATTTTATAACTCGAGGACAAGCTCAGTCTCAGCCACAAACTTTATATCACTAATAAACATCTATACGATGGTTAATGTGTGTTACTTGCAAAATTGTTAACTTAGTCCCTTTTGAGGTATTTCCGTGTAAACTTCGTGAAAAACGAATTTTTACCTACTTTTCTTTTTTAATTTTTTTGGAAGTTTTCTTAATTGGAACTTTTAAAAAAGCACATAATACCTTCCATTCATCATTACCATTTTTAAAAATCTACATACAAAAAAGGACTATTTTCTCCAGATCGAAATTTTCAAGTAGGGCTGTGACTAGGCTATGTATGAAAAAATAATCAAACTCCTTTCACTCACTAAAAGTCTCATTTTGTATTAATTTTCGAGCATTTTTTTAACCACTTTCTTTACTTTTAAGGTAATAAGCTGTAGCGACAAGATATTTAAAGCATTTAAATTAACTTATTTTTAGTTTTTGTTTTGACTTGATATCTACAAAAATACCAGTATTAGAGAGATTTTGAAACACATGTTTTCAGTCGCGAAGCTGTCATAAAACCGTTGCAACATTAAAAATATTTGCCAGAAAAAAAAAAATTTATCCACGGTTTTTTATACATGAAAAATTGAGAATAACTGGTAAAAAAATCATTAAAATAAAAAATGTTGAGCAGCAAAATTAATTAAAATTGAACGATTTCCAATGGATTAAATCGTACCTGTAAATCCATTAACTAAGATTGTTTGTTAATTATTTATAATTTTAGATCATTTGATGAAAACAGATGTTCCGGTATGAACTAAATAGGACACCCATCGAAAATAAATTAAACTTTTAAATTTTATTTTAAATAGTTCATTTGAAATATTTTTTTTCCTCGGGTTCTGCAACTTGCGTCACATCCGAAACTTAGTATTTCAGAACGCCAGTGCTCCATTTGAAACATAAAATTGTTATAAACCAAGTGAAATAAAAACCCTTTGGCTTAACAAACAAATAAACTGAACCAATGTTGATCTTTTGAACAATTTTTGTTTCTAATTTCTTCCAATGATTAGATTTAATTTTAATAATGTCCTAAATTGGACAGATTGTAATATTGATCAATAAAGAATTGTTTCTAATCTAAAAAAAAAAAAAATTAATAGATTTTATAAAATAAACATAATACTTCTTGCTAACTGCAAATTATGGCCATTTTTCATACTATACTATAATAGGTCAAACTGTATTTTTGTTTAATGCATAAATGAAAGCTCTTATAAATGACACTCATGCGAAGCAAGGTCCACTAGTTTATTATAAAACCTCATAGAAAACGTTAATAGAAGTATCTATAAATACAAATAAAAAAAACAAAATAAAAATAAAATCTTTGTTAACCTAAATTTTTATCTGTTTAGAAACAGGCTCAGTTCCACGTTGATACGAAATCATGAATTATGCCCTCGATTAGGTAATCAAGCTTTTAGGAAGAGAATCATTTAAGATTTCAAATAATAACTCATGCATAAAATAATATAATTGTTGGCAAATAAGGGGTTTTTTTTTGTTTTGTTTTTATGTTTGTTTAAATAATACAAATATATTTTTATATTTCAAGCCTTAGTTCAAAGTATCTATTGTGACTAAGCATATTCTATGACAGACAGAGAAACTAGTTCTGGCAGTTCTTCGGCAATATATTCGATCATCTTAGAAGATCTCGAGGCCATCTCTTTTTCAGACGCTTCCGAAGATTAGCGAGGATTGAAGTGAAAAAAAGTAAGGTTTAGAACGCTAGGGTCCTAGTGAGAATGGAATTTATCATAGTAACTTTGAACCATATAGGTAACATATGAAGCTTTAAGGTAGTTTATTTATTTAATAATTTAAAGGCATTTTAGGCTACTATGGTGAATCGGATGCTACACTGTGAGTCCTAAATGCCATCGCACAGGCTTGGGGTCACCATTTTTATTCTCCTCCAAAGGACAGCCTTAACTAAGGATATTGTTAGGATACATAAAAAAAAAAAAAAAATCTAGGTTCATCTGCCGGGTTTAATCGCTTCCTCACAGAATGTTGTTATAATAGCCAGTACACAACAGGTATTCGTATTAGTATTTAAGACCCTAAACATTTTTAAATAAGGATAAGGGATAAATAATAATTATAATAAATCAAAGCTGGATTATTCTCGGACAAGAATAACATATACAGGATATAGAAAATGGGCTTCAGAGTCTTAGAGTAAATAAAATAAATAAAAACAAGTTAACAAATACTAATAGAAATTACAAAATTAAATGAGAAAATAAATAAATAAAATGGAACCTTATTTACTATTCTATGGACTGGATGGTTATGAGGTGATTAAATAAGCGGGATTTGAAGGTAGAAATAGATTTGCAGTGACAGATAGAAAGAGAAATAGAATTTGAGATTTAGGTTCGCGTAAGATAAGAGCTATTGTAATGTTCAGATCGGTGGTAAAAAATCTGAAGGCGTAGAGCGTATATAATATAACATATTGTGGTGTGCTATGCGAAAGTGAAAACTATTTTCAAGAAAATAGGCAGACGATTTCTCAATTCTATCTAAACGCCTAAAACCCCATACCTAGGCTCCATAACATAAAATAGGTCGGGAAACAGCACCATATACAGATTGCTTAAATGAGAACTGTAATTTATAATTGCTAAACAATTGTTTGTAAGTGGTGTGGATACTAAAACAAGAGGCGCCAATTCTGTCATAAAAATGCGCTTCCAAAATGATAATTTCGGAGATAGATTGAAACCTAGGTAGTTATATTCATTAACAACCGTTACAATCTCGCCATTTCCCATTTCTCGCTAACCGGCCCCCTTTCCTAAATACAACTAATTGTGCTTTCTTTCGGTTAACAGTTAAATTCCATATTTCACAGTACTTACTAATTCTGTTAATTATTTCTTGAAGTATTAAAGGGTGATCCGCCATTACGATAATATCGTCTGCATGCATGAGATCTGAACATTAAAATAGCTGTTATCTTATGCGAACCTAAATCCTCTCAAATTCTATTCCTCTGTCACTGCAACTCTATTCCTACCTTCAAATCCCGCTTATTTAATCACCTCATGACCATCCAGTCCATAGAATAGTAAATAAGGTTCTATTTTATTTATTTATTTTCTCATTTGAGTTTGTATTTTATATTAGTATTTGTTAACTTGTTTTTATTTATTTTATTTAATCTAAGACTCTGAAGCCCATTTTCTATATCCTTTATATGTTATTCTAAAGATACTGTTGTAAATGTCAATAAAAATATTTTATTTATTTATTGAAATTTAAAACTGTATTAAGCAAAACTATGAGTAACGATGCACAATGAAGAAAACTCATGAAAATGTCTTGAGAAAGAACTAGCCTGTGGTCACCACTGTTTTAAGGCAGTAGGTCCCATGGCCACCTTCTTTTCAATCGCCTCGGAGTGTTATCAGGGATATCTTAGGAAGACAAATTACGTACAAGTAGGTTTGTGTGGGCAGGGAGTTTAAAATGAAAAGAGGTGTTCTATCACGGGCTATGTCTGCAACAAAAGAAATTTTTAGGACATTATGGAGGAGTTGATTTGTGACTAAATAAATGGCATTCAGGATTTTACCGAGGATTTTGGAATGTAAGGATTGGATGCGGGAGGAATTAGATGGTTTAGTAGAGCCCCAAAGCTCGATTCCATATGTCCAGTGATGTAAATAAGTCTTTTGTAATATACTGGAAGTTTTGAACGTTTGTCAAGTAAGTGTTGTAGTAATCGTTATCTTCAAGCAGTTTTTTGTCGTTTCAGTTTTGTGTGAGGATAATAAAAATATTTAAAAAAAATAGTACAACATAAATATCTAATGGCACCAATACTCTTGTGTTACTATGAAATGATCTAAGTTGGTTAGTCCCGTCATAGCTTCTCTTCCTCCCAAAAAGCATCTTTGGTCACTTCACTAACACACACACCAAAAAAAAAACAATAATAAATAAAGATCCATCTAAAATGATAATTATTTTTATTCATTTTTTTTTCTCGATCAGATCGTAGGGTGAACCATTTGAAAGTTGGAACACATCTAAGTAAAGCTTCTCTTTTCTCTTTCTCTTTTTTTTAAATTTAAACAGTTTAACTGTTTACATTAATAAGCCTAGGAGAAGAGTAATTTTATTTCAAAACGCTGAAGGCGATGGAAATTAAATCGTTTGCTAATGTGAAAATGAAGGGATCGCCCAGAAAAATTTTGTGAAAGCCGCCTTCTAGATTGCGGTCGGGATATCAGATATTCAGAAATCTCTGGGGGGAGAAACCCCCATTCAAAGCTGACAGAGGTGGGAGTATGTGCTCCCTCTTTATTCCATTAGCGATGGTCCGCTGGCTATTTTCACTTCTGGACCATCCCACCAGCGATTGCTACCCATTTAATTGGCTATCCAGAATTAAAATGTCAGACTTTCTATAATTCCAGGTCCCGTGAGCGATCTCAGCTACCGCGCTAAATAGCCAGGATTAGAAACGGAGTATACCGTAACCGGGTATGCAGAAGAGAACGGTAAACGTAGCTATAATTTGTTATCTTTGCATAATAAGTACATTCCCATTTATCTATAAAAATTAAGTAAAATCCTTTCGCAATTATAGGCTTTGGGACTATCATTAACTAATGTGATTCACGTTGCTCTACAAGCAGGTATAATTATTAATTTGCATTTGAGTCTCTCTTGAGCGATTTATACGCTATATGAATTCCTTACTCCTATCCACACTTCCCATAGCTCAGCATTTCGAATGCCGTGTTCCCTGATCTTCATGACAAATTGGATTATGTCATACGCCAGGATTTATAAAAAACATTAAACGCAACAACATTATCTACGCGTAGAGGCGTTCTGTTAGTTTCTCTTTACATAAAACCTCTTTGCACGGGCGTTAGCCATGGTACAGTACAAATCTCTAAAAACGTCACGGGTTCAAATCCGCAGGTGGTCCTAGGATTTTTTAATGGGAGTAAAAAATCCTTAGTTACGCCGTCCTTCGGAGGGGACGTTAAAAGGTGGTCCCGAGCCTGTGCGATGTCAGGTACTCGTTAAAGATCCCTATCCTAATAACACCTGGATAGGCAAAATTTAGGACTCCCACTGTAGCATCGTCCGATTAGCCATAGTAGCATAAAGTGACGTTAAATAAATAAATAAAATAAAATAAAAAGTACAAATCTCTGCATGTACAGAACCCAAGACCCTTCATAGGTTCTAAGGGTAGTTTTTTATTTATTTTATAATTGAGGTAATTTGCCATTTTTATTGCTGTCCTTGGGGAGCCCGTTGCTGAGTGGTTAGCGCGCTAGTCTCCTACGCTAAAGGTTGTGAGTTCGAATCCCAGTTTCTTTTTTTTTTCTTTAAATTTTTAAAACATTTTCATGCATTTAAATTAATGAAGATTTACTCACAACCTCTTCCCCGGGTTCGTGAGACACGTCAGCTAACTGGTGGCCACTCACATAAGTAGGAGTAGGAAGTGATGACCCTCCCCTTAAAATCATCGAGAAACGCGAGTCTATTCTCCTAGCAGAATATACCACGCGTCCAAGGGCCCACACGGCCTGTCGCGCCACTGGAAGAAGATGATTTAATGTCCTAAATTAGACAAGAGAGGAAACCCCAATTGGATCGGCCACTATGCCGAGTTGTTATACCTGGATAATGTTAATTGAATACAAATAAAAAGTTAATAAATAAGGAAGAGTTCTTAATAGCCTACCCATCCACTTCCACTCTTCAGTAAGAAACCTTGGAACCGTTATTGATCAAGACCTATCCTGGAGTAACCCTGTTTCTCAAATCACCCGAAATATGTTTCCTAAAATAGTTCCTAAGGTTTCGTAATTCTATCCTAGTTAAAACTAAGCTAATAAGTATCTTCTCTCATTTTTTTTAGTTTGACTACGGTTGCCTCGTCTTTGACGGGCTGTTTAAATTGACATGAGACAGAAGAGTCTATTGAATTTTTTATTTGATTCATATGTGACATTCTCAGACGCTTCACTGTTTCTAGTAGATACACTCAGCTGAACTCAACATTTCGGTTTCAGTCTATTCCGATCCTTCGAAACAAAACAATCTCCTTATATACCAGGAAATGCTTTTCTGTCCATTCGGTAAACACGAAATCACAACCCATAAAGTTGTATATACCTTCTCACAGTCCAGCTCCTCTAAAAAGTCTTTTGTCAATCGTGCTACCCTGTTTTGAAATTCATTGGCCATATCCATTCGTAAAGCCTTGTCTTTAACATCTTTCAAACACGAATAATTTCTCCATCTTCTGAACTATTAATCTTTCCAATATATGTAATATTTAAAGCTATTTATATAAAATAGTCGTCGTAAGAAAATCTGATCAATTTTTAGCATTGAAGTCTTTAACTATCAGACCGATATGATTTATTTTGTAGATTTCTATTTCACTCCAGAATAAAATTTATTTTCTACTGGATAATTTTTGCTAACATGTACCGAAGAAGGGGGAGGGGTTATAATCTATAAGTAAGATAAAGCAAACTCTAATGACTTATGTACCAGTGGAAGAACTCACTTGAGGTGAAAAATAAGTAGATATTTCCTTAAGAATGGTCAGAACACAAATGATTCCATATCACAATCTAACTGGCCAATTATATCTCCCATAAAATTATAGTAAAATGCGTATTTACTGCAATTTCGTTTATACGCAAATTGTAAGGCTCTCCCGATAGAATGATTCTATCTTTTGAAAGGAACTTCCGCTTTAATAAACATGGCATTAACATCGATAATCGCCAGCCAATCAAAGGCACGCAGGGAGAACCTGCTCCTACAGTGGAGGTCCGACCACTATCCTCTTCTGCATCTCCGTATAATTTCTCCTTTAACAGCTCTCCCTTTGTTGAGGCTAGTTTTTAGTTCCACTCTTTCTAAAATAACCAGGATAAGGATTTCGGTGGCATTGATGATGCCAAATTTCCTTCTCTGGCATGAGATACTCCAGCTTTGATTGGCATGTGATGGGTCATCATTGTGAGGGTATTCATCAGGGTCTTAGGAATCGCCGCTATTAACATTGCCTAACATCCACAAAACATCTCTGAAGAAAACGAGTAAGAGATTAGCATTAATGACGACTGTGAAACCGTTGTACGGGAAATAATATTCACCTAACTTCGATTTTTTTTATTATTGAAATAAATAGTAATTGTTGTTTCTTGCACACGGTTCTTGCTACTTCTCACAAGTATTTTTTTAAATTTTATTTTTTTTATTGAGTAGAATTACAATCTGTCCAATTTGGACATCAATAGTAGTGGTGAATGATAACATACATACTACATTCGTACAATATTTACACAGCAATAAAATATATATATATATAATAATGAATCAATAAAATGTTTACAAAGTCTAGAAATCGCTCATACCTATATACACGTCATACATACAGCATATTGAGTGGAGAATCTAGCCAGTGCTAGAACTCCAATATATACATATTTACAAGAGGTCGCGCGGCCACTGCCGTTTCAACCTTCTAGGTGGGTTGTATAGATGAATGGAGCTGGATAGGGATTGAGCCAGAGGATTAGGATAATGAATAAGTTTCTGGTGAATTTTGGAAAATTTGGATGGAATTAGGTCTGAAATAAATGGAACATTAAGGTCGTGGTGCAAGGTATAGTTGGTATATTTGCGTTTGATGTTAGAACGTTTAGCTGTCCCCCACAGTTCAAGTACGTAGGTCCAGATAGACTTCAATATTGTCTTGTATATTAATAATTTGTTGTCAACTGTAAGTATACAAGTAAATTAATTACATTTTCTAGCGGTGGATATCCTCTTTTAATTGATTGAGTTCTTCACCTGTAAATTAAATGATTTTTGTGATATTGGGATAATATATCCAAAAAATTTATGTTTCAATTATTATAAATGATCAATGTCTTTCTTTCAAAGTAAAAGTCAGGGCTTTGTGGATGAGTTTAATCATGACAAAGTATGAAGCGTTGAGAATTTTTTAAGAAGGGTTTTGAATTGTAATGATTGGATACGGGAAGAATTTGATGGTTTAGTAAAGCCTCAAAGCTCAACTCTAGTCATGTAGATATAGACGAGTCTTTTGCATAAGGTTAAAGCGTTTGTCCAGTAAGAGTTAAAATAACCGAAAGCAGCTTAGTGTTTTTGTTTTTTGTCGCTTGTCAAGCAGGAGTCCTAGATAATATAGGATCTGTTCAACCGAGACTAATGGAATATTATTAAAGGACACTGAAGGGCAGGATGTCGTCAGTTTAAGATGGAGAGGAATAATTATTTTAAAAATATGTTCGCTTAATATATAATCAAGTTTTATATGTCGAATTTTTTTCTGTAGATTTTTATTGTGTAAAAAAAGAAAAGTAAAATTAAGTTAATTATTGCCATATTGCCTGAATTTCTCGACGATAAATACTTAGAAATTATTTGACAGTTCCTGCCGCCTTCTTTCTCAATCCTTGTAAGTTCCTAGTAGTCTTTCGCATTTCCACTCATTTTGACTTTGGCTGTGTGGTATATAACGATCTCTCGAATCTACTCGAGAGCAGATTGAAACAAATGATGAATTTTTTTTTTAATTAGCTTCGGTTCCGAAACCTAACTTTTTATAAAATTATATCAAACATTTGTTGACCATATAGGATTTGGTTTCAAATCTTGAAGGTAACTATGTAAATAAATAAATAAACATTTCTAGGTGAGTAGGTCTTATCTTTTCAACCTCGATCGTTTGTAGCCTGGTCAACTCTCTTCCGTCAAATATCCGCCAGGCTCCTTCCCTATTCTCATTCGATGCCTTCTTACACCCTAATCAGATGTTAGATAATTTGGATTAGCCAATTAAAATGAGGTGAAAAGTGTCTACACCTTTGAACATCATTGTAATCATATATATTTAAATAATGCTGTCATTTTAATTTTTCTATTCTTTATCTTTCTATCTTTATAACTATTTTTTTTTGTTCAAGTTCGTTATTCTTAGAGGACGTCGGGCTAGAATATAGTTTCTTTTCTGCCTATCCATATATCTAATATTTTAGATAACTTTATAACAATTCTAGGTGCACAATTCACAATCATTTTAGAATTATTGATAACATTTTTTTAAAATTCTTAATAAATTTATTTCGCACACGATTCCAGTAATTGGAGAAAGAAAGAGAGAGAGGGAAGAGAGAGAAGAGAGAGAGAGAGAGAGAGAGAGAGAGAGAGAGAGAGAGAGAGAGAGAGAGAGAGAGAGAGAGAGAAGAGAGAGAGAGAGAGAGAGAGAGAATAAAATAATAAATGACCAGTGCCGTAAGAGGCCATGAAGTCAGAAGCTGCAGTTCTGGTCAGGTAGGTTGACCCTATCAGCATCACCGGCCAACCGCCAGGTTTATTAATACGTCATTTACTTTCCTTTATATTGACTGTCTAGGTATCGGACTCGGGCATTTACCTTCAGAATAAATAAATTATATTATATTTTAGAAAAACAACAGATATTTATAGTCTTCAGTTCTTTTGTTATTAATATTTTTTGTCTGAAAATAGTTAATTTTTAATCATTTTTTTTTTTTAACACTCTTGAAGTACAGAGTCTTAGAATATACTGGTTTCAGTATGTCTTGGATATTTAATATTGTTGTTATTATCGTAATTGCAGTTATCACTATTAAATATTAGTAGTATTTACAGTGTTGATTACTATTATTACTGTTAAATGATAGTAATAGAATCGAGTGAAACTGTTATTATCAATAAAAAGTTGTTTTAATGGTAAATTTAATTTAATAATTCAATGAATTTTATGTAATTTAATTGGTATATTCAATTAAATGATTAAAAAAAAAGTAATGATTTATCTGATGATGATAATTAAACTAATGATATTATTGCTATTTTTCTATCGCCCTTCTTGAAATATTTATATTTTTAGCTTGCCGTTATTTAATTTTGCTCTGAACTCTTTAGCTTACATCATTGTTCAATATAACTTATTTTTTTTTATTTCCGAAAAAATTATATATATTTTTTCTATTTTCTCCTTTAGTTGGTTATGGAATTCATTCAACTTGTATGTTTAGCAGTTTGTATGTTGTTTATTGGCTAACAAAATGGTATGGCTATTTTTTTTTTTTAATCTACCAATTTAAGGTAATCTAGAGGAATATTTTTTTGTTTTAAACCGGTATTTAAGCCGAGTTAGATTGTTTCCGTTAGAATAAAACCTACATCATATTAAACTCCATAAAATTTTACCTCATTATAGCTCGTTAAAGACGTTTTCGAGAAAATCTTAAAAAGGTGCCAAATGCATGGTATAGAAAGGCTCTAAACTGATAGAAAGGCTCCTGGCTAGCGGATTTTGATGAAAATGTTGCTGATGTTAAACTAAAAAAATGTTCCTGTGTAAACTCGAAATAGAAAATTTTTAAGCTCGCAATACTTTCAATACTGAGGGAAAAAAATGGCATCTAGATTAATAAATACATCTTTTACAGATAATTGATAATAGTCCAAAGGGCAGAAACTATAAAATGCTTATTTTTATGGCGATTAAAATGTATATCTTACGATATTGACTCAATAAGATGAAAGAAACAAAAATGTTTAGAGAATATTTATTGTTCTTTTCCTTTTAATTCCTAAATTACCATTTACTTTCATTTACCTACATATAAAATATATAGTAAGGGAAAGTAATGCGAGCGTTAAAAATTTCGAGTTCTAGTTTTAGATGAAAATGCACGTTTAAGGACCCTCTGAGTCCAAATAACCACGTCCCGCAAAAAGTCTGGGCATGTGTCTCGTCTTACAAAATTGATATTTCATATTTAAGACAACTATATACCAGAGATGTTACAGCAACTTTTTTTGAAATTCGGCTGACCGGAAAATCTACTTTAAACCATTGTTTTTGCACCTTTTAGCGATTTTCTCTGAAACGGCTCAAACTATTTTAATCAAATTTACAGTGTCGATGTAAAATTTATACAATGTAGATTGAAATAGTGTGACAGTTCTTAAATGCATAGATAGTGTACATTTTCTTACTCTGAAGCACCTTAAATTTAGTAGATTTGAATAAATTAACCCTATCATCTTGGTAGCATTGATAAAAAAGAAGAGTAATATAGATGTATAATATACCACTGGAAAGCTAGAGATTTAAGAAAAATATTATCTTATACGCGTAATTTTCAAAGTGTATGGAGGGTGATGAAAAACCTATTAAATTAACTGAATGTCGTAGACAATAATAAAATAGATTATTTAATAAAACACAACAAACAAAAACTCAATGTAATTAATTATTTAACAATTTTTTTCATCTCTAAATGTATTTAAAAATTCTTAAATTGATTATAACATCGGAGGTAAGTGAAAGTCGTGTATTGCACGCACCATATTTTTTGTTATCTGCTTCTGAAGAAAAAATAAATTAAAATTAAATTAATACATGAAATATACTTTGAAAAGTATGCAAAATTAACTTTACTCTTATAAATACTTGAGTAGCCGCCTTGGAGAATCGGTAGACATGATGGAAGTTCCTCTTTCAATCTGTTCTTGTGAACTGAGCCAGTTCTTTTTTTTTCTCACCGACGGAGCAGGGCGTGGTATGCGACTACAACAACTGTCCTTATCTTTATTGTAGACTTTTTTTTCCCCACTGTCTCATCTTCTATTCTTCTCCAATCTCGTTATTCCCTAATTTATTTTTTACCTTTTAAGTTAACTTGTTTCCGTTTTCTTCCGCCCTCTCCTAAACCCTTAATTCGAGGATTTACTGCTTAGGAGGTGAGTTTGATACTGTCACTTCTTCGGAATCCCTTTTGATCGGTCTTGATAGCCAGTCAGCTACTCAGGGTCTCCCAATAATAGAAAATGTTGATCACAATCTATCTTTCTCGAGGTATAAACTTCATTAATTCATTTTTTGTTTAGACAATACTTTTCTAAAATCGGCTGATTTGTTTTAAAAATTTATTTATTGCTATTTACTACTATATATATGTAAATGGGAGTAAATATAAAAATCATGATACACTTGTAGAGAACCTTCCCATCGGAAGCACTCTAAAAATATTCTAAACTAGAAGGTCTCGGGGCCATCTTCTTTTTCAGACGCCGCCTCAGAGGATTATCATAAATTAGAGAGGAAGAAAGGATTGAAACTAGTAGATTAGAGTGGAGTTTGTAATGAACGGAATGATATCTGGTTCGGGCCAAATCAGCAACATATGAAACATTTGTCGAAGTTAGTAAGAAGATTAAATAAAATGAACAGTTAACACGTTTTAGATTCAATTACCTTTACATAAAATATGTATTTTTGGGGTGGAATGAGATCGTGAAGATTTCGAATTCGTGTTTTCGTCAGAAATACACGTTTTAGAGTCCCCTAGGCCAAAAAACAAATTCTGCAAAATGGTGTGTATGTGCGGGCACTGAAGCTCACAAACTAAAATTTCATATTTAAGACAAGCATGGAACGGAGATCACAAATTTTCACCACTTTTGTATAAAATAACTCCTTGCTTTTTTCTTGTTTAATCTCCTACCTGAATTGTTCAAGACCCGTGAAGTTATCAGAGAGCTCTCGTAAAACCAGATCCCGTCCTTCTGACCTTTACTTGACTTCCTCTCTTACAGCAACTTATAAAAGTTATATGTTGGACTTAATCCTTTGAATTATAAATAACCCTGATATTAAAGTAAAAAATACTGGAGGAAACCATGATGAATTCTTCAGAAAAATATATTTAAAAAAGCACAACCTAAGAATCTAAGGTTATTATTTCAAGATCGCCATTCAAACTACAAAAAAATAAAGAAAACAGATTGAGCGCCAGTATCCTTTAATTGTGATTGAAGTGGATCTTCTTTGGTATTGGGACAGATGACGATTGAGTTAAAAATAAAGAAGGCATGGTCTAATTTAAAAAAAAAATCTGTATACACCCTGTAACGGACGGGACTTCCTCAAGGATCCTTCCTTTCGCCAACTTTATTCAATGTATATATATCCGATTTTCCAAGCCACCCGCAAGTAATAAGGTCTATTTATGCTGATGATACAACCCTATACACATAACCCTATCCCATTAATACCATAGTTAATAGGTTACAGCTAAACTTTAAAAAAAATCAATAAAATTGTAATATTAAAAAATTAATGCAAACAAACCAAAAACGGTAATCTTCAATAAGCGCAGACCGAGCATAAACCATCACTATTAAACTCAATCCACATCCCCTGGTCTAAATCAGTTTAATACTAAGGCATAATATTCGACAAATCGTTAAGGCATAATATTCGACAAATCGTTAACGTATGCCGAACATATCAATAGAAAATCCGAAAAAAACAAAAAATGTTGCTATAAAAAAAAAAAAAAATATCCTGTTTTAGCAGGTCTCAGAACAAACCCCTACTATATAAAACAGTCATACGTGCCCAGATCTGTTATGTCTCTTCCGTGTGGAGCTCGATTTTTAAACCATTACAAAAAAATACAACCAATACAAAATACATGTATGCGAATCATAAATAACTACCCAGGATGTACTAAAGTTTCAAAAATACTCTATGAGCTAAATCTTCTACATTAAAACAGTATATCAACACAGAAACCAAAAACGATTTTGATAAAACCACAACTTCTGAAGACCCATTGAAATATGAAATTGGTAATTATAAAAAAATATCACTAAACAGATACAGAAAAAAAACATATATTTTTAAATTAATATATATAAATAAAATCAGTTAGGAGTTTATTTCTCTCAATTTTTGGTTGTCTCAAATTATGGTTTGTACACGGGAAATTAGTTTATATCGCTCTAAGGGTAAGATATAGAGGAATGCCAGGCCCGACGTAGGCTTATATCTTGCCGGTTTAATCCCTTAAAGTGGTTAGGACCTAAGCTGCTTGATCTAGTTTAGAATGGTTCTCTCATCCCTCATCGCCTGTCCAGCGGATTGTCAGTAACCATCTGCCCTCCTCATAGCGTCTTACAATGAAACTTAAGCTTTCGAATACGGGAAGGGGGGCCGTTATATTATATTCAATTTGTTTACCATAGTATTTAGAACATCAGTCACACTGCAGTAATGACTTACTGAAGCCGCTCTAGAACTCATTTGAACTGTTCCATTTCTAAGCCTTTTATTGTTCGGATGATTCATTATTGAAATCCTACTATATACATTAGTATATTAATATAGAGACTTCAGCACCCACTACATACCTAGTCCTGACATAAATATTGTTACAAGGAAATATTTACATTTTTTTTTTTTTTTTTAAACATAATTTATTCAAATTTACAACTGTACTCAAAAAATTACATCAAGTAAATATGATATTAGAAAAATGACATGGAAGAGACTTGTAGAAGAACTACCCGATGGTAGCACTCCTGTAACTATTTTAAACTAGAAGGTCTCGGGGCCATCTCCTTTTCAGACGCCTCGGAGGATTGTCGGGAATTGAAGAGGAAGAAAGGATTGAAACTAGAGGATTAGGGTGGGAATGGAGTTTGTCATGAAAGGGATGGTATCTAGATCGGGCCAAATCGGCAACATACGGAATATTAAGGTCTTTGTGGATCAGTTTATTAGTTACAAAATAAGGAGCATTGAGGATTTTACGAAGGATTTTGGATTGTAGGGATTGGATACGGGAAGAATTTGATGGTTTAGTCTACTCCGTAAGTCCATATAGACCGTATGATAGTCATGCAGATGAGCCTTTTGTAGTTAAGTGAAAGGTTAGAGCGTCTGTCTAGTAAGTGTTGGAGTAGCCGAAATCTTCGTGCAGTTTCTTGTCTCTTCAGTCTTATATGCGGATTCCATGTAAGTCGTTTGTCAAAGTGTAGTCCTAGATATCGGATCTGTTCAACCGGGACAAGAGGAGTATTATTGAAGGAGACAGTAGGGCAGGATGTCATTGGTTTACGACGAAGGGTAAAGGTAATTTGGCTGGATTTGATGGCATTTATTTTAATTCTCCAGTTCTGACACCATACTTCAAGGTCTCTGATGTGGGATTGGAGAGTTTGAGAGGCAATAGTTGGATCAGCATTGACTGATAACACACATGTGTCATCAGCATAGGTAGAAAGGAAAGTGTTAGGATGGGATGGGATATCAGCATTTACATATTTCAACGGAAATATAAACTTTTTCAAAAACTGTATTAGAGAATAAAATGTATATCTATAGTGACTAAAAAAATAAAATAAATTACTCAAAATGTCACCTTTTCGCCTTGACTCAGGCATTTAATGTCCGCGACCAGTCATCAATTGCAGCACGCAGCACTTCTTGAGGAAAGCGCTCAACTGCTGGGACCAGAGATCGTTTGAGGCTTTCCAAGTTATGATGTGCTCTGTGGCATGCCATCCTCTTCAGTTCGGACCAAAGCCGGTAATGTAGTGGGTTGAAATGAAGGTTTCCTGAGGGCCAATCGGAGCTAGAGATGAACGCTGGAAAGTTATTTAGCAGCCGCTGCTGAGTTGACCTGGCCACGCGAACTAAAGCGGAATCCTGCTGAAAATCCCAATGACTTCCAGCAAACAGAGTATCATTTAGAGGCTTGATAACAGGTTCCAAAATAGCACCCTTTTAGTTTTGACCATTTTTCAAAAAAATGGAACTTTGTGGTCTCATTAAAGCAAAATCCTCACCAAACCATTCCTGAGAAAGAGTGATAATATCTTTCCACTCTTCTAATGACTTCCTGGGCTTCTTTAGAGCTGTGTGCATACAACACGATCACTTTGGCAATTAATTTTTTCTTGGATTGTAAAATTTTCTCATCGCTAAACAAAATTTTTCCATGAAGACCATTGATGTAACGGCCAAGGAGTACTTGGCATCTATCCACTCTATTTTGTTTTATTGAAGTGGTTAGCCTTTGTTTTATCTTTCTTCGAAATGAACCCATCTTTATATTATACAATACAAAGATAAGCCTTTATTTACACATATTTACAATTTGGTTGATAAATAAATTTTATATATGTTTATTTTTATTTTTAAACACTTTTAATAGTTGATATAAATAAAAAGAAACAATGTTTGACCAAATATTGTATACAAATTTTTAAATATAATTTACTAAGAACGTTTTTAATAAAATTGCAAAAATAAACTTGTTTAAATACAAATTCTGAGTTTAAATAAATAAAAATAAAATGATTTTCTAGTGATGTGTAGACCTCTCCTGAAGGAGGATTAATCTTGATCGGTGCCCTGCAGTACATTCTGTTTTTCTGTGCCAAGATATTCCTTCTTGTTTTTTAATTTCGTCCGACCATCTCTTGAGTTGCCCTCCTTGCTTGCGTTTCTTTTCCGAGAGGGGTCCATTCGGTAACTGCCTTGCTCCACCTGAGATCCTTTATTCGTATTAAATGCCCAGCCCATTCCCTTACCTCCGTTAGCTTCTTTATACAGCCCAAAGCATCTCTCACCGAAATGTCAGACAATGATCTGACGGAGATTTCCATTTCCCGAGACATGATTTGTTGTTTTCGAATGGGATTTCTATTTTGATATATGTTTGTTGAGAGTTTTTCATCGTATAAAATCCGTTATTTGTTCATTTTGCTAAGTCGGTTGTATATAACAATCATTTTTAATTGGTTGAAGAAATGAGGCATCGAAAGAAGCCATTAATCGCTCCCTGCCAAGAGCTAACCGATCCACGGATCTATTATTAATTGGAAAATTCGATACAGAGCGACCTGCCTGTCTGCCCGGATCGTTAGCTGTCTTGTAGCTCTCCGAGATAGCTTTTTGTCCCGGCACATGTCAGGCGGCTGTCAGGGTGAAACCCGCCCTGGCCCGATTATGAATATTAATAATATTGACAACTGGACAAGTTTTTCGCTCATAAGTGAATGCGACGACTTTCTCGTATAATTCTTCATCAATTTTATTACGACACGCGCGGCCCCTGGGGCTTTGAATATATATTTAAGGATTTACATATGTATATCGAAGTATCGATTCCTTTATGTATCCCATAATATAATTCATAAATAAGGAAGAGCGGTGCGCATAAACTTCCAGTTTTCGAAGCCTTAAATCCGTCTCTTCGATGTCAGTTACATTGTTCTGATTTAATTAAACTTCTTTAATCCCTCCTCCTAGACCTTGAAGTATGGTGTCAGAATTGGAAAATAAAAAATAATGCCACGGATAACCGTTACCCATCGTCGTAAACCTGTCTTGCCCTACGGTATCCTTTATAGCCTAAGCAATAAAGGTCAAAAATGGCCTTATGTCGGAAGGAATTAGAGCTGAATTTTAGGCAGTTGTTAGAGCTCATTGAAAAGAACATTTCCCCAAAAGTTCCACCCCTACTCCCTACACACCTCTCCAATATAAAGATCAAAAGTAAAATCAGCCTTGAACCAAAATTATTACTATACCAATAGCAATTATAGCACCATTATTATTGATAGTTTATCAGTTCTAAAGAAAAGGAACTGAAATAATCATAAATTGACAAGAGACAATGAGAAATTCCACAACATCAGACACCGATTTAAAGGCTAGCTTGGAGTCGAGCACTCACTAATATTTGATTGTCTGTAGGTTCTCGACCCCAAGAATATAAAGTTATAATAAAATAAGGTAGAAATTGCTCTACAACTTTTATCTTTCATTTTGTTGAATGTTACTTTAAAAATTCTATTCCAAGAAAACAACATAAGATATAAATTAAAATTCGAAACTTTTGCATTTTTTAAGAAATTGAGGCGTAAGTATAAATGTTACGCAAAAATATCATATAACATGTTTTAAAGATTATAGATATAGCAATAAAACGACACATGAAATAATATTTAACTGATAGTAGCGATGTTATGGGCAATATCTAAAAGACTCCCGAAACGGATGTTTAATGGGGGAAGAGTGGGGACTTTTGAGAAAATACTCCTCAAATAAGTGACTAACAAAAATCAGCTTGTCTCTAATTTCTCCCGACAAAAAACCTTCATTGCTTGGGCTAACACGTTCACGCCGGTGTCGATTTAAAATATCTGCTCTGTGGGGCAGTGCACTGTGGGCAATATGACCAATTTAGGTGGACAAAATTCTGAAAATTGTCTATATTTAAACTTTGGGGTCCCAGATTACAGAAAAAATATTTTAATAAATTACAAGAAAAAAATATAAAAACTAATTAATTTTTTGACACGATTGGCAAGCGAACAGTGATCAAACATCAAATTTATTAGCTTAAATCTAAAACTTCCCTATATTTAACTTTTGAAATCCCCGAATACGAGAAAAATGATACAAAAAATCTAATTATGGCTCGGAGTTACTAAAATCTGCTAATAGATGTATTTTATATGATTTAGGAAATTCTTGAAATTATAGATTGTAAAACTTTTGATTCGGAATGTTGTGTCTGAAAAAAATTATGTATCACCCAAAACGCAAAAAATCGCAAAAATTCTTTGTAATATCTAAAGACTAGTAGGATTGGTAAAACAAATCCTACAAACAAATTCTTGGGGTAACTTGGGGGTTATATAGTTTTTCATTGTTGAATAAGGGCGCACATTTACAAATTGCTAAATCAACTCTACAAGTGAGATTGCAATTTATATTCAATAACGAGTTTGGAAATATAATGTCTTACCTGTCTCAGCAATGTCCATAGTTAAATAAAAGCAAAAGGACTTTGCTCTAAATACACCTAGAACAGAATAAATGACCATCGAATAAAAAATAATCTCACTGCCGGTTATTAGGCACTTGTGCGAACAGGAATGATTCAATCATTTACTATTTATTTGTAAATACGGCATGGCGCGAAATATTAGTATTAATGGTCTTGCCAACTAATAATAAAAAGGTGAAGCACTAGAAAATTCCAAACTTTGGACTTGACTTTTGTCCACCTAAATTGGTGATTTTGTCCACTGTGCGGCGCTCGAATTTATGCCGCATTTAATTAATTAAATAATTAATTAATTTAATTATTGCCTGGCCAGACCTGTATTCGAGTTGTACGTCTGCTAGCAGTCTAGTGAGACCTTACTTTGCAATTTGTATAACTCGTCTGGTTTTTCATCTTAACCTCAGATTTCTGCCAGTTAGTATAACCCGAAAGGCAGTTAAATGTGTTTTTTTTTATAGAATAAAACAGGTAACATGGATATGGAAATAAATATCAGTGGTACTCGCCGCCTGATAAGATGTTATTAAAAAAAAAAAATAATAATAAAACAATATATGTTCAATCTTGTTTTGCTGTATATTTTGGTTCATTATTTTCAATAATGAAGTTTCTAATCAGCAAAAAAAAAACAAATCCCCCCCTCCTAAAGTAGTAGCATTAACGTAAATGCTAAAAAAAAAAAAAAAAATATTTTTAACAGCTTATGATGTTCTAGACTAGCTCTACATTTACATCATAACATTTTTTTTTCATAATATAATTTATATTCCTTAATTACAAAGATAGTTATACTTTTGACATAAATAATACTTTTTTAAATGATCTGGCTTACCTCGTAATCGTGTATGAATCCCGTTCCAGACCAACCCCAAGGAAATTCCAGAGGTACTCCAGAATCCGGGTTCCCGAGGTCAAGTTTATTGCAATTAAGTGAGGATGGCCGGCACTTGTTAAGAATACACACTATTAAGAATTCAATCAGCAAAATAGAACAGCAATTATTTTTTATTGCCAGCCGTAAAATTAATGAGAAACTAGTTGTGTGCTGAATAAATATTTGTTATCCTGTAGTAAAAGGAGTTTTTTTTTTTACAGAATAATTTTATGCATGTTAAGTAAAATATATAATTTAAAAGATATGACAGAAATAAAAAAATATGTTTTATTAACAACGAAGATTACCTAACTCAAGTTAAAGTTTGTTACAAAAGATATTATATTTTTTTTTGTAACCATATTTATTGATATTTACAACTACATTTAAAAATACATAAAGTAAATGTGATAGGTATATAATACAATGGCTTGGAATACATTTAGGGACACTGCCCATTAGCAGTACACTAATAGGAATTCTAAATCTTCTTCTCAGATGCCAGGGAGAATTATCAGGAATCGAAGAGGATGTTAGGATAGAAAATAGTTGGTAAGAGTGAGAATGGAGTTTTTTATGGAATGAATGAAACCCGTAATCATTTAAATTCTTAAACGAGATCAACAGTAGAAAATCCATGAAATATATAATAAAAAATCCTCTAGTCTTTATCATTTTGGATGTTTCCCCAATATACATTTTGTGGCAATTTTTACAATATATTTTATAAAAAGCATAAGGTTTATTTTCTTTTTCATATTTTTCCTTCATATTTGTTTTATTTTTATTGTATAGTCCAAATTTTATGTTATTATAGCCATATTGTTTAAATGTCTTTTTTATTTTTCCGTTAAGCCTAAGATGAAGATGGGGCAAAACAAAGTTTTATTTATATTAAAATATAAAAAATACAGAAGAGAAAGTTTTATTTATAATAATATAAACTCTTCTATTGCAGTAATTATTAATTCCGGAATGCTGTAATCAGAGCTATTTCGGATTTTTTAAAATTGTTGCAATGATAATTAATAATGAGTCCATTATATATATATATATATATATATATATATATATATATATATATATATATATATATATATATATATATATATATATGTAACATCAAGAATATTGGTCTACCATGTTCTCGGTGTTTTACAACTACACACAACATATATATATATATATATGTAACATCAAGAATATTGGTCTACTATGTTCTCGTGTTTTACAACTAAACACAAACATATATATATATATATATATATATATATATGTTGTGTGTAGTTGTAAAACACCGAGAACATGGTAGACCAATATTCTTGATGTTACATATATATATATATATATATGTTGTGTGTAGTTGTAAAACACCGAGAACATGGTAGACCAATATTCTTGATGTTACATATATATATATATATGTTGTGTGTAGTTGTAAAACACCGAGAACATGGTAGACCAATATTCTTGATGTTACATATATATATATATATATATATATTATAATGGACTCATTATATATATATAATATATATATATATATTATATATATATAATATATAATGGACTCATTATTAATTATCATTGCAACAATTTTAAAAAATCCGAAATAGCTCTGATTACAGCATTCCGGAATTAATAATTACTGCAATAGAAGAGTTTATATTATTATAAATAAAACTTTCTCTTCTGTATTTTTTATATTTTAATATAAATAAAACTTAAACGACGTTTCGTTTTTTTTTGTTTTGCCCCATCTTCATCTTAGGCTTAACGGAAAAATAAAAAAGACATTTAAACAATATGGCTATAATAACATAAAATTTGGACTATACAATAAAAATAAAACAAATATGAAGGAAAAATATGAAAAAGAAAATAAACCTTATGCTTTTTATAAAATATATTGTAAAAATTGCCACAAAATGTATATTGGGGAAACATCCAAAATGATAAAGACTAGAGGATTTTTTATTATATATTTCATGGATTTTCTACTGTTGATCTCGTTTAAGAATTTAAATGATTACGGGTTTCATTCATTCCATAAAAAACTCCATTCTCACTCTTACCAACTATTTTCTATCCTAACATCCTCTTCGATTCCTGATAATTCTCCCTGGCATCTGAGAAGAAGATTTAGAATTCCTATTAGTGTACATATATATGTATGTAAAATCAAGAATTTTTTTATTCTCGATTTCATTATCATATGGGAATATTTCACCATCTTTACATCTTAGTTATGTCAGTAAAATGTCATAAGTAAAGGATAGTTAAACAATTCTTTATTTTAGGTAAGTTCATTATAAATTATGTTTGTAATTCAATTCATTATTTTAAGTCCAACAAATTGTTATTAATAAATCTTTATTTTAACGTTTAACTCCTAATTAATTCAATATTATATTCCGATTAAACCTGTATTTGGGATTTATTGAAGTTGATTGATTAGTATACAAAATTTAGATTATTATACTTACTATTTCAACTCAGTTGTGGAAAATACTATTATGATAGGCGATTTCAATTCGCACTTTATAACTTCAGATATAATCGATATAATCCATTCAGAGGTTAAAATAGTTATGTATAAAATAACGCCATATCTCTACTAACAGAATTATTATTATTATTTTTATTAATAATGAGTCGATTCGCATTTGCGTGTAGTTGTTGGTAGTTCGGAGATTGCTGAGCGCCTGATGCTGTAAGGTCAGCGGTGGTCGAGAGTGTAGCTTGCACCGGTTCCAAATCTAACGGAATCTGGGATCCCATTAATATTGCCGCTCCGACCCGCCCATCTTCCCTGTATTCCTCTAATTAGAAAAGAGGCAGGCCGTATAAAACCGCATTTTTCATGGCTCTAGGCGACTTCAACGCTCAAATATCTCGGTCGTCACGATAATGCCTTGTACAACTGATGGCCAAATTAGAGTTAATTAGGGTAAAAAAAGTAACTACTACGACACTTGATTGTTAATTATCTGTATAATTAAAAAAAAATGGTTTGGGTAGGGCAACTTTTTTTTTTTCCTTTGTAATTATAGGATATTTGATAAAATCTCTTATTCAAAATGACGCAAAAACTCGCTAAGCCGTCTGAAATTACTTTTTAGCATATAATATCTACATCTATATGCAGGATATTTTCTAAATAACTATATAATATCCTTTATAGTAGAACGACTTTTATCCGGAATAATGAGGCCTGGTAAGTACAATTATGGCTTTCTTAATAATAATCTATTTTTAAAAAAATCAATATTAAAATTACATAACAACTAAAATTTGTTTAATTATAATATATAAATTGAGACGTTGATTTCCAGAAGGTACTAAAGGATATTTTGTATTTGTATACTAAATTAAGGTTGATCGTACGTTGGCAAGCGACGATGTGCTGGACATTTAGAGGACTTAGTAATAAAAAAAAAATTACATCTGCAATTATAACCTTCCATGTGCTGCCGCCACCAGTTTACCAATAGACATTATTACACTCAGCAATTACTAAATTTATCCGCTTTTCATCGCCACCCTTTCAACATTACCTTCATCACCAATTGAGACGTTGATTTCCAAAAGGTACTTATCCATTCTAGGAAATTTTACAGGAAGCGCTAAAATGTCTCATTACTATATTATTAAACTACCTAATTCGGGTCTTTTTGCCTTAAAATTTAGAATTATTTTTTTACTATAATAATAACATCATATTAAAGTTATGAAATGAATTTTTTTAGAATGATTTGGAACGAAAATAAATGCGTAATTAGTACTTTTAGAAAATGACCGCATATCTAAATCGCGTTTTTTAAGGACTTGAGAATTCATTAGATAACATCAAATAGAATATTTAGATAAAACTAAATGATGAGAATACAAATATGTAAAAAAATCTATTTCGTAAAAAATGTCCTTTAGTACATTTTGGAAATCAACGTTGATATTTTTACATATTTGTGTACTAATGATTCAGTTCTATCTAAATCCGTCATCAAATTGTATCTAAAAAACATAGAAATACTTAAAAAAACGTATTTGAAAATTTCATTTCATTGCTAAAGGTACCAAATCACTTTTCATTTCATTCCGAAAAGCACTAAAAAACATTTCTTTCCAAAACGTACGATATTCTCTGTAAACAGATATAACCTTTCCTTTCATTTACTATATTTCATATTATACAGCAGAAGCACCTAATCCCGTAATATATCACCATTAATTTATTTATTTCTTCATTTTGTGCATTTTCATTGGTTCACTTAGTACGTCTTGATTCACTGCTATTATTTTGATCAATAGATGTATTTTTTTTTTCTTCTGTTTTCGAGAACAGGGCTTTTAGGACCACTCAAAACATTATGTCGCTTTCCTCTTCCAAAACTCCTTCATCCTTTCTGACTGCCTCGCCTTCCTATCCTCACTCCCTCCTTTTCCAATGAGATTCCTCCTTTCCTCTAGAGGTATCGCCAGTTTAGAAGTTATCTGTTTGTAATGCTCCCGATCTAAGCAGACCTGCTCTGTGGTATTTAATCTTCTTATTTCCTCTTTTAATCGACCAACATATCCATCCTGAATTTTATACTTCAGTATTTAACTAAAAATTTGCTTTATTGAGTCTTGCCCGGTTCATTCAGACCATATTTTCATAGAATCTCAACCTTTGTTTTTGAACTGTTACTTCGAGGTTCTCAATTTTACTGTAGATATCTTTGTTCGATCTGATTCTATTTTCTATTTTATCTATTCATCGATCTCTCTATCTTAAATAAGTTCTCCATTCCAGCTACACTCGTAGTCTGTATGCTATAGATGTCTGGTATTTCCAGGGTACTGTTATGTCTTATTTTATATGTAGAGAAGGTTTCCTTTTGTTATATATTTATTTTGTGAAAAAGGCCAATTGTTCCAAATTTCATCTCTTGGTTTTTATGGCTCATATATCTGCCCCATTTCTGCTAATTATTTCACCCAGTTATTTGAAACGGTCAGTCACCTTAATATTGCCATAATTTGTATTTATCAATAAAATATTTGGTTTTTATTTCTTCCCAAAGAAGTTTATTTCATAATGCTTTAACGAGTCAACGTTTCGGAGGCCTTCCCCATCATCAGGACTCAATTTTAATATATCTGATAATTTGTCAACAAAAATTCTTCTTATTTTTTTCATGTGGTTGAAACCATCCTCTATATATTAATTCATAATAAAAATAGGTTAAAAGGAAGATTGCTAAATGATATCAATACAGAAGAAATAGAAACCAACTATTTTATTGATATCATTCTGCAATCTTCCTTTTTACCAGTTTTTATTATGAATTTATGTATGGAGGATGGTTCAAACCATATGAAGAAAATAAGAATTTTTGTTGACAAATTATCAGATGTATAAAAATTGGGAAGGCCCCCGAAACGTTGACTCGTTATAGTTTAATGAAATAAACTTTTTTGGGGAAGAAAAATAAACCAACTATTTAAGGTGTAGATTCTTTTAGGTGAAGGTCAAATTTCTATGAATAAAATTGAAGGCTGATGTCTACTTCACCACTCTTTTATTGAAAAAATTCGCACTACGTTTCGGCTACAATGCCATCTTCAGGTGCAATGGAACAAATAAGATTTAATGTGATTAGCTGCTTTCAAATCAAAATCGAACATGAGGCTTTGACTGGAAAGCAGCTACTCACATTAAATCTAATTTGTTACACTGCACCTGAAGATGGCATGGTAGCCGAAACGTAGTGCGAATTTTTTCAATAAAAGAGTGGTGAAGTAGACATCAGCCTCCAATTTTATTCATAGAAACCAACTATTTTATTGATATCATTTTTCAATCTTCCTTTTAAACTGCTTTTTTCTTTTTTTTTTTTTTTTTTTTTTTTTTTTTTTTTTTTTTTTTTTTTTTTTTTTTTTTTTGGTTTCTACTGGTGCTTGTTATAACTTCTGTCTTCGAAAGGCAACACTGCCTTTTCCGCTATCTGTTTTAACAAATTAATCTGGTTGGCTGCTTCTGATTACTTTTTATATGATTATAATATAATTGTAAATTTCAATAAGTTTAATAATTGACTATTGTTCCCTCCACTTTCTTGATCGTGGCGCCAAGTTCAGAGACTCTTGTTGTGCTGAGCTATGACGCGCTCCGACTATCAATACATCATCCCAAGTCGGCAACAACAATAGGACTTAGGGCCGTGAGAAAACAAACGTAAACAAAAAGCCTGTAAAAATGCGGTGCCATCGATTTGCATGTCGTGCCGTAGACGAGGCAGTTACCTCCACGGAGCTGTCACTTGAGCAATCACCCCCTTCGCCGGACCACAATGCCCCCCTTTTACCATCCACCCATCTCTTTGTTTATACTCTAATAGCTCTCTTACAAACTTACAATGTCATTTTCTCAATCCTCTACAGCCTCCGTTCCATCTTAGATATCTTCCTGCCTCTAGTCACTTCGGCTATGACTATAGCGTAAAGGGACGGACCAGTTGGTTGACAGCAAATCCGGTGCAAAGTAGTTCCAAAAGCACTTTTTGGGATAAAACTCTGCCTTGATCGTTCAATTGGGTTGTAAAATAAGTTCGCGAAGTTTTTCAATATTTAATTATATTCCTCTCTGTGTGTATAAAATAATGTTTAATTAGTCGAAGATGTTTACTTATTCTAAGAAAGGATAAGTTAAAGTGCTTTTATTCGAGATTCTTCATCTTTCAGTGGTATTTTTCTTGCTTAAAATATAAGAGAAAATTCATTTTCGATATTTAATGATTTTTTATTTCGGAAAAGGAAAATCCGCTGCACAGACGGTTAACAAAATGTGCAATGTGAATGCCAAGCACTTCGCGCGCCAAAGTAATAAATAAATACGAAAACCATATAAAAACCTATATTCAAGCGGATGCCCTTAAAATTAATAGTATAATCAGTAAACTAACTCTTGGTAACGAAGCTACTGAGGTAGCATCGAATAAATCCGAATAGCTAAATTAATCCAATATTCTAGCCCGCGATTTTAAAACTAAAACTAAACGATCCGTACTGCCAGCCCTTGTATCGAAAATGTCTGAAAATTGAAGTATCGATTATACTTATTATTTTAATTGTGAGTAATTGTATGTAAAACGTCCCTTGGGAACAGTTAAAAAGTTACAAGGGTTAAGAAGAAGTATAATTAAAATAATCATAAAAACATAAAATTATGTAAACTTGATTTTTAGTAGTTTTTTAAAATAAAAAAAGGTTGAATTTGACTTGGAAAGGGTTTAATTTGACTTGGAAATGCTATGGATATGTTTGTGTTTTCCTTGGTTTAGAATTGTTATTAATTAAGTTTAACAAATATTTGGGTTTCATATCACAAAATATGAGTAAAATTAAATAAAAGTGTAACTTATTTAAGTAGCTCCAGCTATACATTGCATAGTACAGTGAAAACTGCTTTCAAATTTTTAGTTTTTTTCTAGGTTTTACTGAGAAAATTTTAAAATCGTACATTGATTTATACGATTGTGATAACGAGTTGGCTATAGATTTTATTTTTAATGAAAATACAATAACATATAAAATTAGTCTAATGCCTAACTTAATGTTTTCAGATAAAAAATCACGATTAAATACTGCCCTGAAGCGAGATATAATTATTAACGTTTTTCTGAATTTGTTTTTCCTTAATTTTAATATATACAATAGGGGTACTCACTACGTTTGCTATAGCATGCTATTTGTGTTATTTTGCTAAACCCGTCGAGTTTCTACAGTTATTTCCTGTACAAAACTGATGGGTTTAGCACAATAGCACAAATAGCATGCTATAGCAAACGTAGTGAGTACCCTTAAAATACAATTCTAACACGATATCTAGAATTAAAATTATAAACTGGCATGTCATATTATGTTGAATTAATATAAAAAATATTTAAATTGAATAATGCTCCGAGAAGCCATACGATGTCGAGTACTGAAACTTGGCAATAGTAACTATAATACAGAATGGCTGATACATCATAAATAGAACGACCAGGGAAGATTTAAAAAAAAAAAATCTACAGTCAACTATAAAACCGCAGTTTTTGTCCCGAAAAACCACAGTACGGTGGTTGGAAGTAAGGTCGACCGTACAAGCGAAGATTTGCCAGACACTCAGAGGAGTTAGTAATTAAAAAAAACAATTACATCTACAATTAAATGCCGAGGCAATTATAACCCTTCATGTGCTGCCGCCACCAGTTTACCATTAGACATTATTATACTCAGCAATTACTAAGTTTATCCGCTTTTCATCGCCACCCACTCAGCATTACCTTCATCACCAATTGAGACGTTGATCTCCAGAAGGTCCTTAAGGACATTTTTTTCGAAATTGATATTTTGACATATTTTTGCACTTATGGTTTAGTTCTATCTAAATCCGTCACCAAATTGTATCTAAAAAACATAGAAATCCTTTTAAAACGTCTTTGAAAATTGCATTTCATTCCAAAAGGTACTAAATCCACAATTCCTTCCAAAACTTACTATATCCTCTGTAAACAGATGTAACATTTCTTTTCTTTTCCTTCCGGTAGAAGCACCTAACCCCGTAATATATCACCATTAATTTATTGTTTACTTCTTTTTGTGCATTTTTATTGGTACATTTAGTACGTCTTGAATCACTGCAATTATTTTGATCAGTAGTTTTAACCTAATAATCAGTTGTTTGACTGTCTTACACAACTTAATTGCTTTGCTTAAGTTCTCGTAGGTTCCCAATTAACTTAATTTATTTCATAGTATTCCTTCTTAGAGCCACATAAATTTGATATAAAACTCTTAAGAAACCCACATTTTAATAAAATAATGGTATTTCATCCAGCAAATGGCTCTAATTAGAATTGACCTTGACCTTGCTAAATATTAGAAGAAAACCGTGCCTGATCTAACCTAATAGAATTTATTTATTTATTTATTTTATTTTTTTGAAAAAGATAAAAGACCGGAATAAAAGCTATTTATTTATCAGTCTTTATAGTTAAATATTGTTTACTCGTAGTCAATAATATAAATCTTCTTTCTTCTTTCAGTGGCGCGACAGACCGTGTAGGCCCTGAACCTCGCGGTGTAAACTCCTGCGAGTTTACACTCACGTTTCACGATGCTATTTTTAGTGTAGGGTCATCACTCCCTACGACTAATTTTGTGAGTAGCCACCATTTGGCTGACGGGTCTCACATACCCGGGGGAGAGGTTGTGAGTGAATTCCCATTTTTTTACATCCTTATAAAAGCCCCGCCTGGACTGGGATTCGAACTCAGAACCTGTAGCATGAGAGACTAGCGCGCTAGCCACTCAGCCACGGGCTCCCGATAATAATAATGTAAATAATAATTATACAATAATATAAATACATTTGTTAAATTCACAGAAAGAATAACTATAAGTTCAAAACAAATTTCATAATTACATCCTTTCTTGTTATAGTGCCAACAATAAATAAAAAGTCCTTTGAATATCCGCTTTTTTTTATGAAGAATAGACATTAAATTCTAGTTAACCAACAAGGAATGATATTTCTCAGAGTGATAATAGGGAAATATACATTTCTGAGTAATTAACATGTTAACTAACAGATGTTAGTTGTGAGTAATGTTGGTATGTTGAAGGTTATGATGACTGTTATCTCGCGTTATATTCTTCCAAAAAGTACTATATCCACGTTTCATTCCAAAAAGTACTATATCAATATTATATTGTTAAAAATTAATGCGAAAAGTGCAATAATTTGGAAAATAAGTTGTTAATAAAGTAAAAAATCAAGTTTAAATTTTAATAAAAAAAAAAAGAATCAAGTAAATTGGTCCAGTAATAAATAAATGACAGATTTATGCGTTTCCTGTGAACTTTTCTGATGTGGATATAGTACCTTTTGGAACTCAACGTCTTAATTACTTTGTGTAACTTGGGATATAAGATAACATTATTTCTTAAGCTATAGCTTTCCTACTGTATATTATACCCCTATATTACTATTTTATTACTTTTATTACTATATTATTCCTAAAGCGTGAAGGGGGTCAGTAGTTGACAGCAAACCCGCTATAATAACTACGTCTCCTAATTGCTTTCACAATTTTTATTGTAGGAATAAGTGGGACCTCTAGTTAAAAAATTCTAGTACGCGGAACATTATCACTTACCACATTTATTCAATTAAATTGAAGAACTTAAAAAAAAAAAAAAACATTTATACTTGGAAGACGGTTACAAAATTACAGAGAGTTTCGATTGAAACATGTGTTTCAGATGAAATAATCTATTTCTTAAATTTAGTTTATTTGACTAAAATTTAGGAATTTAGTTGACCGTTGATAATATTAGATGAGGAAGATGGTTGGGGGCGCGGTCATCAGAAAGAAACACATTAAAAAGTAGTACTTATTTTAATAGTGTGTCGGCGTTTCGGCCCACATTGTGGACCTTCATCAGGCCTAAGAGAAACAAGATGTAATCAATGTAATTATAAACGTAACAATACGTTAGGTATATAATAATAATATGGTGACAGTAATATAGTATGGGAACAAATATAAAATTAAATGTAAAATGATGATATTGTTAATAATATTGATTCTTGTTAATTAATTCTTGTTAGGGGGGGGGGGGTGGCCGTGATGGTTAGCGTGCGTTTCTTTAAACACGCGTTGCCTAGCTACTAGATGACCAATAATTTGAAACCAAAAAATTACGAGTTCAACTCTCGGTACCGGAGGGGACTTTTATCTCGGCATTAATCCCCCCGCCTTCACCCTCCGGTCCGAGAAACCCCCGTATAGCCTTCATAGGCGAGGAAGGGGTGAAAAAAAAAAAATATTCTTGTTAGTTTCCATTATTAATAATAATTGCCACATAAAAGGCGACACGCTTCAGTACGGATATGATGACATGTATTCTAGCAAGGAAACTCGCGAAATATATGCAGTTTTTTTTTTTCAATCTCTGACGTAAGGAATAAATATTTTGACGTGACTGATAAATTTCATTTCAAACCGTTTTTAAAGATCTATTTAGTCTTTAATGCGCTACTAAGCTTTCTACTTTGTACCAATTAATACGTTTTTTTTTTTATGCTCATCTACAATTGAGACCTTTAAACGGGAACTTATTAATATTGTTTTTTTTTTGTTTTTTTTTAAAGTTGAACGAATTTGAAAAACAACTAAAGCAGAGAAGATAAAACTTTTTTTTTTTTTAAAGATTTTTCCACGAACACAACTATAGTAATATAGAGAATAAGAAAATAAACTTTCTTTACATGTTCACAAGATTTACTCGTTAAAAATCCTTATCCTATTTAAGCCTGGATATGCGAAATTTTTGACCTGCACTGTAGCATCATCCGATTAGCCACAGTAGCATAAAGTGACGTTAAATGAATAAACAAACAACAACCAACTGTAGGAGACAAACATAAAATTAAATGTAAAATGATAATAAGATGACAGTCATAAAGTATGGAAGTAAACAAAATTAAGATGATAATATTTCCATAAGAATATTTAAAGAAAAACTAAGGAAATGATTAAATTCTAAATGAACAATATGTGAACAATTAAAATTTTTAAATATGAACAATGGTGAAGAGATATTTTACGGTAATATATAAAAAAAAACTCACCGTAAATAACATAATCATTAGAAAAGAGAAACAATATGAAAAAAAAAAAAAAAAAATTTTTTTCTAAAGTAATATAATATTTAACTCCCAATTTCATATTGTTTCTCGTTTCTAATGATTATGTTCTTTTTATACACTACCTATGTTCTTTACTTTTATATATATATATATATATATATATATATATATATATATATATATATATATATATATATATATATATATATATTAACGTCAAATATCATTTCGAAATTGTTCATATTTAAAAAATTTAATTGTTCACATATTGTTCATTTAGAATTTTATCATTTCCTTAGTTTTTCTTTAAATATTCTTATGGTAATATTATCATCATCATTTTGTTTACTTCCATACTTTATAACTGTCATCTTATTACCATTTTAAATTTAATTTTATGTTTGTTTCCTACAGTTGGTTGTTGTTTGTTCATTCATTTAACGTCACTTTATGCTACTGTGGCTAATCGGATGATGCTACAGTGCAGGTCGAAATGTTCGCATATCCAGGTTTAATTAGGATAAGGATTTTTGAGGAGTAAATCTTGTGAACATGTAAAGAAAGTTTATTTTCTCCTTCCTATATTACTATTGTTGTGTTCGGAGAAAAACCTTTAAAAAAAAATTTTTTTTTTCTTCTCTCCTTTAGTTTTTTATCAAATTCGTTAAGAAAAAAAAATAATAATAAATTCCCGTTTAATGGTCTCAATTGTAGATGAGCATAAAAAAAATATTAATTGGTACAAAGTGGAAAGTTTAGTAACTCATTAAAGACTAAAAAGATCTTTAAAAACGGTTTAAAATGAAATTTATCAGTCACGTCAAAATATTTTTTCCTTACAAGGGTTAAAAAAAAATGCATTTATTTCGCGAGTTTCCTTGTTAGAATACATGTTCTTATATCCATACTGAAGCGTGTCGCCTTTTATATGGCAATTATTATTAATAATGGAAATTAACAAGAATATGCTAATAAAGTCCAATCGACATGGATTGCGTGAGTTTCTTAACTAGTGAAACTCTCTATCAGGTGATTTGTAAAGGCTTAAAGCGGAATTATTACAGAACGAATCCCAAAGTTCAGCCTACGTCCCAAATACCAGAAACTAGTTCCACTCCATCAGCCGCCAACCGATTATCAAACAGAAAGAATGAGGGTATCTCTTTTTTTCCTTTTCTTTTTTTTTTATTTGATATTATGAAATTGATGAAAATATTTAGTTTTATAACTTTCCTTCCCGTTGTTTTTGTTTTTAAAAGTGTTTAAAGATATATATATATATATATATATATATATATATATATATATATATATATATATATATATGTATGTATGTGTGTTTGTGTGTGTGTGTGTGTGTGTGTCTGTATGTATGTATTTGAGTAGGTTTTATTTGTATGTTTTTTCTACTATTTACTACCTTCTACTACATGTTCAAAAAGTGTGTGACCAAAATTAAATTGTTGATTTAATGAAAACCAAAATCATTACAAATATAATTAGCAAATCTTCGTATCTAAGTATGTAATTGTAAGTATGTAAATACAACTTTTCTATCTATCTACACACACTCATATATATATATATATATATATATATATATATATATATATATATATATATATATATATATATATATATATATATTATATATATTTTTTTTTGTCACAAATAATAATCATCTAGTTGTATTTTAAATACTCATTGACCTTTAAGGTGGTCATAAAAAAATATTAAGGTCATCATAAAATTATAATAAAATATATAAACAATAATGAATCAATAAAACGTCACTTTTACCTATACATACAGCACATTGATTAGAGAATCTAGGCAGTGCTAGAACTCCAATACATACATATTTACAAGAGGACGCGGGGCCACTGCCATTTCAACCTTCTAGGGGTATTGTAAGGGTTTGTGGAGCTGGAAAGGGATTGAGCTAGAGGATGGGGGTGATGTATAAGGTTCTGATGGAATTTGGAGAATTTAGATGAAGTATGATCTAAAATAAAAGGAATATTAGGTCGTGGTAGGTTGGTGTTGGTTGGTGGCATAATAAGGAGTATTTACTAGTAATCAAAGGACTTTGGATTAAAAGGATTGAATGCGTTTTATGTTAGTACGTTTAGCTGACCCCCACAGTTCAAGTCCACAGGTCCAGATAGGCTTCAGTATTGTCTTGTGGATTAATAATTTATCAATTGTAAGTTCAGATTTTCTGTTTAGTAGTTGGTATAAACTGTCCGAATAGTCGGTTGAGTTCTTGTCTTTAAGGTCTTGTATGTGGATACTATGTCAGTCTTTTGTTTGATTGTTAGCTAAGATACCGTACTGTATCTGAAGGAGAAATTGGTATTGAGTTTAAATAATCTGAAGGGCGGGATTTTCGTCTAAGAGTGAAGGTTACGTGTTTACATTCGGCTTCGTTCACCTTTATACGCCAGTTATTACACCAAAGTTCGATCAGGCAAAAGTGTCTCGCAGGTTTATGGATGCTGTTTCAGGATTGGAACTGGATGATAAGATGGCGGTGTGGTCTGCAAATGTTGCCAGAAAGGTATCAGGATGTGTAGGAATATCAGCAGTGTAAAGGATGTAGAGGACGGGTCCCAAGACGCTGCCTTGAGGAACACCGGCCTCAACGGGATAAAGGTTAGAAAATTCTAAACCACAGCGAACGCGGAAGGAATGGTTTGAGAGATAGGATCGGAGAATGAGGTATAGAGACTGGGGTAAATGGGTTTTCGGCTTGAAGAGTAATCCAGGGTGCCATACCCGGTCAAAAGCTTGCGCAATGTCCAGAAAATTGTGTAATTAGTCGAAAATGTTTACATATTCTAAGAAAGGATAAGTTAAGGTGCTTTTATTCATCAGTTTTATTCGAGATTCCTTATCTTTAAGTGGTATTTTTTTTTACTTAAAATAGAAGAGAAAATTCATTTTCGATATTTAATGATTTTTTATTTCGGAGAAGGAAAATCCGCTGCACAGACGGTTAACAAAATTTGCAGTGTGAATAGCAATGATGCCATAGGAGAAGGCTGCGGCTGTAATTGGTTTTCGTGGACTTGGAAAACGCCAAGCACTTCGCGCGCAAAAGTATTGAATGAATACGAAAACGTTATAAAAACCCATATTTAAGCGGTTGCCCTCAAAATTAATAGTATAATTAATAAACTAACTCTTGGCAACGAAGCTACTGAGCGTAGCATCGTATTAATCCGAATAGCTAAAATAATCCAATATTCTAGCCCGCGATTTTAAAACTAAAACAGTATTGCCAGCCCTTGTATCGAAAATGTCTGAAAAGTGAAGTATCGGTTATACTTATAATTTTAATTGTGAGTAATTGTATGTAAAGAGTGAAGGTTACGTGTTTACATTCGGCTTCGTTCACCTTTATACCCCAGTTATTACACCAAAGTTCGATCAGGCAAAAGTGTCTCGCAGTTTTATGGATTCTGTTCAGGATAAGATGGTGGGGTGGTCTGCAAATGTTGCCAGAAAGGTATCGGGATGTGTAGGGATATCAGCAGTGTAAAGGATGTAGAGGACGGGTCCCAAGACGCTTTTTTCAAAACTACTTAATCCTTTTTATTATTTATTTACAGTAAATTAAAACTTTAAATAAATATGAAAACTTACTTTATTTAATAGTTCTTTGTTTGATATCAACATCCAAGTCGTGTGTTACCCGCTCTAGATTTTTTCTTGATCCATTCGATATTCGATTATCCCATTCAAAGCTTAAGGAATGTTTGAATATACGTAGTTTCTTTAAAGCACCTATGAATAGCCGCCGATATAGAGTCCAAGGTGTCCAGTATGCAGGAGCGGTAAGATCTAACAAATAGCCAGAGCCCCTTGGACAAAAGAATACCAGAGGATTGACAAAGGCCCACGGCCACAATGTCAATACAGTCACAACAAGGGCGGTTAAGGGAAAGGTTGCATCAATATTTGACGAGGTAATAAAGGATGAGGGTGCATAACAACAGCAGTCTCCGGACAAAGAGGTAATGGCATCTAGAGTGGTGCCTGGGGGCGGCTCAATAATGCACCGAGGTCAGTGCCAACGCAATTTAAATATACAGGGGGCCTAGGGGGGCATGGGAGGGGGGACATTGGGGGCAAGGGGGTGCTTAATAATTAATAGGGGGTAGCTGACAAGTATTGATGTACCCCATCCGTCTAAATCTGTCCTTTTCTATTGTCTCGACGACCTACCACAAACGATACTTCTCAGTGCTCCTGACAACCTCCTAAATGATGGAGGAGTCTCTTGCGCTGCCGAAATGATAATAATAACTGTATTAATCTTAATTACTTCCACTATATGAAATATGTAGTCAGGGAAAGTATTGTAATCGTGAAATTTTTTTATTTACAGATTTTATAGAAATTTACGTTTGAATGCCCTCCTAATCAAGAGGCACTTTATACTATGCATTTTGCACCTTTTTTCGATTTTCTCAAAAACGGTTCCGACGATTTTGATTAAACTCGCTATATCGATGTAAAATTTAATGGGATTTAATATCATGTAGGTTTATTTGGATAAAAATGGTCTGACAGGGCTTAAATGCCGATATTTTATTTTTTCTTCCCCTAAAGTACCTTTAATTTTGTTGATTCAATAATAATAACTAGATTATCTTGTTAATGCTGATGAAAAACAGGTAAATATATAAAATGAAGAAATTCGATACCCAACTGAAGGAGAAAACAGAAAAAATATTTTTTTAATGCAATTTTTCGTTTTTGAACATAAGAGCAGTAATATACATTATGATATACCGTTGGAAAGCTAAAGATTTTAGAAAAAATATCATCTCATACACAAGCTTTTAGAAGTTAATGGAGAGTGATGAAAAGAAGATAAAACTAACTGATTACTTAAGATAATAATATAATAGATTTTTTAATAAAACGCATGTTTCTATATAAATTCAATTTGATTAATTCCTTAATAATTTCACGTATTTTTATCTCTAACTGTATTTGAAAATTCTTTCATTGATTTTAAAAATGGAGGTAAGTGAAAGTCGTGTGTTGCCCGCACCAGATTTTTTTTTATTTATTGTAATTTACAACTGTATAAAAAAAAACAATGAGTAAATATGCAAAGTGGAGAAACGTCATGAAAATGTCTCGAGAAAGAACAACCCAGTGGTAGCACTTCACTAACTATTTTAAGGCAGTTGGTCCCAAAGCCACCTTCTTTTCAATCGTCTCGGAGGGTTATGAGGGATATCTAAGGAAGATAAATTACGGACAAGTGGGTTTGTGTGGGCAGGGAGTTTAGAATGAAACGAGGTGTATCTATCACGGGCTATGTCTGCAACAAATGGGATATTTAGGTCATTATGGAGGAGTTGATTTGTGACAAAATAAGAGGCATTCAGGATTTTGCGAAGGATTTCGGATTGTAGGATTGGATGCAGGGGAATTAGATGGTTTAGTAGAGCCCCAAAGCTCGATTCCATATGTCCAAATAAGTCTGAAAACAGTGACGAGTATTTTGTAATATACTGGAAGTTTTGAACGTTGTTCTAGTAATCGGTATCTTCGAGCTGTTTCTTGTTTCAGTCTTGTGGAGGGTTTTCAAAACTTAAATTTCATACTTAGGTTATAGAATCGAATTAAAAAAAAAATGTATTCTTGGACTGGTCTTGAAGAATACAGTTATGTACATTTGAAATATTAATATGTCTGGCCAATAGAGAAAAGAAACATGATTAATTATTATTGAAAAAGGTAAAATAAGAAGAAATATTATACAAAAAAACTAACAAAGAAATTAAGAAAAATTGAAAACATAAATAATCTTCTAAATTTTGTCTTATAAAAAAAAAAATGTTATAGGCACCCGGGATTGCTTTTGAAACTCTGAAAACTCCTCCATTCTACATATTTTCTCATTATCCAGTCCTACCTCACTGGTAGAACCATCAAAATAACTCACTTCCTCTTTTTATATATTCCTCTGTTTATATTCCTCACTTGTTCTCAGCCTACTGGTGTTTCCTAATATGCCGCATCCTAAGACCCATACTTTACACAGTTTATACAGCTAATTTCCCGAAACCATCCTAACTACTGAACTAAATTCATAAAATAAAAATTTTTAAAGAACAGAGACACAATGGGTGTGATTTTTCACTCTCACTAGGGCATTCCATAATGATAAATGAAATAATGATTTTTCATTTACTTTGATTTCTTCAAAAGTTTTATTAAATCCCTTTTTTTCCCTCACTGTGCGTCATAAGGCTATAACTTCCCTTATGTTTTTTTCCTGTTGTGTTTAAGCAGTAAAATTCAGTGTTAGAAACTTGTTTTTTATTTGTTTGAATAATTTTTGGATATTGTACAAGGTACAGTTTCAAGGCTAGTTTCCGGTGTTATCTTATTTCTCTTATTTCACAGTATTACCCAACCATCTTCCTGTTTATTTTCCAGATACCTAGTCCAGCTTTATTTTTTTAACTTCTTTATAAAATTTATATTGTGCGTAAAATACAAGTCAATAACCTAAAAAATTAAAAGGTTTAACTTTTTCTAATAATAATTGCGTTGACTCTTTAAAATCCATTGAGGGCTAAAATATTAAGTATCATTATAAAAAAAAAAAAAAAAAAGTTAAGAAAATTGCATTTTTAAATAGGTTAATGGAAAAAAATTACGTGCTAACAAACCTTTCATTTCATATTTACATATTCCTTTAATATCGCTATTAAAAGTTTTCATCCGGTAAAAGTTGATCTTCTCCAGTTTCTTTTTTTTTTTTTTAAAGTTTTTTTTTGCATTTTCTGCTTTCTATTGGACTATTCTGAAGAGAGATCAGAATGAAATACTTTTTTTTCTTTGGCTATCAGTGAAAAATGTATGGCTTCTCGTATACCGTTAAGTCTGAAACTATTTCGTTAATTAAATGTGTCATCTTTAAATGTAAATTTCAGGTGTCATGTGTAAACTTTAATGAATACTCAATTTTTTTGTCTACTCTCACTCCGTTTAGGGTAAAGGCACCGATTACTGACACATACTTATTCTACCATAAAAAAAAAAAAAAATGAGGACTAGGAGGACTATGAGGACCCGACGTAGTATTTCGAAATTGGCACCAAATCAATGCCACATAATTTTCGACAGATACCCGCTTGATAAAGTCAGTATTGACGATAAGGGGTTCAGGAATGAATTTTTGTCATCAGCCTCTCTTCGGCTACTGGATCGTTAAGATTTTGCTAAGGAGCTGAGTCTCAATTTCATCTATTACAACTAAATCTTCTTTGTTTTTACATTCGAATTCTTTTTCATCAATCCAATATTGATGTCAGGTAATAAGAATAGACGATTTCTGTGTAAATTAGTAATAATACAAACCACTTTTTATTGTTTGTATTTGGGTACCCGAAAATATTTCAAGCGTTTAAAATTTATTAACTCAATAAATATTTAGGAATTTTGCCCCTTACACTTCGATGGTTTGTGATTAAATGACTGATGATATTAAAGAGTTCTTACGTGTGCTGTTAATTAAACACTAGTTTTGAATCTATAACTAGTTTTGTAATTTTGAAATATTCAATTTTCATTTTAAAGTTGGAAATAAAATTATTTTGTTCTTGGTATAGGGTGTCAGAAATTAGTGTTTGCATGTAGTAATTGGAGGAAAAAACATGATCCGATTTTTTTCAGGAAAATGGATTGAGTCGTCATTTTGATATAATTCAATGAGTAGGATATAGTAATAATATATTTTGGCCTAATAAATTTATTTTGAATAGCAAGAATCATCAATAAATACAAGAGAAATCTTTTAAAAACCACAATTTTTTTCTTAAAGTGTCAGTAATTGGTGCAGTTACCCTAAAAGTTATTTAACCCTTTTTTTTGCGATATATATTTGGCGCTCTACAAAAGAAGTCTTTGATACATTTTTTTATTTATTTAATTTTTATACATCACAACGTTTTAGCCTCTAGGGCCATTTTCAACCATCTGTAAACAATTAAAAGTTTTTTATGGCATTTATACATTTTTTTTTTTATACATCTAATAATAACATTTTAATAAATGCGTCACCAGACTGAAAAGACAAGAAACTACTTGCAGATACCGATTGTTACAACACTTACTTGACAAACGTTCAAAGCTTCCAATATACTACAAAAAACTAATTTACATAGCCATTATTAGACTTTGGGCATATGGTATTGAGCTATGGGGATCCACCAAGCCATCAAATTCCTCCCGCATCCAATCCTTGCAATCCAAAATCCTCCGAAAGATCCCAAATGCTCCTTATTTTGTCACTAATAAAACTATCTATAAAGACCTGAATATTCCGTTAGTTGCAGACTTAGCCAGAACTAGATATACCTCCTTTAATTCCTAACTACCAGCCCACTGAAACCCGCTTGTCCGTATCCTCTTATCTCCATCTATTTCTGATAATCCTCGGAGGCGCCTGAAAAGACGGTGGCCTCGATACCTGCTAATGACATAAACATTGAAGTGCTACCGCTGGGTAGCTACTTCACAAGACTTTTCAAGCCGATTGTTACTTTTTTTTTCACCTTTCCTTGTTGTATTTTTTCCTATACACTTGTAAATATCAATTAATAAATAAAAAAAATAAATAATGCGTTACCTACCATGCATATCAATGTTATATATCGATTCATCACCGCTTCATTAGCCGTGTCGTCATAACTATTAGCAGTATCAAATTTTAAAAGCACCTGTTTTTAAAAGGATCATAATATATTGTATCATTTAATCAAAACATGGAAAAAAATCTAGTTATTCAAAAATAATTTTTTTTTTTGTATTAACTCACTTAACATTTATCGGCCGTCTTGTAGGTGTTCTCATGCGCGATTAACTTAGGGTGGGGATGCCATAAGCTTTATATATTCATTCTATCAACAGGGCTTGCATAAAACGTATTTAGATTATCTACGTCCGTTTGTTGATTCACCAATTTTTTTAATTTTTTTGTTATATATATATATATATATATATATATATATATATATATATATATATATATATATATATATATATATATATATATAGAGATAGAGAGAGAGAGAGAGAGATTCTATAATCCTTCTCTTATTTATATTTTCTTCCTTATGTAGGACTGATACATTATTAAAATCAAAATTGAGTTTATATTTATTGCAATGTTGTGACAGATCTGTAGCGCATTTCGAGTTACAGTTTCGTCTATGCTATTGTACTCTCATTTGAAGCCATTGTATTAAAGTCTTCTTTTGTAGAGCGGCCAAATATATATATAGCACAAATATTGGAGCAAAAGAAAACTTAAGACAAATATGAGAAAAAATTGTTATTTAATTGTTTTTCACAGCGAAGGTAAGGAAAAGGCTTGTTTCGCGTACCAGCCTTTTTTTCCCATCTACGTGAAGCAGTTAAATAAGATAATTTCCGAACATCGGTGATTCTCAGTCTACATGTATAATAAAATGAACGTAGGAAATTTGATCTGCGTCCCCAAAGGATCGAATCAATGGAATGCTTCGAAAAATGCAAAACGACGAAACAGCAGCGGGCAGAGTAGCCGGAGCAAATTCTTCGGCGGAACACAGAAGCCGAAGATGGCGTGAAGAGAACAATGAAAGAAATGGTGCGCGGGATTACCTCCCCCCACCACAGGTAGGCAAGCCCGACCTTTTTCTATCGATTTATCCGACCGACTCCTGTTCCATTATCCCAAGCACAACATTTACATAGGATCCGGATTAGCATACAACATGCGTCTTCATTACTCAAGCCCGGTCTAAGGAAAAACTGGAAAAGCCCATTAGAGGTTTGCAATATCGGCATCGTGGCTATCGTGGTGGTCCCCCATCAACGTCTCTTGAAGTCTGGGTCTAATTATTACTATGCGTTTCTGACAAATCATCTGCATTCACTCTTACAATCTTGCGGAATAGGATGTTGAACTTTGAAGACAACAGAAAGTGTATAATATGGTGTGTGATTAAATCGAGATAAATATTGGGTTGTACCATAAGTTCGTAGCCTTTTTACTTTCACTTACCTATATTTGAAATATATAGTAACCGAAAATATTGCGATCGTGAAAATTTTCGATTTCCAGTTTTCGAGTCCAATAACCAAGTCACGTAAAAGGTAAGTCTAGCAGGAAAACTGAAATTTCTTATTTAAGATAACCATACACGCCCGGAATGGTCCAGCAACTTTTTTATCAAAAGCTGATCGGAGGTACTTAATACCATGCATTATGCACTTTTTAACGATTTACTCAGAAACGGCTCTAACGATTTTGATTAAACTCACTATATCGGTGTATAATTTAATTGGCCTTAGGGATCACTTGTAGCTGAGTGGTTAGCGTAACAGCCTCCTATGCAAAAGGTCACGGGTTCAAACCCGCAGGTGGTCCTAGGATTTTTAATGGGAGTAAAAACTCCTTAGTTACGCCGTCCTTCGGATGGGACGTTAAAAGGTGATCCCGAGCCTGTGCGATGTCAGGTACTCGTTAAAGATCCCTATCCTAATAAAACCTGGATAGGCAAAATTTAGGGCTCCCACTGTAGCATCGCCCGATTAGCCATAGTAGCTTAATGTGACGTTAAATAAATAAACAAACAAACAATTGGCCTTAATATGATATCAGTTTCATTCTGATTTAAACAGTCTGATAGGGCTTATATATTGTATCATTATTTTATAAATTTAATGTTTTGTATATATTGTAGTTGATTATTATTATAAATATCCTAGTTAGGACAGATTGTAATATCACACAATAAAACTTGTTTCGTGAAAAAAAATCACCTTAACCAATCCTTTTTTATAATGTGTAAACATTATTGAAAGTATATATGATTTTATAAACACAGAGATAGGATAAATCGAAATATTGAAAAACGTTACGAACTTACTTAGCAACTTGATAGAAGTAGTATATTTGTAAAATCGGAGACTAAAAATGAACAAAAATATTTCTTGGAACATTAATAATTCATTGCTATCTAGTGATGTATATTTATTTCTTGTGCTATAAAATAAAAAATGACAGATTTTTTTTTCAGGTTTGACTTTTTCCCCTCATAGTTATCATTAGTTTTATTACTGAATACACTTTTTTTATGGATAAAGAAGTATGATTATAAAGATGAGAAAGCTTTTTATTTTATAGTTTCTGTCATAAAATTTTGAAAACAATGGATGACGGACATGAATCATAGTAGAGTATCGGTTTAAACAAAAATTATGTACATGAATATTAAGCTAATCTAATGCTCTAGATAAAGTTATTGAATCCCATGAACATTAGAGATTTGTTTTAGTTTAAAAAAAAATGTATTATGTGACGGTTAGTTTAATAATGACCTAGTTTTTATTTCGTTGCTTCCCCAATCAAGATCAGTAATAGAATGTATAGATTGACATCATCCAGTATAACAAAACTTGGACCAGAACCAATTTAAAGCACCGTTAAGAATTAGCATACCATCTTGGTCTGTTATTTTATTTGTTATCTACAGTGATGTTTATTAGTTTATTTTTGAGACTCAAACACTAGTCAAAACCACATGAGAGATTGTGAGCTTATTATCCTTAAAATATAATACTCTTCTTCTTCTGGCACTACAGACCGAAGTGGTCCTTTCCCTGCCTCAACATAGCCTGCTACAGTCCTCTATCCTCCACCATACGGATGCACGCGCGCCGAATATCCTCCAAGACCTTCTCTTGGCCTCCCCTTTTTTCGTGTGGCTAAGCTTGTTCCTTGGTAGGTCTTCTTCACCTGCCTGTCCTCACTCATCCTGTTCAAATAATCAAATCTACATATAAAATATATTAGATAATGACTTAATAATATAATGAAATATTATACAGCCCGGTGAGTGAATGTGAGACCCGTCAGGAAACTAGTGTGCACTTACAAAAATAGGCATATCTAGTGATGCCCTTACCCTATGACTTATCATCGAGAATTGCAAGTGCATTCTCCTAGAAGATTACACCCCACGCCAATGTCTTATACTTCCTGTCGTGGCATCAAAGAAGAAGAACGCTACTCCTTCTTAAAAAAAAAAAAAAAATTAAACTCGTGAAGATGGGGTTGAGATTCAATTTCCCTCATTACAAAAAGTAAACGAGCTGAGAAACCAGTCGAAGTAACAACAAGGGATTTAATAAACGCACTCCTTAGGAGGGCATTGTTCTATTGAAAAATCCCCTTGAGTGCCATATTGAAAAGTGAATTTCCTCAGCGGCTAATCTGTTTGCTCCCCCTAAATCGGCGACCATTAAGAGTAATTACAAAAGAAGCAAAACCCTTCTTGAGGTGAGGATTGAAAGCATTGTACTGGGGTTGACAATGCCTCCAACCAACAGGTGTCCTAGGGGAGCTCAAAGTACGCCCCCCTCCCCTCTCCCTCCACGCTCGGCTTCTTCACAAACCATTTCCTTCATGCAAATCTATGTATAATTCATTTTGTTCGCCTAATTAACACTACATAAATTACTTCTAAATCCCTCTACATCATCTAATGATTAAAATTAGTACAAACTCCTTAAGTAATATAATTTAATTAGCCCTAATCGTTAAGAAACAAATTTATAATCGTAATAATTAAGGATAATTTATATCCATTTAAAAGGAGAATCTAGTAAAAAATGGTGGTTTTCTTCCATTTTGAACCGTATCCTGGTTACAATCAATGTCAATTGTTAAGAATCCTATCAACGAGAATGGCGACTTTAACTTAAAATAAAAAAATAATTAAAACTATCCTTTTTTTTTTTTTAATTTTTTTTTTTTAATTTACAACTGTATTTTGTAATACAACAAGTAAATGTGTTGGTAATGATAAAATACATGAAAAAAACATGAAGAGAAAATGCCCATTGGCATCACTCTGCTAGGTAACTAAACTAGAAGGTCTTGAGGCCATCTTCTTTTCAGACGCCTCGGAGGTTTGTCAGGAATTGAAGAGGAAGCAAGGATTGAAACTAGAGGATTAGAGTGGGAGTGGAGTTTGTCATGGAAGGATTGATACCTGGTTCTGGCCAAATTAGCAACATATGGGATGTTAAGGTCTTTATGGATGAGTTTATTTGTGACAAAGTAAGGAGCATTGAGGATTTTTCGAAGGATTTTGGATTGTAAGGATTGAATACGGAAATAATTTGATGGTTTCGTAGAGCCCCAAAGCTCAATTCCGTAAATCCAGATAGGCCTTATGATGGTGATATAGATGAGCTTTTTGTAGATAAGTGGAAGATTGAAGCGTCTGTCCAGTAAGTGCTGTAGTAAGCGAAAGCGACGGGCAGTTTCTTGTCGTTTCATTCTTGTGTGGGGATTCCATGTTTGACGTTTCCTTGTTTTGACATGTTTCCATGACGTTTGTATAGTAGAAGTCCAAGGTAGCGGATCTGTTCAACTGGAACAGCGGAATATTATTAAAAGACACTGTAGGGCAGGATGTCATAGGTTAGAGTAAAAGTAATTTGGTGGGATTTGTTGGAATTGATTTTGATTCTCCAATTCTGACACCATATCTCAAACACTCGGAAAAACTGTCCTTAAAATATAAAACTCGGGCATATCCTTTGAAATAGTATAAAATTAGCCCTTTTTGTGTGTAACCCACCTCTTCCTCCCTAATATAGACAGACTCGAGTTATTTCGGACCGATTCATGGATCGGGAAGAGAGTTTCAATATTAAAAAGTTTCCTTTTCAGTGTGGTAATCCTAGTTACCAGTCATTTATTTCGATTCGTATCCTCTTAAAAGGAGAATCGAGTCAAAAATTGAGGTTCTCTTCCATTTTGAACCGTATCCTGTTTACAATAAATGTCAATTGTTGAAAATCCTCTTCAACGAGAATGGTGACTTTAACCTAGAGTAAAAAAAAAAAAATTATTAAAACAGTCCTTAAAATATAAAAATCGGGCATATCCTTTGAAATAGTAAAATTAGTCCTTTTCGTGCCATTTAATTAATTGATTATTTTAGTAAAATCAAGCCATGAAACTAATTGATAGTAAAGCCGTGCAAATCTATACTAATATTATAAAGCTGAAGAGTTTGTTTGTTTGAACGCGCTAAACTAAGAAACTACTGGTTCGAATCGAAGAAAAAAAAAATTGTGTTGGATAGTCCATTTATCGAGGAAGCAAAGAATCGGTGGAAAATTAGGGAAAAACGGGGAAAACTAACCTCGCATCCCAATCATTCCAAATGATTTACTTTTTAATTTTAAAATAATTCAATTTCCCGTTAAGTTATCTTTTGCCATAACAATTAATAAATCGCAGTGGCAAACATTTAAACATGTAGGAATCGATTTACGTCAAGACTGCTTTTTACACGGCCAACTATATGTCGCGTTGTCAAGAACGGGTTGAAGAAAAATTCAGTACGTTCTTCTACAACAAGAAAATAAAAACCCAAAATATCATTTACGCAGAAGTAATTTAAAATATATTCTTTTAAAAACTTTTAAATCCCGATCATAATAAAAGAAATTGAGGAGGACGAAGTCGCGGTGTCTGATATATAGTTAAAATGTCACTTCTTATATTCGGACCTTTTCTTAGTTTATATATATGTTTTCTGTTACTGAGGTTCATTATTTAAAATAATAAGCTAGCATTTAAAAAAATTTCTCTTTTATTTAATTTTTTTTAAATTCTCAAAGAAACCAAAATGTTTCCCTATCTCAGTGACAATATATCAAACATTGTCACTCGCATAAAAAGTTAAAAAACAAACCAATAAAAACAGTCAGTTAGTGAAAAACCATATCTGATCAGGGCATTGCTTAGATCTTTGTCTTCAACTGCATTAAGGATTAGAATAAAAAATTAAGAATTTGGAAGAATTATACTAGCCCTAATATCTACCTCTAATATTAGGCCAGATATTTCGTTGATCGGAGTATAATAATATAATTGTATAAGGTTAAATTATTAAGGGAATAACTTTTTTTTTTTTTTCATTTCTTAGTCGATTAAATGGTTTATTATTACAAATAATAAACCTTTATTATTATTTTGGTAGATTTAATGACAACTAGTACTAATGTGAAAGGCGACGCATAACAGAATGTTTTTTTAAAATGCGTTTACATATCGATATACGGACTTATTTTATTTTCATCATCACTCGATCTGACCTCACGCATATAACACAGTGTGAATAAAGATTATACATTCCTCGAGATATGATAATGGGTTTGTAAGCTGAGGAAAAAAAAAAATGGTCTAACGGTACTCAGGAGTCTTCGGACTGATGGACGGTGATGGTGAATAGGCTATTTTACAAAAGATGGAGGTTTGTTTCGAAAGTAGGATTCAACAGGCGGAGAAATCCGGTTTCTGTTGCTATAACTACGGGTAATCGGGAGTAGGCAGCAGTGGAGGGAATAGATCCAAGAGTATTTAAACTATTCATATAATAGCTCATAATAGATACCAGGATCGGAGGGGGAAAAGAGTAAAGAAACCCGGAAATTGTAATTGGCACAAATACTTGTGCCTTTGTTCATGTTTTATTCATGCTAATCCTAGATAGAGGATGCCTGCCTCGCCTCTGAGCTGGTTTTTAAATGCGTTTTATCTTGTTCCACTGCCCGAAATTACGGTCAGGGTTTGGAATTCTATCTGTCTCGCGTTTAGTTTCGGTTGAAGGCTTTTTAAATGAGATTAAAAAAAATAATAAAATAAAAAAAAATAAATCTGCAAAATCCAGTTCACAAATAATTACATAAATTTACAAATATATATATATATATATATATATATATATTATATATATATATATAAACTGGTGCACGCATCAAATGACTTTCACTTATCTCATTAATTTTTTTTATTCATATTAGTTTTGTGTTGAATTATAATAAAGGGCGTGAAAAGGCTTGTGAAGAAACTACCCAGCGGTAGAACTTCAATGTTTATTTAAGTAAGTAGATTCCGAGACCATCCTCTTTTCAATCGTCTCGGCGGGTCATCAGTAATCTGTGAGGTTGGTAGGTTGCGGACAATAGGGTTTATGTGGGGTTGGAGTTTGGAATTAGAAGTGGTATATCAGGTACGAGAAAGGTACATTTATTTATGACGAAGTAAGGAGCATTTAGGATTTTGCGAAGGATTTTCGATTGTAAGGATTGGATGCGGGAGGAATTAGATGGTTTAGTAGAGCCCCAAAGCTCGACTCCATATGTCCAGATAATGGTATCATATATGAGAGTTTGTAATAGAGTGGAAGTTTTGAAGGTTACATCATTAGTTAAAATCTATTTAAGAACTTTTAAATAAAGTTAGAGTTGAAGAAATGATTAAAGAATTACGTTGAGTATCGATGTATTTCAGATTAAATAGCCTAACAACATAAATTATTATACACAATAATCACTTAAATTTATGCCCTTTTGGTCTTTGTAAATCAGGTTTTACGACATTTTATATAAAGTACCATTTGTTTTTTAAATCATTAGCTTTCCAGCGATATATTACTTTACTTATGTTTAAATAACCAAGAAGTTGTACATATGTTATAGATTAAAAAAAAAATCTGATGCGGGCAACACATGACTTTCACTACTCGACTCGAAGTCAATTTTAATAAAACGAGTATTCATTTTTGTTGCACACGTATGATTTAGATTAAATAATATAACTATATTGAATTGTTAATCAGTAATAAGTTTATTCCCTGTTCGTCACTTTATATCTTAAATCTTTCTCTTTCTAACGGTATATTTTACGTCTTTATTAATGTTCTTTTTATCGAAAACCAAAAATTACAAGCAAAAATAGTGCCCTTTTATCCTTTAGTTGGATCTTTTATCAATGTCATTCAGACGATATGGTTAACCTTTTGGAATGTACAGAAGTAAAGATAGTTTAGAGGAAGACAATTTAAAATATCTATACTCAAGCCCTGTCAGACTATTTAGATCAGCATGAAACCTACATGGTATTAAAATTGTTTGAGCCGTTTCTGTGAAAATCGTAGAAAGGTGCAAAATGCAAGGTATAAGGTGGCTCTTCTGGTTAGCTGATTTTTATGAAAAAGTTGCTGTAGCATCTCGGGGGTATAGTTCAATTTCAATTTCGTAATTTCAGTTTCGTAAGACATTTTTTTTTTTGCGGGAGACTTGCCACACACACCTTTTTTTCGAGACTTGGGCATTTGAACACAGGGGACCCTAAACTGTGTCGAACATATTTCCTTATAAAATTTTCACGAACGCAATACTTTCCCGTACTATATATTTCATATATAGGTGAGTGGAATTAAAAAGAAAATATGTCTTCTACTTTCATCTTAGTTGGTTATCAAATTCGTAAAGAAATAAGCATTATAACGAACGAAAGGAAGAGTGCAGTTTAGAGGAGGTCCAGAATATACGAATATTTTCTTGCACTGAACGATCAGAATATGAAAGCACCAATTCGGTATATTCGTTGAAAATATAGATAAAGTAACCCTCGCTGGAAATGCCAGCTAAGATTCGAAGAAGGAAAATGAATCTTATTAAGCAATACACAAAGCATCCGTAGTCGAAACGGGGAAGAATGGGGGAGGATTCTCGAAGCTGACGGGGTTTAGTTCCTTGGAGGAACTAAATCTTAGGAGCTGTTTGAGGATTAAAATAGATTTTCTGGTAATCTGCGAAACAGTTACCCCGTAATCAAAGGTAAATCCAAGGTTATGGAGCTGGAAATAATGTTAGGACCCTGGAAACCGAATGTTCAATTAATAACATGCATTGCCATTCTAACATTTCGCGACAGTTAATTCCCTCGTCATAATCCAATGTTAATTTTTATTTTTTTAACATAACCACCTAAATGAATCGAGCAAGATCAAAATTTAATTAACTTATTAAAGAAATCTAGGTAGCAAAGTTAATAAAAGTATTTTATTTAGGTAAATAATAAAATCTGCCTCGCTTAAGTGTTCTGTCTTTGGATTCCATTTACACAAGGCAAATATAAGAAAATTATACTAAAGATAAATAAAATTAAAGTAACCATAATTTGGAAAAAATAAATACATCTCATACAGGATGAAAGTCCAATTTGGATCTGCTGCTCAACTTCGCTGAGTTGCTATAACTACACAGCATACCGGATCAATCTTGAAGACAATTTCAAAGGAAAAAGATAGAGGGAGATTTTGCCAAATAGAAGTACAAAGACTTTTCTGATTTCGAAATCGATCATGGGCATATAAAAATCCAGACTAACCTTAACATGAGTATATGTGGTGATGCAGGATTCCCAGTGAGTCCAGGATTATGCTCTCCGCTATGTTTTGCAACTGATTTCGAGTCCATAATTCTCCAAAACTGATCTATTGGCTACTGGGATGGTCCCCCTTAAACCAAAGTCCCACGACTGTAAATTCCCTCTCGTCGAACTCCCCAAGAAAATATTTCCTTCAGGTATGGAATACATTTCGTATAAATCTTTTCTTTCTCCTCTTGGATCTTTTTGCCTTGTTCCTGGTCATTTGTTTCATATCTGATAGTGAGATCAACAATAAATAAGCTTGCTAAAACCTTAATCAATTGTCTGTCGTATGTTTTATTTAAACAAATCTACAATAATTAATTTCAGTCCAAAAAAGGAACAATTCCTCGAAAATGTTGGAAAATACATCAATTTCGGAAATTTTTTAAGCAATTGATAAATCAGAGGTATAAACGGTTTTGATTCATTGTAATTTTAAAATTACACTATTCCAAATTTTAAAGTAGTTGGGAACAGCAATTATGGGTACTATTGTGAAACGAAATGTATCAATTCACAACTTCGGTAGTTCCTTAAAATAAAAACTTACGAAAATAACGCTCTGTTGGAAATAGGATTTAGTCGCAAGTTTTACATTAAACTCGTATCTTTTTTCTAAATATTCAATCATATTTTGGAATGTTATAAAAAATATTCACTCATTAACCGAATTATTAATACTCATGTTTTTATTATATATATATATATATATATATATATATATATATATATATATATATATATATATATATATATATATATATATATATATATATATATATGGAATGAATAATTTTATATAACCATAATACTTATTGGCCTCGAAAACTTTAAAAAAATATATACTTCCATCAAATTATAAATATATACTTATACGCCATACAAGCGTTTACTTACGCAGAGAAATTACGACTTTTCTATTTTTTTTTAGGTAAATTTCAATTATAATCATTACTTTCAATACCTATATATCAAATATACGAGTGTAGTAAGGGAAAGGATTGCGATCGTGAACATTTTCGAATTCCAGTTTTAAACGGAAATACACGTTACAATAATAATAATAGGCTTACCGAACCCGAAGGTTCGATGCCGATACCATCAAACTTCGCCTGCACAGACTCGTCCAATGTTCGCCTGTCCAGCCCAAGCCCCCGAGATCAGCTTTAACGCAATCCTCCCATCGCCACTTCGGCCTACCTTTCGGACGCCTACCAGTCGGATCAGCAAATACCAACTTTCTCGGAATCCGTTCCTCACCGAGCCCAACAATTTTACTCGCCCATTTGAGTCTCCGCGACGCTATCAACTCAATTATATTCACAGGATACAAGTTCCGCAATTCCGCGTTGGGCAACCTTCTAAACTCCCCAGTGCCCTCATCCCTCTTCGGACCAAATATTTTACGCAGCACCTTATTTTCGAAAACCTTAAGCCGTTGTTCATCCCTCAAAGTAAGCGGCCACGTTTCATATCCGTAAAGAACCGTTGGGAGAATAATAATTTTATAAATTCTAACCTTTAAGTTTTAGATAGAAGCCGTGAGCTAAGTAACTTAGCAACTGAATAATAACACGCATTTCCCACCTTTAACCGGGACTTTATTTCTTCCTGGATTTCATTTTTTCTTGTTGTGGAAATACACGTTACAAGGTCCTACTAAATCTGAAATTTTATTCGTATCATCTTATAAGTATTGATAAAATACGGCTTAATATACAAGTTGAAAGGATTAGTTAATTAAAATCCAACTAAAGGAGAAAAGAAAAAAAATATATTTTAGGTTTTTTTTTTTTTTTCTGAACATTAGAATAGTAATATATATCTTTGGATATACAATATATCGTTGGAAAGCTTACAAATTGAGAAAAAAATGTTATCTTATGTACAAAGTGGAAGGTAATAAAAGGAACTAATATGGCATAAACGTAATGATTATTGAACATAACAATTTTATGTTGTTATATTTTTTTATTATAAAATATATTTTTTCATCGGAACTGAATTTAATTCTTTAGAACATTTTCAGCTCTAATTTTATTTAATGGTTTTTAAATTGATTTTATCAACCGAGGTAAGTGAAAGTCGTATGTTGCGCGCACCAGTTTTTGTTTTTAAATATAATGTTATAAGTGCGCCGCTTTCAGTTACTTAAACACTTACTGTAAACACAGGCGCTGTAACCTTCCACTCTATTACCAAATACCCATGTACATGTCAATCATAAGGCCTATCTGGACTTACGGAGTTGAGCTTTGGGGCTCCACTAAACGATTAAATTCTTCCCGTATGCAATTCTTACAATCCAAAATCCTTTGAATAATCCTTAACGTTCCTTACTTCGTCACGAATGAGCTTATCAAAAAATGACCTTAATGTTCCATATGTAACCAGGTATCGTTCCTTCCATGACAAACCCCAGTTCCCACTATAACCCACTAGTTTCAATCCTTGGTTCCTCTTCGCTTTTTTATCATTAATCATCATATTTAATTGTTGTATTTTAATATGCAGTTGTGAATCTCAATAAGAATATTAAAAAAAATGTTATAAGTGGAAACTACTGAAGCTTTATTAGTGATTTGAAGGTTTTTGCATATTCATCCACAGGATTATTACTTATAACAATCCGATCCAAGCCAAGAGTAAAAAGTCAATACGAAACAAGAGGGGATCGAAGATTACAGGGTTCGACCATTCTCCAATCCCCTTATGTCCAAACAACGCATAGGGGATGAAGGAATAGTGATTGCGAAAAGATCTGGGACAATACGATCATTGCCATACGAACAATGAAAGAGCAATAAGCTAGGGTCTTTGATGGACGCTGCCATTACTTTGCACTTCGTACTTATTTATTATATGTCGTTAAATAAAGAGAGGTAGTTTTATTTAAAACGCGTAATGAAAGGTTGGTGCTTGAAAAATAATAATTCTTAATAAAATGAGCGAAATCGGAATCATAAACATGTAATAAAAAAACATCAGTTCTACCATATTCGGTTGAAATTGAGCCATGAAAAGGCTAAAAAAGGGTGAGAATAGACGTTTATAAGTGATTTATTTACGCCCACTAGCTCAGTTATTATTATAGCAGGAAACATAAAGTGTTTTATGATCCGCGAACAACGATATTCCCAGATTTACAACTTTGTTTTACGAAGAACTAGGATTTGCGTTTCATTTCATTGGATTTCAGTCAGCTACTAAATGGGAAAAGTATCTAAATATTTTAACAATTGACTATTAGCGGATAAGATGCAATATATGTCAGTATCGTACTTTATGGTGAGTTGAAGTGGCTTTACCCTTCCAATTGTCGCAAGTATTTCCTCTTGTCATTCAGATATTTTTGGTAATTGTTAATTCATTGTTGTAGCGTAAGATTTGTTAATAGCGACCAATGCCACTCAATCAAAAGAAAAAAAAATCTTTTGTAAATAACCAAATATTTTTTAAAATTAAAAAAATCTTTTTATGAATAGGTATTTTCATATTGACATATAATGGAACTTACAGATCAATGGATATTTTAAATACATCATTTTTATTAAAGAATGTGTTTTTAACTGATCAGGATTATTGAATGGTTCTCTACTTAAAAGATCTGGTTTAAGCGTATACTCCTCTCTAGAGTTGTCACAAAAAAAAAGTCCATAATTGTACACTGAAATCCGTTGTTAATTCCCTGAAATTTTCTTTTTAAATAAAAATTTAACATAAAATTGATTAAAAAGATACTATTTTAGATCAAAAAGTTTTATATTTGTAATTTCTGAGACAATTATGCTGTTTTAAAAAACTGTGGAAAAGACAAGAAACAGAACATTAAAATTTGTATACAATAATTAACAGATGATGTTATTGTATTCTAATAATATGTTAATATAAATTCTAATTGAAATATATGTTTAACTACCGTATATCTATCCATTGTTGAATGCATTCTTTTCTGTCTCTTTAACAATAACATCATCTATTGATTATTTGTATAAAAATTTCCTTTTTTTATTTTTTTGAATATGAGAACAATAAATTCTAGAAACTTTGCATAAATAAAATTGTTTATTTATTGACTGAAACCTAAGACCAGTAAGAAAACTCTCTCTCTCTCTCTCTCTCTCTCTCTCTCTCTCTCTCTCTCCCTCTTTTTGGCACATTAATTATTGTAAAAATTACTTTGTCTGTAAGAAAGGGCCTCAGGCCCTAAGACAATAAAAATCTAATCTAATCTCTCGCTCTCTCTCTCTTTCTCTCTCTCTCTCTCTCTCTCTCTCTCTCTCTCTCTCTCTCTCTTTATGTGTGTGTATATATATATATATATATATATATATATATTATATATATATATATATATATCTATATATATATAAAGCATTGTTATGGTAAATTTCTGTTAAAAGTTGTATAATATTTTTAATTAAAAAAAAATTGTTTGTCTGGTTTCATAAATTAATTGTATTTTTTTATTTTGTAAGTTAATGACATATCTGGTCATATTTGTATTCATTGCTTATAAACATGTTTAACAACAAGAGAGGAGATGTTTTAAAGTGGTGGATTTTTACTGCTTCAAAGTATCTGATTAGCGTTGAATGGATTCTAAACAATTGAATAATCAGTTATCTGGGATAAGATTCAAAATGAAAGAGGACCACCAATTTTGACGCGATTCGTCTCCATATTTTTTGTCCAAGTAATGGATTGAATGAGATTAATAATCATAAGGGATCGGTTTATCAAGAATGGGACACTGGACTTCAAATGGATTTCAACCTTTGTTGACCACAGCGGAAATTCTTCAAGTCATTACGCATTCATTTCCCCATTCAATTTAATAAGAATATTGCTTACTTGGAGTCTGAAACCCATTGAAATCTCTCTCTCATTTTTTTCCTCCAAAGGCCATAAGAGGCCTTGTGAAAGGCAGACGGACAGACAACAAAAGAAAGCCAGAACTACCCCTACAGTGTACGCTCAAATCATTAGGCCCGGTTAATCCCAAGGGGAATAATAGTCGCTACGCCGTAGAGGGTGATGCTGTATACGCCGCCACTTCAAATGTTATATATAAGCTGCGGGGAAAAGAGATGGGGGTTTGATCAAATCATTATACTAACCAGTCTGTTGGATTAATTAGTAACCCGTTAGTTCATGAGACATCGTTAATTAACAATTAGAGATGTTTGCGTTAAAACGACTCTCTCTACAAATTGCATTCTTAAGTCATCCGATACACGATCTTTGGATGTTACTAAAAACGTCTTTGCTTTTCGATTGAGTAGTTGACATCTTGCTAGATCGAACGTTCTTCAGTATATAAAACAGAACTATGAAGTGCCATAGAGGTTAGGCGATTTTAACCAATATATTAGCTATCACGCAATATCAACATTGCTATAAGTATCACTGTCTCTATTACATGTTGCTGCTTAGAAACTTACTACTCACTAGCATAGTAAATCACTTGCAGTATTAACATGTGCACATATGTAATCTTACAATCTTAGACAAGACGCTAGATTACATATGTGTTAATTTTCATGCATGAAAGTATGATAACATGACAGAAATGAGATTCCTCCGAAGAATAGTTAGTAAGAACAGAAGGGACTGCGTCAGGAATGAGAGGATTCGGGAGGACTTAAGAGTTAAACTAGTGCGCGACGTAGAATGGACAGTATACTGAAATCACATGTCATCAGGTTGGTTGAGGTATCAGCTGTGTTGATTATGTAAGAATAAGCCCAAAGGATATTGCCTTGAGGAATACCATCAAACAATCGGATTTTTGAAAAAAAAAAAACAACTTTAAGACCGGTATTAGGAAACAATATTTTGCAGAAATGAAACGTAGGAAAGTGTTGATCCTGTGCAAATAGAGTTTTATAATTTATCTTAAAACTAATTAATTGGACAATATAAGGCTCGGGGCACTAAAGGGAGTTGCCAGCATCTCCTATATTGTTGATCGCTACTGCTTTTAAAATAGATATATTGGGTTGTAAAGTTATTCTATTAGAAGAAAGTAAAGCCAATAATGAATTGTTTCCTAAGATTTGTTTTCAATACCTCCAGGCGGTGTCCCGTGACCCATCACTACGATGAGTTGAAGTCGCCCCTTCCTCCTCACGCAGACAGTACTTTCTTGGTCATCTGCCAAACAATTAAGTCCCCAGCATTCTTCCTATATCTACAGCCTCCTTCAATTTAAATTCTACCTCCACTTGCTGGAACAAGATCTTGCCACTCCGACCTTTATTACGTTATATCCCATTTCCCAGAACTAAAGCCTTCAATCGATCCTTTTTTGCCCGTTCTGCTGCGCTCTGGAACTCCATTCCTTCCAACATACGTCGTGTTTCTTCCTTATCCACATTTTAACATCTCCTTTTCTAACACCTATTATCCTAAATAGACGGTTGTTGATTTTGATAATAGTACTCAATCATTTTGACTGAATAACTTGGTTTTGTTAAGTTCAAAATTAGTTGTTTTTATTTTTTAATTATATTTTATTATTATTTTTATACATAAATTTATTTCTCTAACTCCTTTAACATGCAAATAATTAAATCTATTTAATGTGTCCTGGCTTGATATGCTACCTTTTATTTGTAACAGGACCATGTCCCAGAATCATTTGTTTTTCTATTCTATTATATTATATTATAAATTGTACGTTTTGTTGTATCCATTTTTATGTTCCCTAAGATTTGATTTTGACATTTTTTTTTTTTTCAGTCGCTGAGGGAGCCTGGACATAGTGGTGATATGAAGCTGCGTAAGTAACAACTAGTCTTCTGTTAGCTGAATATTAATGGATGCCCTGGGGGGTGAGTCACAGTAGCTGATAAAGGGGGGTTGATAATAGGTGAGCCCTTGCCACAATAGCCGTACTCTTATCGCGCCCTCTTTCGTAATCCGTCCGTAAGGGAAGGAAGGGTGCTTCCCCTAGGGTTGAAACAGGTGGTGCCGCGCGTAACACCAAAGTTGCCCTTACTCTTTCATTACCATCAAATTAGAGAATGAAGCTGATAGATAAGTAGCAAAATTAAATAAAATGAATACTAATGATTTTTAATTATATATCCTTAAATTTCATATTTTAGATTGTTATGTGCCTAAGATGTTACTGCAATTTTTTCATCAATATCGGAAAACCAGAAGAGTCAATTTCGCACCTTATTTTTTATTTATTTATCGTTTATTATTATAATTTTTTTTTTGAAAACTTTTTTTATCCTGGTACAGGGTCCTTTAGGAACAATTGATATGTATAATTAAGATATACAATGTGTCAGGCCTCCAGACCAAAGAATTATAATTAATTCTTATTCGTAATTATATAAGAAGAAAAGAATAAATTAAAGTATACAATAAAACAAAGGACTAAAGTAAATCATTAACTTCTTATCGATTAATGTGTTGAACAAAACTAAAAATTGAATATGTATTTTGAATTTGTGGTTATGTTGCGATCTTTTGGAAATTTAAAGTTAGTAAGATTTTAAGAATTGTACTAAAAGGAAAAGAAAAACATAAAAAAATGTATTACAAATGAAAAACAAAGATATTTTTGGTAGTGTTAATTCATTATTGTAGCGAAAGATTTGTTAATAACGACCAAATCCACCCAATCAAAAGAAGAAAAAATATTTTGTAAATAATCAAATATTTTTGAAAATTAGAAAAATGTTTTTATGAATAGGTGTTTTCATATTAACTTATACTGGCCCTTACCTATCAATGTATATTTTAAATACATTAATTTTATTGAAGAATGTGTTTTTAACTGACCAGAATTTTTTAAATGGTTCTCTTCTTAAAAGTGTTGTTTAAGAGTATACTCCTAAGTTGTTCTTGCACTTTCATTGCCATCAAATTAAGAATGAAGTTGATAGATAAGTAGAAAAATTAAATAAAATGAATACTAATGATTTTTAATTATAAATCCTGAAATTTCATATTTTAGAAGCTTATGTGCCTGAGATGTTACTGCAACTTTTTCATTAAAATCGTCAAACCAGAATAGTCAATTTATACCATACATTTTGCACTTTTTTTTTTTTTTTTTAGAATAGAATGTCCTTTCTTAGTGAGAGTGAACAAATTACATCTTTAAATATGTTTCAAAAATGCTAATTCAATACATTTTGTTGTATTCGACCAATTTATTCTATATAGGAGCATTCAAATCGAAATAAATGAACTACTATCAGGTTATATAAAGGTTCCTGCGTTTAAAATTGCCTTACGCAGGAATTTACAATAACCCATTATTCAGGAACACAAAATGGTATCAAAATATGGCCTTCGAATTGTTATTAAATTCTACGGTTGTGATTAGTCAGACCTTATAGAAGGATATTACGAAGCAGAACATCAACATTACTGAACCCCTTGAAAAATTACAAGTATATCTTACAAGCTGTGAAAAATAAGACATTTTATCGAACATTATTACTATAATATCTGAAAAACAACAACACAGACTCCAAAGGAGACCTAGAAAAGTCTTTTAAATACGAAAATACTGTAAAATATGTTATGATAAAAATGAGACAAATTATAGTAGAGTAATGGCCAGGAAAAAGACCAATCGAGTTGTCACATTTTGTAATACCTGTAAATGTGAATCATTTTTATGTTTCCGTGGTTTAATGAAATCCATTGATGCCATTCCTAAGAGGCTACGCAAAATCTTTCCTCCCATTCTCCCCTCACTTAGATCCCGAAATTGCATCTATAGGCCTCCAAACGCACCTTTCTCAAATTGAAGACTGGTGTAACAAATGGCGAATCAAAGTCAATCAATCAAAATGCAAATATGTCACCTTTACCCTTCGAAGACAATCCTGCCCTCCAGTTCTCTTTAACTCCGTTCCGCTCATTTCTCCGACACAGTCCGGTATCTTGGCTTCCTTCTGGACAAAAGACTAACTTGGAACCCGCATACTAGACTTAAACGACAAGAACTTAATCGACGATTTGGACAATTATACAGACTACTGAACAGAAATTCAAAACTATCTATCGAGAACAAACTGGTAATATACAAGACAGTACTGAAACCTATCTGGACTTACGGACTTGAACTGTGGGGGACAGCCAAATTTTCTAACATCAAACGCATTCAATCCTTCCAATCTAAAGTCCTCCGAACAATAGTTAATGCCCCTTATTATATATCCAACCATACCTTACACCACGACCTAAATATTCCATTTATTTTAGACCTTATACCATTAAAATTCTCTAAATTTCATCAGAACCTTTTATGATTTTATTTTGTATATTGTATTATTATTATTATATAAATTTATTGTTTTGTATATATCGTGTGAATGTAGTATGAATGTTGTACGTTATCACTATTAAAAATGTCCTGAGTTGGACAGATTGTAATACTGCTCAATAAAGAATTGTTTCTCAAAAAAAAAAAAAAAAAAAAATTCTCCCCTAGCCTAATAAGACCGTGAGCCAGCAACGAAAAATGCAACCCATTTTACCAAAATTTTTAGCATGTTTTATGAAATGCATCTATCATGGTAAAGCAAAAAATGCATGTCATGCCAACTCAAAATGGGTGAATTACAAAATGGCGGCCATTTAAAGAAGAATATACTGAAATATCACTCTTTCCTTAAATAATTATGATAACTATCATGGAAACGGCTCATCCTATGAGGATAATCGTTATAAAGTAAATCATCAAATATTGAATAAGCTTTCATTTGAGTTGTGAAAGACATTTGTGAGATAATATTCAATGGCATAAAGGTATTACAAAAAAAATAATAATGGAAAACGTGATATTAGTCTTTTTAAACGTAATGTATGGTTACTATCATGAAACTGCTCATCCTATGAGGATAATCGTAATAAAGTAATCATCAAGTTATAAGATACTTTGGTGGTATAAGACATTGTATGTTCAATATTTAACGATATAGAGGTATTAAAAATTTTTTTTGGGAAATTTGAGGTATCACTCTTTTCTAGCATTATTATGACTAATATCATGGAAACCGCTTATCCTATGAGGATGATTGTTATAACAATTAATATAGATATTTAAATCATATTTTATTTGAGATGTAAAAAACGTCTGTATGACAAATAGTTATAGAGATATGGTTCTTACAAAAAAAAAAAAAAAAAACGGAAACCAAGAAACTTCTCTTTGTCATTAATTTGTCATAAATTGTAATTTACGAATAAAAAAAAAATCGATTAATTTGGTCATATTATGGAAACGGCTATTCCTAACAATATAATGGTTATAAAACTACTTTACGAGGCATAAAATTAGTTTTAATTTGAGTAGTTATAGAAAAGGATAATACACCGACATAATTCAATGCAATGGATACATTTGTCCGAATTTGTCCCTAAAAATCCAATTTTGAAACGTCTGCCGTGGCTTCCCACCCACTTTTGTGGGCAGGCTAGCGTCGTTTGATTCGTATTATCGCCTAGTATTATGAGGTCAAAAGGAAAATTGTGGTAAAATGACTCAGAACTATAATAATAATAATTATGTTAGAAAAGTGTGATATTCGTTTCCCTTCCACCACCCCAAAAAAAAAAAAAATATTTCATACCATATATCGTTGAATATTAGACATACAAAAGTCTTTTACCACTCAAATGAAAGCTTATAGAATACTTATGATTTACTTCGTAACGAATTATATCCTAGGATTAGTTGTTTCCATGATAGTAACCATAATAATGTTTAAAAAAAGAGTGATATTCCCTTTTTGAAATGGCAGACGTGTATTTTTTGTTTTAATATGATGGATGCTTTGCATAAAACATACTAAAAATTTTAGTAAAATGGGTTGCATTTTTCGTTGCTGGCCCACGGACTAAATCCATTTACGCAATATGACTTGAGGCGCTACCCAGGTTTTTTTTTTTCCGGCTTCTCCACAATACGCCGATTTGTTACAGAGTAATTATAACGATACTCCTGCAGATCGGTGTATCTAATCGTTAATTGTTCCTCCACCGCCGTCTCCTTCGATAATTAGCCAATTTGAGAGATAGCGGTCACATGGCAATGTTCCCAGGAGTGACAATAACTCTCTGGATTCGACATGGAGGTTTAAAACACAGAAACTCCTTGGCCGGATGAACGAGTCTTTAACTCTATCATCCCCATCCACCGTTCTATTTATTTCAATATATGGTTCATTTTTTCTTCTTTTTAATAGCCTATTTTTACAATTAGAAAACAAAAAAATCTTGTGCGCGCAACATCTGCCTTTCACCTACCTCCTTGCTAAAATCAATTTATCAACTTTTTAATATATATTTTTTTAAATTTCTTTATTTAAATGAAATTTCAGACATTTTTACAGTGTAAGTAGAAGTCACTATCCCACTAAGGCAAGTCCGTGTGTGGGGAAGGAGTTCACCTAGAGTTACATTACTTGAGGGTAATACCATTTAAAAAAAAAAAATTCTGGTGAGTGCAACACACGACTTTCACCTACCTCCGTTGTAAAATGTATTTAAGAATTTTCGAATAAATAAATTTAAGGAATTAACTAAACTTTTCATTTCTCCATTTGATTTCACAACTTTGTGTAAAAGATTAAATTATTTATTTAGCTTTCCAACGGTATATTATATAGCCATATTACTCATCTTATCTAAAAAAAAATACACTAAAAAATATTTTTTCTTGTTTAGTTAATTATCAAATTTGTTCAACTTGCATATTTATCCGTTTTTTAACAACACTTTTTAAACGATATGGCTATTCTGTTATTAATTCACAAAATTAATGATAATTTAGAGAAACAAAATTTAAACTATCGGCATTTAGGCTCTGTCGTACTATTTCAATCAGAATGAAACAAAATTAATTCAATATTAAAGCACATTGAATTCTACATTGATATAGTGAACTTAATAAAAATCGTTAGAGCTATTTTTGAGAAAATCGTAAAAAGTTGCTCTTCTGGATAGCCGATTTTGAAAAAAAAAATTGCTGTAACATCTCAGGCATATAAGCTCTTGAAATATGAAATTTCATTGTTATACAATTTATCGCTTATGAGCTAAACTTACCACACACACGCGTACCCAAACACCGACTTTTTTTATGGGGCTTGGTCATTTAGACTCAGGAGACTCTGAAACGTGTATTTCCGGTGAAAACTTGAATTCGAAAATTTTCACTATCGCCATACTTTCACTTACTATATATTTCATATATAGGTAAGTAAAAGTAACAGAATAAGTTTGTCTTGTTAGTGTAGTTTCTTGATTACCGGACCCCCAACCATTTCTCCGAATATATTCTCCGCGGTCAACAATAGCTCTATTCTTATTTACTCACATTTATTATTTTTACATCTTGGAATCTTGTGAGACATCTTTCTTCGGGTTTTTGGAGTGTTCGCAATGGAATTATGTGATATCTGATAAATGCCAGAACTGAAATTTTAAATATTATTATATTATTTAAATATTATATTATTATATTATTTAAATATTATATTATAAACGGCCTAATATTTATCGAACAAATATTTAAACAAAAGAATAATTACGACAATGATGAGAAAAAATATAAATATTATTTTTTTTATTTTTATCCTCACACAAGACTGAAACGACAAGAAACTGCTCGAAGATATCGATTACTACAACACTTACTAGACAAACGTTCAAAACTTCCAGTACATTACAAAAGACTCATCTACATCACAATTATCAGACCTATTTGGACATATGGAATCGAGCTTTGGGGCTCTACGAAACCATCTAATTCCTCCCGCATCCAGTCCTTACAATCCAAAATCCTTCGCAAAATCCTGAATGCTCCTTATTTTGTCACAAATCAACTCCTCCATAATGACCTAAACATCCCATTTGTTGCAGACATAGCCCGTGATAGATACTCCTCTTTCCATTCTAAACTCCCTGCCCATACAAACCCACTTGTCCGTAATGTATCTTCCTCAGATATCCCTGATAACCCTCCAAGGCGACTGAAAAGAAGGTGGCCTCGGGACCTACTGTATTAAAATAGTGAAGTGCTACCACTGGGTGGTTCTTTCTCAAGACATTTTCATGACTTTTTATATTCATTCTACATATTTACTTATTGTATTCTTTAGTACAGTTTGTAAATTACTATAAATAAATAAATTTAAAAAAAATATTATTTTTCATGAACCCTCTGACTAACTTTTCATGATGATTCTGGACTTTAATGGAACTGAATTAGGATCATGCTTAATAATTTAGACGATTGAAAAGGGTCCATATGGAACATTCCAAAGTTAAAGTATTGCGAAGGGAACCGTCTTAAATTAAACAACCATTTTTTTCAAATAAACACACCTATTTTCATTTAGGCATACGATTTTATTACAATGTCCAATATTACTTTTGCTATTCTTATACGAAATCTGTTGTTCGAAAATATCTTCTACGAAAAAGAATAATAAGCAGGTGCATTGATTCAATTCATAGACTAAAAGTATATCGATAAATTATCTTATTGGATGACGCTGCTGGAAGAAAACTCAAGGGTATTGGACAACGCTGTTAAGAGAATTGGCAGATGAAACTCTTGGGAGTATGGAAATAATTTAAAAATTAACGAGAACCATTTCTAGTGTTTGCTCAGAAAAGTAACTTCGTTTATTAAAAAAAAAAAAAAAAAAACTTCCGTGAAGCTCTGTGCCTTAACTTAGTTTCAAGAACAACTCTTTCATCAAAAGTAGGTAGAAGTCAGCTTTCATCTTCGATGTACTTTAAGGATTAAATAAAAATTCGAGCCACGCTTAAGATTATTGATTTATTTGGATCTACTAATCTTGTTATATTGTTGAAAAAAAAAAATCTGTATTTTAATGGGAAAATAATTAAACAAAGTTGGTTCAATGATATAATAATGAGATATTTTCGCGCTTCCTGTAAAATTTCCTAGAATGGATATAGCACCTATTGGAAACCAACTTCTCAATTGGTGATGAAACAAGTGTACACAGAAATTCAAAATCATCCTGCTAAACTTATATTTAAAAAATCTTGTGCGCGCAACACACAACTTTCACTTACCTACGTTGTTAAAGTAAATTGAAGCATTATAAATACATTTAGAGGTAAAAATAAATTGTTGATGAATTAATTAAATTGAATTACAATAGAAAAATGTGTTTTGTTAAATAATCTATTATATTTTTATCTACAACCGTCCCTTAGTTTTATCGGCTTTTCATCACTCTTTATTAACTTTTACAATTCCGTTGATTAGATGATATGTTTTCTAAAATCTTTAGCTATCCAACGGTATGTTATACATCTGTGTTACTATTCTTCATCTCAAAAACACAAAAATTGCATAAAAAAATATGTTTGCACTTTTCTCCTTTAGTTGTTTATAAAATTCGCTTAACCTGCATATTTAGTTGTTTTTTTATCAATGCTAACAAGATGATATGTCTAATTGTTTTAAATCTACAAAATTAAAGGTGTTTATTTCCCCATTTTTGGGTACCCACTTTATAGAGGCTGGGTTTGCCCTAGGAGGGTCTCCATACCCCAGGATCGCCCCCCGGCTGAAATAACATAATAAATAATATTCCGTCACAACCGGGATTCGAACCCAGGACCCGGAGTACAGTAGACTAGCGCTCTATCCACTATACCACGCCGCTTCCTATATATTTCATATATTGGTAATTAAAAGTAAAAAAAAAAAGGAGGTAACTGAAAGATGTGCATTTGCATTTTTTTTTCATTATCATTTTGTATGTTGAGTTCTCGCGTTATTGATATATAGTTGACCGATGGCCGAAGTCTCCGAAGCTTTGCTATTTTTATTAGATCTTGTTACATCACCTTGAATTGATGAAGAAATCGGTCAGGAAGGTTGACAGGGGGCCTATTGTAGGTAGGGTAAGAGGAGGGCAAAGGAGGGGAGGGGAGGGGCAGGGTGTAACGAAATCAGGTTGCCATCCCTTTCCAGAGCCACCCTAAAGGGAACAATGAACCCATCGAAACAAATTCAAATTATCTTCCAGGACCATATTTCCTTCGACAATTTCGTTTTAAGCCCCATTGACCGTCGTAACAAGTTCAATAGACACTCAACACGCTCTGAAAATGACTTGGATATGACTGACAGACGAATCAGTAGCTGCATTCTCTTGAATTCAATTGGCTTTTTTTCTTCTTCTTTTTTCGTGAGTAATATTTACTAAAATTTACAACAGTATTACATAATACAACCAGTGACCAGTACAAGGCAAAATAAAGAAGCAGACATGTAGAGAAGTTACCATTGGTATCACTTTAGTAACTATTCTAAACCAGAAGGTCTCGAGGAAAGTCCCATCTTCTTTTCAGGATTATCGGGAATCGAAGAGAAAGCATGGATTTTAACTAGTAAGTTAGAGTAGGAATGAGTTTGTCATGGGAGGAGTAGTACCTGGTTCAGGCCAAATCTGCAAAATATGAAACATTAAAGTCTTTATGGATAAGTTTATTCGTGACAAAGTAAGGAGCGTTGTAGGTTTGAACTTTAAGGATTGGATTGAGAAGAATTCGATGATTTAGTAGACACCCAAAGCTCAACTCTGTTAGTCAGATTACCTTATGATAGTTATGTTTTTTTGTTGTTTGGTAGATTTTACAATATATCATTATGTTCTACAAGCTGATATACAATAAATAATAAAAGAATATATATGGTGCTACTTCACCAGTTTAACATTATATCTTGGATGTGGAATCTAAGGACTCAATAACTAGTAGATGTACGTATTAATCCACTAAGGAATATCTTAATATGAGAACAACTGCGTCACTGCTATGAGTATTCACACACAACACACTATACTTTCTTTAATACAATAGTATATAAAATTAAAATTATTTTAAATAAATACTTTTTGATTTAAATTCTGGCCGTAGGCCATGAAGATACCTGAACCAGCCGCTGTGATAAAACTGAGAGATCTTAAGAACCCTAATAGTGATGGAATTCAAAACCCGCAGAGGTATACCCAGCAGCCTAACATCCTCAAAAGCACGAATGCACCAAACGCCTCCCCAACTTAAAGTGATAGTGAGCAATCTGATATCGATACTCGGCATCCCCAACTCCCGTCCAATGGTCATCCGGAATCCAGGTATTGATATTTCTCTCCCTTTGATATATTCCATTGAGTGGTACTGGGATTGTCCCTGACGATTTGGACGTCGAAGATATAGGTCCCGCTCGGGGCTGAGCACACCAGAACCGGCCTCCACCTCCTTCTACTCCCAGCAAAGACTACCCCCTTTAGTCCCCTATATCCTTTTTTTGAAGAGCTAACTTGATGACATTGACCATAGAATGCATGATGTAGCTTCACTCACTCGCCCGTCCGACAGAAAGCAGTGCTTAACGACACGATTTCATTTACACGTTACACGCGTCCCTACATGATGTCTCCATATAAGACTTCCGTCCCCTGAAGACCTTATACTCTTGTGGTCAGTTGTTGTGATTCGCTCACATAGAATGAAAGTACGGCCAGTCATTGGAGTTCCATAGTCGTCCAGCCAATGATGGACGGGGAACAGTTCTTGGATTCCCTCAATAGCCCCCTATCCACACTGATAAACAATTTGGGGCCAGAAATTTTTTCTTCTTTCAGTGCTCATAAAATCCGTTGGGTCGTTGTGAACAAGCCGGTTGTAGTTTAGTGAAGATTAAAACATTTGCCAAGCAAGTGCTGAAGAATGAGGGTTCCAAGTGAGAAGTTTTCAAGACGGAGTTCTTGGATCAGATCTCTTCAACATTCAACTGCTGCTGTAACTTACATGGCATACTACCTTATTTCAGTTTCCCACAAGTTTTCACTTTCAACCATTGAAAATAATAATATATTTTCTCATACGCTTCAATCTATTCCTTTTTTCTTATTCAGCCCGAGAGTTTAGTAAGTTCTGATATTACACACATTAAAATTTATATTTGAAAAAAAAAATTAGACTACTTATAATAATTTATTTCTAGACTTCTGTTCTGATTAGCGTAATTCTACAGGAAAGAATTCATGACTTCACAATTCGAATTAATAATTATAGGTTATATATATCTTAATGCTCGAAGGCAATTATTCACTCGTTTTGAATAACCTATTATTCAATTGTGTTGTTATTACTCAACATCAGAACTGTAGTCACTTATTATCACCTGTTAAGATTTCAACGAACTGATAATAAGCGTAATTTGGCGATACGGTCGCTATGGCAATTCATTTTCAGATTTATAATACTATCTGGCAAATAAACAGTATATATTATCTGTAAAAAAAAAAAAAAAAAAAAAAAAAAAAAAAATTAAGGTTAGAAAGTATCCCCAAGGTCTGTTACGATATTTAAATTCTAAAGCGATAATTGGATAGTATTTATCTGTTCCAAAAATCTGGTAAAAATATTTTATTTTTTGGTCCGAGTGCATATGTTTCATGACAAATTCTGGCTGTGTATGTATGATGCTCATCCTTCTGGAAGTACATTATTGAACTCTTAAGGAAAGTTTGTGTTAAAAAAAATATACCCAGTTTAGACATGAACTTTTATAATAGATTAAATAATATAAAATCTGGTGAGCACAACACGCTACTTAAACTTACTCTCGTAATTAAATTTAACTTAAGAAGTTTTGAATAATGTTGAAAAAAAATTAATGAATTATATTGAGTTTAGATGTTATCGTAATATCTTAGAAAGGAGCGGCGTGGTCCAGTGGATAGAGCGCTAGTCTACTGTGCTCCGGGTCCTGGGTCCGAATCCCGGCTGTGGCGGAATATTATTTTTTCTGTTTCTTCAGCCGGGGCGCGATCCTGAGGTATGGAGACCCTCCTGGGGCAAGCCTCTATAAAGTGGGTACTAAAAAATGGGGAAAAACCTGGCGGCTGAGCGTGATCTTGGCCGAATCACGTCATTGCACGGCCGTTGGCCTAGAAAGAGTACGTATCTCTACATGTACTGAGCCCAAAACTCTTCACGGGTTGTAGTGGTACAGGTAATATCTTAGATTAAATAGTCATTAAATAATTAAATAACAGTAGTACACGTAATTATAATGTATAAATGTCAGTTACTTTTCTCCATTTTTTAACATTTGATTACCTTAAACAACTTATTGTTATAATATAGCAGTTATTATAAAACTTATGGTATTCCAACGGTATATCATACATCTATATTACTATTCTAATGCTTGGAAAAGAAAAAACGTAAACAAATATTTCTGCTGTTGTCTTCTACAGTTGGCCGTCGAATTCTTTCATCTTGTATGTTTACTTGTTTTATATCAATGCCAAGAACATTAAAGTGTTAATTTTTAATTATAATAAAACCTACACGTTATTAAATTTTACTTCTGTATAGAAAAGCCATTTTTGAGAAAATCGTAAAAAGGTGCAAAATGCATGGTATAAAGTGGCAATCCTGGTCTGTCAATATCGATGGAAAAGTTGCTGTAACATTTCAGGCGTATAGTTGTCTTAAATATGAAATTTCAGCTTGATACAACTTTTGGTATCCCTGCTATACATCACACACACTGACCATTTTGTGGGACTTGGTCATTTGGACTCATGGGGCCTTAAAACGTGCACTTCCGGGAAAAACTCAAATAAGAAAATATTTACTATCACAATAAGTCCTCTATATATTTCACATACAGGTAAGTGAAAGTAGAATTTTAAATTATCTTCAATAATCACTTAACTTTATTCGATTTTATTCTACGGGATTCTATGTTAGTTTCATTTTTATCTAAAATCTTTAGATTTCCAACAAAATATTTTCATACCTATTAGGTAAGCCTAAAATTAATTTTTTTCTACTTTATTTGATCATCGAATAACTATAAGGTAGTAAATATTAATAAATAATACCCAATCAAAATACCCAAAAATAATAGTACGTGTAATTATAGAATAAATAAATATAAGAATCTGCGGATAAGGAGTCGAGTACATATCTCCATTATGTATTACAGATTTAATATAAATAAAAATATGTACATTCATACATCTTGTTATTGATAAATATTATCTTAAAACTGTTAACTTAAAATAAAAAAGGCTAAGTAGAACAATAATAAAAAATAAAATAAAATCATTATTTATATTCAGATGACCGTTAAAAAATAAAATCGTTTCAGCTCAGAGGAATGCCGTTTTTTTTATGTGATACTCAAAGCAGTCCCTTCCTCTTGGGACACTCTTTGTGTAATAATAAATGATTTGTTAGCAATGGTTTTTCCCTGTTGAATTATTTATTTATCAATTTTATCTTTTGCCAGTAAAAGCCTAACAATGTTTTCCTCAGTTTCCAGTTGTAATAATAATTAGAAGGGATCTTTTAAATTTAAACTTATTAGAGATCGTTACATCTTTTGAATCAAGATTACACGATCGATAAACTGATTTTGTTTTTTGAAAAGAATAAACAAAATATTTTATGTACTAATTAAAATATAGGGAAGTCCAAATACACCGTTCAACTTTTAATTATTTACTTGATGTATTAACTAATACAGTTGTAAATTTCAATAAATGATTAAAAAAAAAAAAAAAAACTTGTAATTCATGTCAAAGATTCGTAATACTCGAATATATTCATTCCATTTAGACGCTTATTTCAAAAGATTTTTTCGGATTTGAAGGACTATTTTAATTTTATGCCATCCTGATGAGTTTCTAGGGTGATATGAGGCGTGCGATTAAAAAATGCATTCAGTTTTTAATCTAATTTCTAAAAAAAAAAAATCATGAAGTATTTTGTTATCTTTACAAAAGATACAGATCTTTTTTTCCTGTGTACATGAGTATTATAATTGATATATTTAATAATATGTTTTAATTATTATTAGTTTTTTAATCATTATAATTAGAAGTCACTAATTGAATTATAAAATGTTTTCATTTCTTTGCTATTAGTATTATTTTTGTAGTGTGTTATTATTCTATTATGTTATACTTAAAGTTGTTCCGGAATAAATACGTAAATTATTACTACTATTATTATTACATGTTTTAAACCCAAGGGCCTTAAACCACATAAGCCTAAATATTTCATTTTATTTTTTAATGTCATCTGTCGGAGAACGAATTCAATAAATTTAAATTTTTGTCAAATCCTCAATGCTCCTTACTTTGTCACGAATAAACTCATCCATAAAGACCTTAATGTTCCGTATGTTGCTGATTTGGTCCGTTCTAGATTCCATTCACGACAAACTCCATTCCTACTCTAATCCTCTAGTTTCAATCCTTTCTTCTTCTTCAATTTCTTGAACTCCAAGGAGTCTGAAAAGGAGATGGACCCGAGACCTTCTAGGTTAGAATATTTTTAGAGTGCTTCCATTGGGAAGCTTCTCTACGTGTGTTTCATGACTTTATATGTTTCATTCCAATTTACTTGTTGTATTCCATTATAATAATAATAATGATAATAGGCCTAGCGAACCCGAAGGTTCGACGCCGACACGACCAAACTCCGCCTACACAAATTCGTCCAATGTTCACCATTCAAGCCCAAGCTTCCGAGATCAGCCTTAACGCAATCCTCCCATCTCCGCTTCGGCCTACCTTTCGGACGCCTACCAGTCGGATCAGCTATTCCAGTATACAGTGGTTAATTCCAATAAAAAAATAAAATAAAAATTGTTTATATTTTAATTTTTTCACTAACTTTAAAACACTTAGTTTTAACTGGGTTTATTGGTTGTAAAGGTAAATGTACATTTACTTTATTTTATTTTTTTAATCATTGTAAAACGGATTGGGATAATTTATCTGATTTTAAAGTATTATTGTATTTTAAGAAATAGTTTTTTTTTTTTAACTAATTTATTTGATTTTTTTTTCATTGAAATCGGGAAGTTGTTCAATAATTGATTAAAAATATTGATTTTATTGAAATCGACAGTAAAAAACGCCATGAACTTATTTTACAACCAAATACTTATAGTTTCTGTTTCTTCGCCCAGCAGTACCAAATCATAGCCATACCCTACAAACGAAATTTTGCCACCCAGATTAAAACATTCTCTAAGCCTTATAAAGAAATACATGTAATGAACCCAAGTACAGTTATTATAAATATTTTTGTAAATCATTGTAAAATAAATTATAACCAATTTAGCTGATTTTTCTCATACTCAAATTAGGATCTTAGCGAGCTGTCAGTATTGGTTATATTTTTAATCCGGCGCTATGTCTGATACAGATATATTATGGTTAAATGTGATATGTCCCCCAAGCCCTGTGTACGTTCGAACGCATTCTTTGAATGCATTTAGAAATGTCAATTGAATTATACAAGGAATATTACTTTTTCTTTTCGAAATAATGGTGGGCATTATTTTAAATGAGACCTGATCCTTCACATTCTCGCAGGTGATATCGAAAAAAGATGAGGAAGAGAACATCCGTCCCAGGACCCCCCTTCATCCTCCTCCAGGGACCCCCCTTCGTCCCCCCCAGGACCCCCCTCATCCTCCCCCCACCGCGAGGAATTCCAGAAGCAACTGTCCACTTGTAGCGACTTGGGCATTGTACCCTTTGTCGGCGAGGGGCCCGGCCTTTCTTAGCTCAATCCTTTATTTTTACTTTATCTCACAATACAGGCGTAAAATTTTCCTCCGCTCAGCCACCAGCTATTTGTAATTAATTAGTCTCCCCATTGTCGTTAAAAAGAGAAAAAGAAAAATCGTCCACATTTTTTTGTGTGTAGCTGACTCACGACTAAATTATTCTTATGCCGTCTAGATCGCCGTGGAATCGGGAATCTGCCAATCAACGATTCTGAAGGTTTCGATTATTTTATTTTTCGTATGGGTATTCGAACCTTGAGCGTGACAGATATCGCTAATGCGTTTGTCTTGTAAAGACCGTAATCCTTTAAAATTATTAATAGCATAAGATTTAGTGCCCACGTCCGAATGGCAATAGCATTGGCTGCTAGTAAAACAAGTAAGACGTTTATTTCCAAAAGTTACTAATAATAATAAAAGGCTCGCAGAACCCAAAGGTTGCCTATACAGATTCGGCCGATTATCACCGTCCAAGCCCCTGAGATCATACTAAATCATCCCATCGGCACTTCGGCCTACCCCTCGGACCCCTTCCAGTCGGTTCAGCGCAATCAACTTTTTCAGAAGTCGCTCTTCACGCCCCTTTGAGTCGCCTTCTCTTAAATTCTCTTAAACCTTAAGGAGTTGTTCATCTTTCAAAGTAAGCGACCGCGTTTCACATCCGTCGTCTACTTTTATTTAAAAAACAAAAATCCTTTGAAAACGTGTTTGAAAATTTCATTTCTTTCCAAAACATACCAAAAACATTTTATTCTAAAACCTACTTTATCATTTATAAATAGATGACCTTTCCTCTGGGCGTCTGAAAAGAAGATGGCCCCGTGCACTTTCTAGTTTAGTATAGTTCTTGGAGAGATGCCAATGGGTAGTATCTCTACGTGTGAACCATGAACGAATATCTCCTTTCACATTTACTAAATTTATTTTACTAAACAGTTGTAAATATCAATATATATATAATTTAAAGAAAGAATATATTAATTGTAAGTTTTGTTTTGTTTTAATAATATATATAAGTACACCAAATTCCTAGAATACAGTATCTATAATCCAGTATTCCGTGTTCTGTAGATATTGTAAAGAAACATGTAAAACTTATGAATCAAACACTTTTATCTATCTATTTAATAAATAAATAATATTTTGCTACAACCGTGATTCGAACCTAGGACTTGGAGCACAGTAGACTAGTACTCAATTCACTAGACCACGCCGCTCTCTTGAAGAAGTGTATAAGGAACCAACCATTATTTAGAGCATAAATAGGTGACATAGGGTGAGATTGTAGATGAAGGGGAAAAAAAATAATGCATACAACATACCTCAGAGTCAAAATTGCTCTACTTATTATGAGCCTAAATGCTATTTCAACTTGGGTATAATACGAACATATTTTTAAGATTTGTCCAAGATATACCGAAGAGGTCTCATACGACCCATTTATACAGCGAGTTTAAGTGGCTCCTTCCCTCTATCCGCAAACAATATTTCCTACGATCATATCTTTAACAAATCATCAAAACCCAGCTACTTCCCTATATCCACAAACTTCTGCAATTTAAATCGTCAATCCACTACCTCGAAACAAGATTGCGCCATTCTGACCTTTACATTCCTACCCACAGAACAAAAACTTTTGATCAATCCTTTCTTGTCCGCTCTACTACTCTCTGGAATTCCTTGCCTACTCATATCCACCATGCTTCTTCCCTACCCTCATTCAAGTCCCAACTTTGCCAGTACCTAATGTCATCCCAAACAGACGCTCAACAAGCCTGATATTTCAAATCATATATCAATTCAAAAAGAAAATTTGTTATTTATTGTTCATATTTTACTTAGTTAATGGATCAATTATTATCAACCGGTTTCAATGTTTAGTTTCGTTCAACACATTGATCTACAAGGAATTATTGGTTTATTTCACTTTTTTTTATTGTATACTTTAATGCATTATTTTCTTCTAATATCATTGTGAATGAGAATTAATTATAATCTTTTGGTCTTGTGGCCAGACACATTGTATATCATAGTTGTACATATTATATTGTTCTAAAGGGACCCTGTCCCAGAGTACAATTTGTTTTCTATTCTATTTTATCTTTGAAGTTCGTATACGTTACATTGAAAAAGTGTTTGTAGGTTAAATAATTTATTTTCAGACCCTCACAATATTGCACATACCAATGTGTATCCCAGATTTGAATTTTCTATTTGCTTACTAGAAATTTCGAAAACTGGAAATTCCGGTTGCCATAATGGAGTCGGGTAGGTTATGGCTCTGGGAGGAGTGAGCAGGAAGTCCGTGTCCCGGGCTTTATTCCCAACCGAATCACGTACCACAGATGAGAAAATTCCATTTAAATTGCAACAGGCTAAATTTCAAGCACTGTTGATAGCCGGGTACCAGCCTGTAAATTATCGGCTTGGGCATATACACCGCGCATAATTGACGCAACTACTAAGCCACTTAATCAATCCCTATCCCGCAACTTAGTGCGCTTTAAACTTAGCTTTGATTCGAATGGGTTTGTATAATTACAGCTGTATCGGTAGGCCATGGGATTAGTTGTCTTGACAGCTAGTTCTTACAACTGAGCTTTATGTTTTAGACTTTATCAGAAACAAATACCGTTCTCGATTGCACATTATCTTCCTGTATTTCCCAATACTTCTATGTTCTACTTAGACGATTTGAAACATAACCAATCTTCGACCTCCTGTATTATATTCCTTTACAGGACTGCTTCACTTTCCTGTGTAACCATCACCAATGCGCATCAATTAGATTTCTTTACCGTCCTATACGTCTGATCAAAAATACCAATATTCATTCATTACTGAACATTGATATAAATTTCTTTTTCTGCTTCTTTTACCTATGTAAATAATTTAATCTATCTAATGTTTTTTGGCCAGTTGTGCTACCTTTATTTGTAAATTTTATGTTATTCTTACGGGACTAAGTCCCAGAATAAAAGCTTTTTTTTATTATATTCTATTCTAAAATTGGGAAAAAAACCTGGCGGCTGAGCGTGATCAAGGCCTTATCACCTCATTGCACGACCTTTCGCTTAGAAACAGTACGAATTTCTATATGTATTGAGCCCAAGACCCTTCATGGGTTGTAGAGGTACAGTTTTTTTTTTTTTTTTTCAACCCTTGCTTTCTCTTCAATTCCTGATAATCCATCGAGGCGTCTGAAGAGAAGATGGCCTCGAGAACTTCTTGTTTAAATTGTCTACTAGAGGGCTGCCAATAGGAAGTTTCTCCTCATATTTTTCATGTACTCTTATCATTTAGTAGCATATTTATTTGTATAATAATATACAATTGTAAATTTCAATAAAAATGCATTAATAAAAAAAAAAAGGTTATTATTACTTTCACTTACCTATATACATGGTGTCTCATAAATGTCTCGTGGTATTGTAGGAGCCGATACTACACTTTAAGCGGAACAAAAACGTTCATATGACCCATAGTCTGATTATCAACGGTTAGGGAGAAATTCAAATTTTGCAATTTTTACTGTTATCCATGGTTTTCATTGAACAGGAAAATTCTCAAAATTCAATTTTCTTGCCTAACCGTAGACAATCGGACAATTTTTTGATCCACATAAGGTCTACTATGTTCTCTGACATGACGAGACTGTATATACATTCAAACTTAGACACATTTTTTTTTTTTTTTTTTGACATTTGCAACTATGCATAATAGGATAACTAAGCTATTCACAGGAAATTTGCTTGAAAAGTCTTGAGAAGAATCTATCCAACGGTAACATTTTTTTTTTATCAGCAGGTTTCGAGGCCACCGTCTTTTCAAACGCCTCGGAGGATTAATGGGTATTCCGAGATGTAGATGAGAGGTTACGGAAAGCGGGTTTGTATGGGCGGGTAATTTGGAATGAAAATACCTGTACCTCCTTTTTTTTTTTTTTTGCTATTTCTGCAACCAGTGGGATATTCAGGTCTATGGATGAGTTTATTGTTGACAAAGTAAGAAGCGTCGAGGATTCTTCGAAGGATTTCGGGTTGCAAGGATTGGATGCGGGAGGAATTCGATGTTCTACCCCCATAGCTCAAAGCTATAAGTCCAAATTGGTCGAATAATGCTTGTGTAAATCAGTTTTTTGTAGTAAAGAGGGAGTTTTGATCATCTGTAGAGTAAGTTTTCTTATAGTCGATATCTATGAGCACTTTCTTGTCGTTTAAGTCTTGTATGAGGATTCCATGTAATGACACAAAATTTAAAATTCAATGAATAATATTGTTTTACTAAAAGTTAAAAATATTAAGCTATATATTTATTACCGTTATTGTATATTTAATATAAGTATTAAGTTGCGGAGGACAGTTATTTATTTTGTCGTATGATGTCTGGTGTTATGATGGCTGGTGATCCTCAACAGGTTTACCCAGCCTCCATGAAATGGGTACCTTTAATTAGTAAAAAACTTAATCTTTGACGAAATCACCACTTTGTAAAACTGTTACCGTACGTCCAAGAAACACGTCCAGGCCAAAAGCGCCATATTTATACTATATTTGTTGGGGAAGGGGCGGTGTCAGAATATTAACCACTATCCTTCTTCCCTAAAATAAATGCTGGTTCATAAGTATTAATATATATAATGAATTATAACCTTCAGTGCGTATTAGAACTACTGTAGTTTAATTCATTTTTAATACTAATTTTATTACTTTTATATTACTTCTAGAAAATGAAAGCATTGCAATCTGTTAATATTTACCTCAAATAAATATATATATATATATATATATATATATATATATATATATATATTATATATATATATATATATATATATATGTGTTGTGTGTGTGTGTGTGTATTCTAAGCGCATGTTACCATGAAAACCAGATCATATCTTTTTGTTTTTTCGAATAACTGGATCTATAATTTCAAACCTAGAAGATTAAAAAAAAAATACATTTTAAGTTGGGACAATTACCGAAAATACATTGGAGCAAATTTTGTATCGGCCATGGCACCTCTAGTAGACTCCAAATATTCAGCATATATATCACGATTTTTTTCTGTTTATTTTAGAGAATTCCGACGGAATAAGTACTGCGATTTCGGGATCTCAACTAAATTTAAATATAAGTAAAAAGAAGCTGGAGATCTTATAAAATAAAAGAAGACTCCATTTGACGATTCTAGAGAGTGACGTAAACTTAACCCCCACCATGACATAGCTTAAGAGAAGGGATAAAGAAATCCGATTTGCCTGCAGAATATGTATGAATTCCAGGAGTGCAGCCATTGTGGTTCTAGGCGTCGATGCTGGAGTAACATTCTGGAAAAGTACGAAGAAAGAAGCTACCATTTCTAGATTAAATTCGATAATTACCGCTTTTATCTTAATTTTACAAAATGTTTAGAATTTTATCGCAGAATAATATGCTTTGTAAATGAAGATTTTATATATAATATATATATATATATATATATATATATATATATATATATATATATATATATAAGTATGTATATTTGAGTCAATCATCCATTTGAGATAGTCAAATATTCATTAATTTTGCTGTTCGACCTTTTTTTTACATCTTCATTATTTTTTACCACTTATTCTCTATCCTTTCCTGAATATAAAATATTTTTCTGGCAAATGCCTTTAGTGTTGCAGCCGTTTTAAGCGAGCTTCGTGGCTGAAAATAAGAGTTAGAAAAATCTTTCAAATTCTTATAACTCCGTAACTAGCTTAATCCCATTTACTAAATTTATATCACCCTATTAATTCCATAATTTTACACAAGTCCCCTATGAGATATTTCAGTGTAAACATTGCTAAATAAGAATTTTGACCAATTTTAAAAATTCAGTTTCGGAAAATGACTATGTTCGAAATTTTTTACAGCAGACTAAGCAATATAGGAAAAAAATGATCAAAGATGAGTCTTATTTATTTCATATACTTTTATCTAGCTAAAAGTCTCATTCATTTTCGGGAATTTTTCAAACCACTTTCTTCACTATTAAGGTATAAAGTAGTGGAGACAAAAAAATACCTTATTATTGTAAGTTTTTGTTTTGATTTGATATCTACAAAATTACAAGAATTAGAAAGATTTTACCAACACATGTATCCAGCCGCGAGGCTCACTTAAAACGGCTACAACATCGAAACTATTTCCCGAAAAAAAGTACTTTATCCACAATTTTTTTATTCACGAAAAGATGGTGAATAACTGGTAAAAAAATCATGAAAATCGAAATCAAAATTTATAAATTATAATTAATAACACGTGATATCAATAAACTGATATTACATATTACAATATAATTAAAATCATTGACGAGCAACTTTTCCTGTTTGTCGGTTTAAATATAACAGTTTTATAATATAAACAAAACTAAAATAACTGATAAGCCTATTAATAGCGATATTTAAAAAAAATATGGTCCGCGAAACACAAGATTTCCACTTACATCCGTTGTTAAAATTTAGTCAAAAATAGTAAAAAAAAGCTTGTTTTTCTTGGGTTTTTTTTAGCTATTGTATACTATCCTTCTAACATTAAAAATTTGGTGCGCGCAACACATGACTTTCACATACTTCCGTTGTTAAATTCAATTTAAGAATTTTTAAATAAATTTAAAAATATAAAATAAATTGTTAAAGATTTAATTATTTTGAATTTCAATAGAAACATGTGTTTTATTAAATAATCTATTATATTTTTATCTACAACAATCAGTTAGTTTTATCGGCTTTTCATCGCTCACCATTAAAATTCCGTATATTTGATAATATTTTTTTCTAAAATCTTTAACTATCCAACTGTATATTATACATTTATATTACTATTCTTGTGTTCAAAAACATGAAAATTGCATAAAAAATATGTTTGCACTTTTCTCCTGTAGTTGTTTATCAAATTCGCTCAACTTGCATATTTACCCGTTATGTTTCAATTTTTTTTTTTTAAATCTATAAAATTGAAGGAACTTTAGAAGAAGAAAATTTAAAATATCGGCATTTAAGCCCTGCCTGATTATCTCAATCAGAATGAAACCTACGCCATATTAAAGCACATCAAATTTGTCATTGATATATAGACTTTAATCAAAATCGTTACAGCCATTTTTGAGTAAATCGTAAAGAAGTGCAAAATGCATGGTATAAAGTAGATCTTCCGGTCAGCTGATTTTGATGAAAAAGTTTCTGTAACGTCTAGGGCGTATAGTAGTCTGAAATATGAAATTTCAGTTTTATAGGACTTATCGTTTTCGGCTGGGAGTTACCACACACATACCTTTTTGCGGGACTTGGTTATTTGGACTCAGGGAACCCTCAAACGTGTATTTCCGTTGAAAACTGGTACATATTCGAAATTTTTCACGATCGCAATACTTTCCCTTTCTATATATTTCATATATAGGTAAGTGAAAGTAAAAATTGGATAATAACTCTGAAACAAATAATGAAAAACCTAAAGAAAAATACAGAATTACAGTTCATTTTGAATACTTTTGAAACTCACTAGTACACTTACATTATGATGGAAATAATAATAAAACATAGAAGATTCCGCCATGATCCTCTAATGTGCCATACTGGTAGCAATAGCGCATACACAGTCCATATATACACAGACTGGGCTATGTATACATAAAGAGGCGTGTCAAGTTGAACAGTATAAGATAGTGAGACGAGAAGGGTATAGATATAAAGAGGCATTAGACTAATAATGTTTAGGGAGGAGAGGGAAAGGTTCAAAGTGAAGGAGTTACATTATTTATATTAGAGGGCCCCCTGTAACCTCTCCCACAAAGGATACACAACTTCTACTTTGATCATCTGTCCGACGAGCTAGTTTGTTTTTACGGCCATTCTAGTTCCTCATCAGCATTGCCAGGATAAAAGTCCTGGTTCGCCCTTGGAATGGCAACCTTTTCCTCGAAAACTTCTCTAGATCACGACGTAGAGGCTTTATTACCAAAATCAGCTTATTAGATAGATAGATTAAGCTGGGAGTATATTCTTCCTTTTTCTCTTATAGTTAACTACGAGGCATGTTTTATAAGTAAGTACCGTTTTGGAATTAAAAAAAGACGTGCAAAGGTATCGCAATAATTTTATTTTTACATGAAAGCCTGTACCTTAATCTACTTTTCTACATAATTTCCATGAATTTTGAGGCACTTGCCATAACGCGGCATCAGTTTTTGAATATCCTCCTTAAAAACATTCTGCCGCCTGACTTGTTAACTACTGCATCTCAAATGTTTCGACTTCGTTATCGTCTTGAAGACGCCGACCGCCCAGGTGTTTCTTCAAGTGCAGGAACAAATGGTAGTCGCTGGACGCCAGATCAGGGCTGTATGGAGGATGATCTAGAGTTCCCCATTTAAATGATTTGATGAGATCTTTGGTCCGATTAGCCACATGTGGACGGGCATTGTCATGCAACAAAACCACACCCTTACTCAACTTGCCACGTCTTTTTAAGACGATAACGAAGTCAAAACATTTGTGATGCAGTGGTTAACAAGTCAGGCGGCAGAATTTTTTGAGGTGGGTATTCAAAAACTGGTGCCGTGTTATGACAAGTGCTTCAAAATTCATGGAAATTATATAGAAAAGTAGATTAAGGTACAGGCTTTCATGTAAAAATAAAAGTATTGCGATATCTTACTAACGGTACTTACATAAAAAACATGCCTCGTATAATATTCTTTCTTAATTCATAGTTCCTTAATTCGTACTTCCTCTTACCTATATAAAAAACATAAGGGGATCGTGAACCTTTTCGAAATCTAGTTTTGAACAGAAATACACGTTTTAGGGTTCTCTGAGTCCAAACTACAAAGTCGAGCGAAAATGTCTGTGGGTGTGTGTTAAGTCTAGCATACAAACGAAAATACATTTTGAAGGTTTAATTTAGTTTCCATGGAATCCTATTTATTTTACAGTTAAACATCTGTTTCCATGGAATAATTTAAAAGTTTAAATAATTAATAACAGTTTTATTATTAATGTTAGTTTATAGATTATGGAGAGCCTGTGGCTGAGTGGCTAGCGCGCTAGTCTCACATGCTAAAGGTTGTGAGTTCAAATCCCAGTCCCTGCGGGACTTTTATAAGATTGTAAATAAATAGGGATTCACTCTCAGCCTCTCCCCCGTGTATGTGAGACCCGTCAGCCAAATAGTGGCAACTCACAAAACTAGACACTACAAAATACATCGTAAAACGTGAGTGTGCCCTACACGACCTTTCGCGCCACTGGAAGTAGAAGTAGAAGAAGTTCATAGATTTATTTAACAACTTACTATTTACCCTAACAGCTTAGTTACAATTTGGTAATATTGTTTCTAAAACCTTGCGTACTGAAAGAAAGATTATTGGATACTGTAAGACGGTGGCTACATTGAACTATCATAACCTCCCTCTTTACAAATTACATATATTAATACGTTTTTTGGCTTACACAAACGTTATAATAACGATTTAGCTTATTGCATATCAACGTTCCTAAAATCTTGCGCTCTCCAACGCTATATAACACGTCTATATTACTACTCATATTTCAGGAATAATGTTCTGGTGACTCGGATAAAGAAAATTTATTTTTCACATTTAAAGAAAATATTAATGGCAATGTATTATACAAATAAACATTCAATGTTTAAGGCCCAAATGAAAAAGAAAACCGGATCAAAATCCGTCCAGTGTTATAGAAGGAGTTCACGGAAACGAAGAATCGCTGTATCATTTTTTATATATAAAATATGACATTATATTCTTAAGGGTGTACCATAAAAACAAGCTTTTAATTGTTTTTTTGAAGATTAAACCTGTCTAAAAATCACCGCACTAAATCCAGCTTAAGGTAATGTTAAAGTTTCTTAGTGTGGAGTTTTTTTTTTTTTTTTTAAGTTTTTTTTTAATGCAAAATAGTGGGTACATTATGTATAAAAAAATGGACACAATTTCAGATTTGAGCTTTGTCTCTGCGGGAAGTCCTTGTTTGGATGACAGTCAAGTGCAAAGGGAGGGCATGCAAAGTTGATGAAGGTCTGAAAGGGCTTTGTTTGCACCTCATCTCTCTCCACAATGGAACACTGTCCCAGAAGCCTCCTTTTTACAACCTCTTATGGCGCACTCAGTCCCTATTGATCCGGTTAATGGTCAGGGCCTTCCCATTGTTGTCTTAGTCGCTTATCTTCACGGCTTCGGTGGTCTTAAATGAACCATACTTTTATTTTACTTTTTTTTTCCCCCATTCTGGATAAAGAGGCGTGGATAACTTTTCCATCTTCATCTAATGGAAACGAATTGAATATACATATGAGCGAAAGTAGGGGCATCTATTATAAGTTTTTTTTTTTTTAACATAATAATTAATATCGACTACTTATTAATATAGAAATACATGCAGTGAATGTGATGGTAATATAATACAACCGAAAAAAAATACATACAGAGACAATACGCACTGGCGATACTAGAAAAGAATTCTAAATCGGAAGATACCGCGGCCATCTTCTTTTTAGACGTTTTGGAGGATTATTAGGAATAGAAGAGGAAGCGAGAATTGAAACTAATGGGTCAGAGTAAGAATGGATTTAGTCGTGAAAGGAATGATTCATGGATCGGCTCAAGTCAGCATCATATGGAACATTAACACGTTCACGCCGGGGTGACCCACCGGTGGGTCACACTTGACTGTTCTGTGGGGCAGGGTGACCTACCGATGGGTCACGCTTAACTATCCTGTGAGACGACGTGCATCACAGGTAACTTGTTTTTAGAAAATAAGTTTATTTTATTTTTTCTTAACATTATATGTTGTAGGAATTAACAAGCATAAGCGTTTATTTATTAAATATTTCATAACATTCAACATACCCCCTCAAAGGGCTCTTATCGGTTAATTTCACTTGATTACTCTTCTTTAAGAATTTTATTTAGCTTTATGTGATTTATTTTCATATTTTTATTCCCATAATATGATATAATATAATATATAATAATAATAATACAAGAATCATTTTTAATTATAAATAATAATATAAGAATTTTTTTTTTTAATATTTCCATAATTACTCCTTCAAGTTATATGTGTATGTCAAAACTGTTACTATATCGCATTAAGCGCGTTAGAAATCTGGAACTGTTGTCATCTCGCATTAAACACGTTGAAACTTGGTACAGTGTCGCCTCGTACCACGAAGGTAAGCAGCTAACACAATCCCGCACCACGCGGAGAAACGTAGATATTTGCCCCGGCGTGAACGTGTTAAGGTCTAGCTATTCAGCCACGGGCTCCCCAATAATAATGTATGTTATGAAATAAACATATTTTCTTGCTAATTGTAGTTTCCGTTACGATAAACTACAAATCTCAAAGTAATGAACTCTAAATCGGCCAGACAGAACTTTCTTAAACATAATGACTCCTCGTTCAAATTGCACCCGCACAAAGCAGGGGCGAGTCAAATACTATGAAATAAAAAAACAAAAACATATTTGCAATAACCAACTATGTTTTTTGTTTTTTTTCGAATCGTTAATTACGTGAATCTTTAGGCCAACGCATCAAAAGTCTTCGGGGTTGGTTGTACGGACGGTTTGTGAATTTGGGTGTTTGGGCCGATGGTTTCATGTTGTAAGTCAGTCTGTCGTACATATTTATTTTGTTATAATATTCTGTAGTAGTACCTGAAACTGTGTGAAATTCCAAGTCCTTCTAGAGTATTTTCTTTGTCACAAAGAATAGGGAATCCACGATATTTTGTAAAATTGTGGATTGGAGGGACTGAATTCCCAAGATGTTGGAGGTTTTGGCAGAGCCATATAGCACTGTGCTATTTGTCCATAAGGGTTCGATAAGTATTTTGTAGATAGTAATTTGGATTTTCAAGGATCATTTCTTCATTCATTCGAGAACCTCGATAATAGCCTAATAACATATATATATTTTTTTAGTTTGTCGTTGGAATTTACAACTGTATTATAGAATGCAACCATTAAATGTGATTAAAATATAAAAGGCGTTAACGAAATGGTTTACGACAAAGGGTAAAGGTTATCAGGTGAAATTTGTTAGAATTTATGCTAATTACTCCAATTCTGACCTCTATGTCTCTGATTTGGGTTTGGGGAGTTTGAGAGGAAGCAGTTAGATCGTTCTAATAAAAAATGATAATAAATAAAAATTAGTAATTTTTACGGTTGTTTTCCCGCTAACAATATAAGAGCCCACCTAAAAAGATAGATAATTGATCAGCCAATTACCCGTTGGGTTTTAGAAATCGGATTATAATTTCTATAATAAATACTAAGCAATTCGCCGGGTATATAATAAGCCTACATAGAAAAAGTCGTTTACTTCGACATTAATAGTTGAACGGCAATAAGCTGCAATGTGGACGGCACACTTCCTGGTCATCTGGTCTGACAAGTTCTTCCAGTCCGTCCAACGGTAGTTTCGAACAAAACATCTTTCACTAAATAAAGCAATCAATTATTTATAGAGTTGCCGGCAATTTTTAACTAATCCAATTCCACTGCTAATGGTCTCCACGCTCCGACTGGATTTCTGCCCCTTTACATATTTTTTACAGCGCTAATAATGTCTATTTAGGGAGATAAAGACGCGAGCTGATTGGAGAGTAATGTATGACTGGTTTCTAGTCTTAGGGTGGCTTCTCTTCGGATAGAGAAAGAGCTGTTGAAAACTAATTCTGTCAGATAGATTGGCTGGCATGAAATATCTATGAGTAAAATTACCATTTAGCAAGGGGTTGAGCGGTCCTTTCCTTTAACCCAGGAGTTAACAATCCTGTGCCTCCCAGATGTCAGTTTACTCGGGTGAAGTTCTTTTTGTTCTCTACATTAAAACATGCCATTGTTAAATATTTCCCTAAAATTTACTGATATATATTATATATATATATATATATATATATATGCAGGGAATATCGTCATATTGTAAGAGAAGATACTATACGTTTAATGACACTTTGTCCGATTCTCTTAGAATAGGAAGAAAAATCAAATTTTGTAGGGGTTTTCTTTTACCCATGGTTTTCATCTGAAAAACACTTCTTTTTTTTAAATATATTTTATTTAATATTATATTTTTAGTTTAAATATGATTGTCAGTTTAATATTTTTAAAAAAAATCATTTTATTGGTATTTACAACTGTATTAACAAACAAAAAAATACATCAAGTAAATGTGTTGTGTTATATAATACAATGACATGATATACATGTAGAGAAGCTTCCCATTGGAAGCACTCTACAAATATTCTAAACTAGAAGGTCCCGGGACCATTTCCTTTAAGCGCCTCGGAGGATTATCCGGGATTGAAGAGGAAGAAAGGATTGAAACTAGTGACCGATGGCAGAAAATGTGGGACGATAGCCAGGTAAGCAAACTGAAGCATATAAAACAAATAGTGAAACCCTGGTCTACATCTAGCCGTAGCAGCCGCAGGGAGGTGGTCGCGTTGACCCGGCTGAGGATAGGACACTCGCGGCTGACGCACTCTTATCTTTTTGCTAGGCAGCCAGTGCCCCGATGCCAGCACTGTGATGGAACCCTTACCATTCGGTATATTTTCCAAGAATGCCCTTATTATTCATCACACCTGAATAAAATTGGACTAAGCCCGAATATTTCAGCGGTGCTGGGTGATAGAGAGAAAACCATTGAATTAGTTTTTAATTTTCTTAAGGAGCAGTCATTATTATCGAAATTATAAAGAGCATTCCTAGTCAGTTAGCATTACTAGTAATAGCTTTTTAAACTATTGTTTGCATAAAAATATTTTTTTCTTTCTTTATTTTTTTTTTATTTATTTATTATTTATTTATTTATTTATTTTTAATTATTATTTTTTTTCTTTCTTTCTCTCAATCACTCATTACCGAATAGTTCTTTCTTATAAAGGTTGAATATGCATATAGTGTCTAGGCGTTGATGACCTTAGGGTTTTACGCCTTAAAACCAAAACAAATTGAAACTAGTGGGCTAGAGTGAGAATGGAGTTTGTCATGAAAGGATTGATACCTGGTCCGAGCCAAATCAGTAACATAGGGAGCATTAAGGTCTTCTTTATGGATAAGTTTATTCCTGGCAAAGTAAGGAGCGTTGAAAATTTTACGAAGGATTTTGGATTGTAAGGATTGTATGCGGGAAGAATTTAATGGTTTAGGAGAGCCTCAAAGTTCTACTCCGTAAGTCCAGATTCGTCTTATAATAGTCATGTAGATGAGCCTTTTGTAGTTCAGAGGAAGGTTTGACCGTTTGTCTAGTAAGTGTTGAAGTAGGCTAAAATGGCGAGTTTAATATTTATGCCAGTTTAATATTGGTTCCGCGAGACCATCGGAGAGAGAGAGTTCACCGTGATCGGAACCAAAGATCTCGGGGGACTATCCCCAATAGAAGTAGGAGCGTTCTAGAAGAACTCGGTTTTGGTAATAGTGAATTGTCCTTGATGACCGAGAGTATAATATTGGACTGTCTGGGTATTATTCATCATCACTGGATATTAGTTGAGTTAAGATTTCTACCTAACCTTATTTATTTAATTATATTTATGTTATGTTTATCTTTACTCGTCTTATCTTTTTGCTTAAAATTTGTCATTGATTTATTGATACTCTCCTTTAGGTGTGCATTTTCAAATTTGATTTTTTCTTTTTTGCTTGGATTTTACTTTAAATTGTAAACAATATTGCAAATTATAAGGTATAATATAGAAGTGCGCTGTGTGTGATAGCATTCCAATACAGTTGGGCAGCACTGTTTTTGGTTGTTGTAATTTTGATAACATAAAGCATTTCTCTCTACTTACAATTTTTTATTCTTATTGTTTCTCGTTTCTGATGATTATGTTCTTTTTATATACTATCGTCTAATATCACCCCAAAATTATTCATATTTAAAAGTTTAATTGTTCACATATCGTTCTCCTATTAACATTTAATTATTTGCATAGTTTCTCTTTATAGTCTTCAAATAATCTCATTGCAATATTATCATCTTAATTTTATGTTTGCTTTCATATTTTATTACTGACATCATATTATTGTACATAACTTATTATTAATTTTCTAGTTGCATTGGTTGTTATCTTGTTTCTCTCCCTGATGATGGTCCAAAATGTAGTCCGAAACGTCAGCACACAATTAAACTAAGTATTACTTGTTAATGTGGGTGTTTTTTTTATGACCGCAACTCCAACTATCATCCTCATCTGATATTCTCAAAGGTCGTCTAAACTCTATGATTAAAAATTAAATTATATATTTTTAGTAAAAAAATGTCAGATTTAAAATTTTATGATAAGTTAATACGTATGAGGAGAAGAAAAAAAAAACAGATTATTCTCTGTCTAACGGTTGATATGCATATTTGAAAAGATTTTTTAGTGGAAGGACGAATGCTATTAATCAGTGTGAAATATTGTAAATTATAATATTTTGTTCTCTTTTGATGCCTATTTCTTCTAATAAAATCGCATATAGAGTTTTGATTTCTATTCTTACATTATAAGAAATTTACAAGAGAGACAGCCCTTTGTTGACTATAAGGTCGGACCAAACCCACTTGAGTTTGTCTAGCAAATATTCATAGATAAGATAGTAGACAAAAATGATTCTTCAAATCTGTTATAAATCAGATCAACTTCTTCGTAAGTTGATTATAAATATCGATAATAAATAGCAATATCGATCAATTTGAAGGTCCTATACTCCAAAATAGCTTGGCATCAATCTTATCAATGTTTTTTTACTTTCACTTACCTATACACGAAATGTATAGTAAGGGAAGTATTGCGATCGTTAAAATATTCGAATTACAGATTTCAACGGAAAATCTCGCTTCAGGGTCACCTTAGTCTAAACAACCAAGTCGAGCGAAAACGTCTGTATGTGTGTGTGGTAAGTCTTGCATAAAAACGAAAAGGCGTACGAAACTTAAATTTTATATTTAAGACAACTATACGTCCGAGATGTTACACTCCTGCTTTTACACTAACATAGCACCTACTTTATACCATGCATTTTGCACATTTTTATGATTATCTCAAAAACGGATTTAGCTTTTTTGATAACCTTTACCCTTCGTCGCAAACCGATGAATTCCTGCCCCACTGAATCCTTTAATATTGGGTTATGTAACATGAAATGTCCGTTTTCAAGGTAAAGGATTTTTATTAAAAATACGATATGAAAACAAGATAATTTTATTCGAAGTATTTACCTTCTTTATTTACACATTTTTCCCAACGTGACACCAACTTTTTTATCCCCGAACTGAAAAACTGAGCTTTGAAGTGAAAAAAAAATCTGAAAACGCACTTTTCACTTGATCATCATTTTCGAAACGTTTTCCTTTGACGAAGTTGTCTAAATTGCTGAGGTGGTATTCTGTTGGAGACAAGTCGGGAGAATATGGTGGGTGCGGGTGAACTTCGTAGCCCAGTTCTTTCAATTTTTGCACGGTATGTTCTGAAATATGGGGTCTAGTGTGAAATCATCAGGTACTCATGTATCGAGCTTTTTTACTTTCTCAATACACTTTAAATGTCTGGAAACGGTAGATGCACTTGCATTTAGTTGTGCTGAGAGTCCTTTAACTGTTTGGTAGGGGTTTCCTTACGGACAAAGGTCTTCCTCGGGGCAAGTTTTCCAAGTCGGTATCCCCAGCTAAAATTTTAGCAAACCAACGGCGAATGGTCCGTTCATTAACACTCCCTTCCCCAAACGCCTTGGAAATATTTCTAGCGCCCTCAGTTGCTAAATGACCGAGTTTGAACTCGCACAAAAATATTACTCGAAAATTGCGTGTTTCCGTGTTCATATTTGGAGGTATACTAAAAAGTAGGTAATTGATTGGGAAGATAATGTTAATAATACAAAGGTAGAGGATTAGTGATTGTTTACTTTAAATATGTAAACATTCGTATGAAAACAAAAGAAACCTGCAAAATATTTTATGTATTTCAGAAACTATAAAAACGGACATTTCATGTGAAACAACCCAACAATACCCTACTCATACCTGTTGAACAAATTCGATACCTAGGATCTTGACAAACCTCTTACATGTAATCTCATACGAGACTTAAACTACAAGAAACTGCCCGTAGATACCGATTACTACAATACAAAAATTACTAGACAAACGTTCAAAACTTCCAATTTACTACAAAAAGCTCATTTATATTACTATCATTAGACCAATCTGGACATATGGAATCGAGATTTGGGGCTCTACTAAACCATCTAATTCCCTCGCATCCAATCCTTACAATCCAAAATCCTTCGCAAAATTCTAAATGCTCCTTATTTCGTTACGAATAAAATTATCCACAATGATCTAAATATCCCATTTGTTGCAGAACTATCCCAAAAAAGATATGCCTCTTTTAATTACAAACTCCCAACCCACGCGTAACTTATCATTCACGTCTATTCCTGACAACCCTCCGAAGCGATTCAAAAGACGTTGGCTCCGAGACCTACTAAATTAAATTGACATTAAAGTGCTACCACTAGGTAGTTTCTTCACAAGACATTATCACGTCCATAAGTGTAAATTAGCACATTTACTTGTTGTTTTTGTAATAAAATGTTTTAAAAAAAATCTTTTTGGTTAAACTCTCTTTATAAATGTAAAATTAATCCGGCTTTAATATCATTTAAGTTTCACTCAAATTGAAATAGTTTGACAGTGCTTAAATGCCGAATTTTCTTCCTCTAAAGTACCTTTAGTCTCGTAAATTTCAAAAAATTAACCATATCATCTTATTATTATTGGAACAAAAAACCGGCTAAATATTCCAGTGAAACGAGTTTGATAAAAAGGCAATCTCTTGTTTTCCGAACACTAGAATAGTAATATAGGTGTACAATATACCTTTGGAAAGGATACTAATTTAGAGAAAATGTTATCTTATTTACTTTGTGGAGGTTATATATATGTATAAAGGTATATTAGGTTTAACCAATTGTCAGTATCTTTACAAGACTTTTATCAAGCCCTTATTTAATCGTTGTATTTTTCTTTATATAGTTGTAATTTTTAGTAAATATAATTAACTACTTTATTTCAATGCTAGTAGATAATAGGAGACACATGCGTCCAATTCACTAAACATTTATAATCCTGAAAGAATTTTGTTTAAATTGTTTATAAACTAGAGTACATAATTTCAGTAAAGTTATTAATTTTAACTGATGATTCACTCGCTTTAAAATAAAAAACACTATTTATTCAAATTACTTTCCAATATTTCTTTTTTGGGTGCTCTGATCATCATTATATGCTAAAATCATATTAATATTCATAATATATCTGAGAAATAATTTAGTAGTAAGTGCCCGGCTCATAAAAAAAAAAAATTGTTGTCGATATGAAAATACACACTACTGGCGACTGATGCAACGAAAAGTAAACTGACAACTTATCTTATCTCCGAAGGAAAAATCATTCTTCAATCCCTACACATTGCCAAAGAGATTTGTAAAATGAACATAATATTTTAAACATTATTTTTTTTTTTAGTTTTTTTTTTTATTAATAATATTATTTAAAGTATAACAGTTATTTCAGTGTTTTTATTACTAATTTAGTACATTATCTTATTTTACTTACCATCTTTTCTTGTGTTGGGTAGTTTCTCTAGATGTATATCATGGCATTATTTTATATTTTCCCCAAATTTACTTGATGTATTCATTTATTAATACCTTGTAAATCTCAACATTTTCACCTGTTTTGTTTAATATAGCCCTAGAATATGTTATAGAAAAGGTGATGTGTACCGAGAAAGGCTTAAATATGGGTGACAAGATTCCGGTTTTGGGGTATGCCGATGATTTGGTACTACTAGGTGAAGACACGGAAACTATACAACTAAATACAAGTGTGTTAATAAAAACCGGTAAACAAATAGGTCTCGAATTAAATACCGATAAGACGAATTATATGATTAGTTGCAGAAATGGTGGCGATCTTGATGATATTAATATTTCAGGTCATACTTTTGAAGACGTAGAGAAATTCAAGTATTTAGGTTCAATGATAACAAGAAAAAATGAAATTCAGGAAGAAATAAAGTCCCGGTTAAAGGTGGGAAATGCGTGTTATTATTCAGTTGCTAAATTACTTAGCTCACGGCTTCTGTCTAAAAACTTAAAGGTTAGAATTTATAAAACTATTAGTCTTCCAGCGGTTCTTTACGGATGCGAAACGTGGCCGCTTACTTTGAAGGATGGACAACGGCTTAAGGTTTTCGAGAATAAGGTACTGCGTAAAATATTTGGTCCGAAGAGAGATGAGGCCACTGGGGGGTTTAGAAGGTTGCACAACGCGGAATTGCGGAGTTTGTACCCTGTGAATATGATTGAGTTGATAGCATCGCGGAGACTCAAATGGGCGTGTAAAGTTTTTGGGCTTAGTGAGAAACGGTTTCCGAGAAAGATGGTATTCGCTGAACCGACTGGTAGGCGTCCGAAAGGTAGGCCGAAGCGTCGATGGGAGGATTGCATTAAGGCTGATCTCGGGGGCTTGGGCTTGACCGGTGAACATTGGACGAGTCTGTGCAGGCGAAGTTTGGTGGTATCGGCATCGAACCTTCGGGTTTGGTAAGCCTATTATTATTATTGTTAAATCTCAACTTACATTTTTTTATTTAGTTTTCGCAACACACGAATTTTACTCAACTGTCTTCTTGAAATAAAATGTTGTAAATAATTTTTTTTTTCTATATCAGAAACAATCTTTATACTGAAATATTACGATTTGTCTCGATATTGAAAAAAATAATAATAATAACGCTTTCAGACAACTTACATATAATTTTAACTTAGCAGTCATTCCGACAACAAAGAAACGGTAAATTATTTGTATCAATGATGAGATGATTTGATACCAGAACTGCAGTATGTCAGTACCAAATATTAAAAGTATAATTACAGTTACAGAAATAGGTAACCGATAGGCAAATCACGGATAGAATCAGTCAATAGAAGATGATAACATACTTTAATGTAAAGTCCTTCAAACCTATTTGCAATTAATTTTTTTTTTTTTTTTTTTTTTGTAAAGAACTTTGCTGCTCCAAACCTGTTTGTGGGTGTAAGATTACAAGTTTTCTTTGAACAACTATATTCGACTATTCAAGTAAATTCGTATTCGCAATTCACCCTATTCCTGAATGATTATTGAGTACACTCGATGGCGATAAAACAAATACATAATTTAAACGTTAATCAATAAATTTGTAGGTATTTTAAAAAATAATGTAATGAATTATGATTAATCTTAAATAATTTGTTTATTTAAAATATCTGGAAAAAAATCTATGGCAACGATCCTTTGGTAGTAAGATAATAATTATTTGTATTATCGTTGATCTAAAGCACACCAACTACTATTTACTAATTCAGGATCCGGTGGTTTTATAGTTAGTGGATCATTAAAAAACTAAATAAATAAAAAATAAAAAAAAAACCTGTATCTCTACAACCCATGAAGGTTCTTGTGCTCAGTACATATAGAGATTCGAGCTGTTTCTAGGACAACGGCCGTGCAATGATGTGATTAGCCCTTGATCACGCTCAGCCGTACGGTTTTTTTTATTTTGGGTACCCACTCTATAAACTGGGTCTGCATCAGGGGATTTCCATACGCTAGGGTCACCCCCCGACTGAATTACCAGAATAAGTAATATTCCGCCACAGCCAGGATTCAAACCCAGGACCCGCAGAAGAGTATATTAGCGCTCAATCAGGATCATAAAATAGTCTTCCATATAAAGGGCAGAAGCAAAATCTACCTTGAACCCAATTTTTTTTATATACTTTTTTATTATTTTTTTGTAAAATATTATTTTAATAATAACAGTTTGAGCATCATTAATTATAATATTTTATCAGTTCAGAAGGAATATAACTGAAATAAGCATATATTAACTAGATACAGCGAGGAATTCCGCAACATCCGACCACGCTTTATGGCTAGCTTGGTGTCGAGCGCTCGTTAGCAGTTGATTGTCAGTAGTTTCTCAGCCACAAAAATATAAGGTTAGGTACATAATATGAAAGGGTAGGTACTGCGCTAAAACTTTTATTTGTCATTTTTTCGGATGTTATTTCAAATAAAAATTCTAATTCAAGAAAACCACATAAGATATGAATTTCAATTCGAAACTTTTGAATGGTTTAGGAAATTAAGGCGGAAGTATAAATTGTAAGCAAAAATATTATATAACATTTTTTAAATCTTATAGAAATAAAATGACACTTAAGTGCATTAATATCGAATGAATAATAGCGAATTTATGGTTATTAACTAAAATACTCCTGAAACGGGGCTAGCGGGGGGAGCACTACGGGGAGTGCGGACTCTTGAGAAATACTCCTCTAATTAGGTCCTAACAACTGACAAAAATCAGCTTGTCTCTAATTTCTTCCAACACAAAACATCATTGCCTGGGCTATTACGCGGGCAACTATAATTGAAAACCGTCGGTTTTTTTTTGGTTTTTTTCTGTCTCGGTCAGGTCGCAGAACCGTCTTTTCAACACGACGGTTTTAGCCCTTAGAACCGTTGTTCCAAAACGAACATGTAAGTGAGCTTATAAGAACACGAAGATAAATATAATAAAACAGTTCACAAGCGCTTTCATTTCAGAAGAGCTTTGTATGTTGTTTTACTTTATTCGAGACGACGATTTTTTTCGAACACGGTCCCCAACAAAATTATTTTTTCTTTGTATTTTTCATTTTTAATAAAAAAAAAAATATTTACTATGAAAATCACCTAAACACCTATGGAAATGTGTGCAGCTCGCTCCTTGGAAAATGTTTATTGAGAGGAGCGGATTGTACACCATGTGTTCAATGTAAAGTAAAATGAAAATTCGTCATTAAAAATGTATAAAATTTATTTTTTTTAAATATTTAGATAATATAAAATCGTTATTTTGCTTTCAGTAATAAAGAACAGATTATAATGCAAACAAAATTGTTAGAAGTTGAATATTATTTATTTTCTATTTTATGTAATTTGACTATTATTATCATTTTCTGTATATAAAGTATGAATGTGGTCTCATATCAATACTATTATTGTTCATTTTGTAACAAATTGAAAAAAAAAAAAAAAAAAAAAAAAAAAAAAAAAAAGTTGAATAATGGAAGAAAAAAACATAAACGAGAAATAAATTTTTAGAAAAATGTCTTGAATACATTAATGTTACTCATAATATTTTTCATGTAAGAAAGACTTCAGATATTTTTATTTTTATTTTGTGGTACATAGTAAAACCAATGCCAAATTTTGTTTTTCTGAACTTTACAGATTTTATTAGTTTCAGAAAAATCTTATTTAGACGACTAGTTTACTCAGAATAACTGATAATTTCACATTACTGTTATTTCACACACGTTGTGCAACCGGTCTCGAATGGGTTACGGTGTAGTTTGGAACATATTTCGTTTTCCATCCCGAATACTTACTACCTCCCTATCCAGATCAGAGATACGCGCGTTGCAACATCGTAGGCATCCTTCAACATTGATGCATACCTTGCGATAAAATGGACGATATAAAAAATTTCAAATTCTCGGAGGGCTGAGAACGTTTGTTAATGACTCTAGATAGTTCGTTGCCCTTTTTTTACTACTCTCCTTAACACTCTGGCTCAGGATTCCCCTAAGAGGATTATACCATCTCCACTCCCTCTCTTTCTACTGAATCAGACTATTTCCCCTAGCAATAGCCACCTGTTCCGACTATGTTGGCTTCGTATTGTTCTGAAAGTAAATATTTTTAATCAACGCGTAAGGAGGTTTTCCTCCACATGACAGAGTTCACCTAAAGTTCATTATAAATTATAATTAAATACTCAATTTAAAAACAAAAAGAAATTGAAAAAAAAAATGCTTCAAAAAGAATAGGAGCGGGAGCTGCTCCGAACCGGTTTTGGAATAATTACCAAGACCTCGGTGGAAGTGGTCACTGGATATTTTTGCAATGGCTCAAGGTATTCTAGCAAGTGTCCCATCTTCGGACAAAGTCTTCTTCTTCTTCTGGTTATCCTATCCGAATGAGTAATCGTACTCCGGCTGGAGAAGACAGAAAAAGAGAAAGAATCCTTACAGGAGTCGACAGTTCATTTATATCTCAATCTGTGTGCATTCGCTAATCCATTTGATCGTTATTTGGAGATAAAAGCAAAGCTACCAATTAATAACGAAATATGTTTCGAATGAACTAGAAAACTATATATATATATATATATATATATATATATATAATATATATATATTATATATATATATATATATATATATATATATATATATATATATATATAGTTTATAAATATCAATAAATATGTTTAAAAAAAAAAAAAATATATATATATATATATATACACATATTTATGTATTTTATATGTAACATAGGGGTGATGTTATAAAATTAAAAGTATGGATAGGAGTCTGTACCAAGAATGTTTAAACATATTGTTTTTTTTTATAATACAATTTGTCTATTATGCATATTATAATCAGTTCATTATTTACTGTAATAGCTCGAAATTCGGATATAATACCGACTAGGCCCCCAAAAAAAATCGAAAGAAGCATTTGATAATTTAGGGTGACCACTGAATACACGGGAAAGGATCAGAGCGACAAATGAGGCAAAGGATTGATTCATTCTCTGGGGGATGAGGGCAGTTAAGAGGCGAAATGTCCTTGATTGGGGAGGAAGCGATTACATTATTTCGAGGGGAAAAAACAAAACATATTTTAATTAATTTAAAAAAAATCATTAATTTTTTATTATTAATTTATTATTTAATCGTAATAGTTAGTACAGCCAGTACCGGAGGGACTTTTTCAAGAATTTGATTGTATTGTGATTCACTCACAGCCTCTGAGTGCGTGAGACCCGTCAGCCAACTGTTGGCCACTCACAAAAATAGGCGTAGGGAGTGAGGACCCTATATAATTCATCTAAAAACGCAAGTGTATTCTTCCAGCAGATTACACTGCGCAACCAAGGGCGTTTTTTTGACATTTTTGTTATTCATTGGTACACTGAATACACCAGGATCAATATATATCTATATATATATATGATTTTTTTTTTTGTTATTAGTTCTCGACTACTAGTCTTAGGTTTCAGCCCATAAATAAACAATTTTATTTATACCACGTTTCGAGAATTTATTGTTCTCGTATAACATAAAAAATCTCCAAAAACTTAGTTCGTGTTATTCAAATGTAATAAACACATATTAACAAAACGTCTGAATAATAGCAATAATAATAAATAAACAGAAGGAGAAAACCCTGAATTTTTTTTTTTTATATTTATTTAAATTACACTCTAAATTCGTAAACGGTCTAAAAAGTTCAAACCTCCCACTTATCTACAAAAGACTCATCTACATGACCATCATAAGATCTATCTGGACTTAAAGAGTTGAGCTATGGGGCTCAACTAAACCCCGTCTTCAATCCAAAATCCTTCGAAAAAATCCTAAACGCTCCTTATTTTATCACGAATAAGCTCATCCATACAGACCATAATATTCCATATGTAGCTGATTTGGCCCGAACTAGGTATCAATCCTTCCATGACAAACTCCACTCTCACTCTAACCCACTAGTTTCAATCCTTCCTTTCTCTTACATTCCTGACAATCCTCCAAGGCGTCTGAAAAGAACATTCATGTTTAGATTATTTTTAGAGTGCTACCAATGGGTAGCTTCTCTACATGTCTTGTTCATGTCTATTTTCTTTTAGCCTATTTACTAGATGTGTTGTACAATGCAGTTTTAAATATAAATAAATAAATATTTATTTAGATATATTATAATTTGTTTCAAAATGAACAGTAGAAATAGTGATATGAGACGACATTCATACAGTATATACAGAAAATAATGATAAAGTCAAATTACATAAGATAGAAAAAAAATAAATTCATATATATATATAATATATATATATATATATATATATATTATATAATATATATATATATATAAAATAAAAAAACAAAGGAACAAGCATAATTCAGATAAATACAAAGTTGAGAAACAAATAAACATCTTACATACAATTATAACGATATAAAATATTTACAATCTGCTGAAGTTCTGCGCATGCGCATGAGTATAGCAGTCATCTTTCAAATCGTCTCTTGGATTTCTTGCTTTTTCAGTTGGAATTCACTTCAGTGCAATCTTGAAAACATCACCAGGCTTCAGGATAACAACTGCAGTAAATATTGGAGCAAAAAACAGTAAGTTTTATTACAATTTACGGTGTAAAGTGAATGCTGGGTAACCTCTTCACATCAGCTGATTGCCAATAGCTCGGCAAGGCCGGGATTGGTTTTATTTTCTTTAGTTATTGTTTTATTTTCCACATCTAGTTATTATCTTCTTCACATGAAATGCGATATTTTCACCAAGTGATGTCCTCCAAAGCATCAACTAAAAGATCTAGATCTAGTGGTTCAATCACGCCTCCCATAAAACAAAGACCCCGCCGTGATACCAATAAAAAATTAAATCAGCAAGCAACCCCTTCAGGTACTAATACCGAATCTGAACCACAACCTGGCACATCGTCACAAGGGATGACTGACGAATCTCCGTTTTTCACCCCAAATCCTTTTCAAATCCTACATAATGAAAAAGAAAACATGGAATCTGCTCCTACACCCAGTGAACCACGGCCTCCACCGATATTTGTCAAAAATATTAAAAATTTTCAGTTGTTGTGTGCTCAATTGAATAAAATTACCGACTCCACCAGCTACTACTGTATGAGTAGAATCAATGACACCAAAATATCACCGACCACCGCCGAGACGTATAGAAAAATAGTGAAATATCTAACTGATACTAAAGCGGATTTCCACACTTATCAGTTACGCCAAGAGAGATCTCTTAGAGTTGTAATAAGAAATCTACATTCTTCTACACCAGTTGAAGCAATCAAAGAAGAACTTATGGAGATGGGTTACAAAGTGCGCCAAGTCACTAATGTCATAAAAGAAAGGGTTCAACTTCCGCTATTCTTCGTTGACTTAGAACCATTGTCAGGAGTAGAACAAATTTATGATCTAAAAAGACTGTACTATACAAGTGTAAAAGTCGAAAAACCTTACACCAAGAGAGAAATTGTTCAATGTCACAATTGTCAGGCGTATGGTCATACCAAAAGTTACTGTTATCACATACCACGCTGCGTGAAATGCGGTGAACAGCACAAGTCTGTGGAATGTACAAAACCGAAGTCAACACCCGCTGTATGTGCTCATTGCCTCAAGGACCACCCGGCCAACTACAAAGGATGCCAAATCTATAAGGAACTAAGGACCAGGTATCAAAAACCCCAGGTACTGGATGAAACAGCAAGACAAACAAGAACTAGAAGAGAACCCTCAAAAATAATCGATGCTAATGTAACATTTGCCCACTTACTTGGAGGTGGAAACCAATGTAGTGAAACCGAGGCCCTGCCGTAACTGCAAAATGTACCTCAATATCCTCAGTCCATTCAACAAATACCTCTTCCTCAAAACATAATCAATCCTAAAAATCCTCATCCACAACAAATCTCTCATATCCCACCTCCTTCAAATGCCACAGACCTTACCAGTTTGATGACATCCTTCATTTCCGAAATCAAATCCCTTGTCGTGCCCCTAATCACAATCCTTACGAATCTTGTATCAAATCTCATTCCTGCCATAAAAAAGCCATAAATGACCTCACCTAATTCCTTATCTATTCTCCTATGGAATGCGAATGGTGTTAGAACTCACACTGACGAACTTACAGCCTTACTGCAAGACAAAAAAGTTGATGTTGCACTCATTACTGAAACTAGACTAACCACTAAACAGTACTTCAAAATACCTGAATACACGACATACCGGACAGACCATCCAGACGGCAAAGCCCATGCCGGTACTGCTGTCATTGTCCACCGATCCCTCTCCCATCACTTACACCCACTTCCCGCCCACGACTTCCTACAAGCCACCTCTGTTATAATCAAGACCTTTTCTTTTCCGCTCGTCATCGCATCAGCATACTGCCCTCCTAAACATCCCATTTCTTCTGCCCAATTTGGATCCTTCCTCAACTCATTGGGGAATCACTTTATTCTGGGTGCAGACCTAAACGCCAAGCACCAACAATGGGGTTCCAGAACCACAAATACTCGTGGACGGACATTGCAGGCTGCACTCAACTCCCGACGCCTTAATCTCCTACCTCCCAATTCCCCTACCTACTGGCCAACAGATCCTAACCGTATACCAGACATCCTTGACTTCTTCATCCACAGCGGATTAGGCTCCCTGAACTATTCCGTAACTCGCCTTGATGAACTATCCTCTGACCATAGTCCACTGATCCTAAATGTATCCTTAACACCTATTCCTAAACCTGTCCCACCGTCATTCATCAGAGGCCCTATCAACTGGAACCTCTTCCGCGAAATCCTCACCAATGATATTGACCTCAAAGTGACTCTCAAAACCCAAACTGACCTTGACAATGCCGTATATTCCTTTACAACCTCGATTCAACAAGCCGCCTGGACTGCCTCCTTTCCCAAGCACTCCCAAATAAATCCTTACAAAAACCATTTACCACAACACCTCCTAGACCTAATCCACACTAAACGCCGAGCCAGAGCATTATGGCAACGCACCCGTCACCCATCAGATCGCCACTCCTATAACTTTTATTGTAGACAATTAAAGCGGGAGTTGGCGATCTTCCGTTCCCAATCCTACAATTCCTACCTCTCCTCTCTCTCGACTCGTGACAATTCCTTGTGGAATGTCACGAAGAGAATTCTTAAATCCCCTCTGATATCCCATCCTCTCCGGCGTAGTGATAATTCCTGGGCTGCTTCTGACAAAGATAGGGCCCAGGAATTCGCACTACACCTTTCCAAGGTATTCACTCCTCATTCCGATCTCAATCCAACCCATACCGCAATAGTTGAAGAGTTCCTTACGTCACCGATACCAATTTCCTTACCACCTAAAGCAATCAATCCCTCTGAGGTCAAATATCTTCTTAAAAAACTTCCTCTCCGTAAATCCTCTGGTTACGATCTCCTTACTCCTCAAATCCTAAGACAACTTCCATCTAAAGCCATTACATTCCTTACATATATCTATAACTGTATCCTACGCACTACCTATTTCCCTCTGTTGTGGAAACACTCGACTATCATCCTTTTCCTAAAACCAGGCAAACCCTCCAACTGTACGTCATCCTACAGACCTATTAGCCTTCTTCCGATCCTCTCCAAAATCTTCGAAAAACTCCTATTAAAACGAATCCTAGCCAAATTTCATAATTTTCCTCCACACCAGTTTGGATTCCGTCCTAAACATTCCACGGTTCAGCAAGGACTCCGAGTTGTAGACCACATTTCCTCCGCCCTTGAGTGCAAGGAGTATTGTTCGGGTGCCTTTCTGGACATAGCTCAAGCTTTTGACCGGGTGTGGCACCCGGGACTGCTCTTTAAGCTCAAAACCCATTTACCTCAATCTTTATACCTAATCCTCCGATCCTATTTATCAAACCGCTCCTTCCGAGTTCGTTGTGGTTCCGAATTTTCCAAACATTATTCTGTTGAGGCCGGTGTTCCTCAAGGCAGCGTCTTAGGACCCGTCCTCTACATCCTCTACACCGCCGATATCCCTACCGATCCCAAAACCTTTCTGGCAACATTTGCTGATGACACAGCCATTTTATCATCCGATTCCGATCCTGAAGTAGCATCGCTAAATCTCCAAAGGCACCTTTCCCTTGTCGAAGACTGGTGTAAGGCTTGGCGAATTAAAGGTGAACGAAAGCAAATGCACACACGTTACTTTCACCCTTCGACGTAAATCCTGTCCAACAGTTAAATTCAATTCCATACCGCTTCCTTCCTCAGACACAGTCCGGTACCTTGGCTTTTTACTAGACAAAAGACTGACGTGGAACCCACATACAAGACTTAAAAGGATAGAACTCAACCGCAGATTCGGCCGGTTATACAAACTACTGGACAGAAAATCTCATCTTACAGTCGACAACAAATTACTAATATATAAGACAGTACTGAAACCTATATGGGCCTACGGACTTGAACTATGGGGGACAACTAAACATTCTAACATCAAACGTATCCAATCCTTCCAATCCAAAGTCCTTCGAACAATAGTTAATGCTCCTTATTACGTTACCAACTGTACCCTACACCACGACCTTAATATTCCATTTATTTTAGACCTGGTACCATCCAAATTTTCCAAATTCCATCAGAACCTTCTTCATCACCCTAATCCTCTTGCTCAATCGCTCTCCAGCTCCACCCATCCCTACAATCCTCCTCGAAGATTGAAACGGCAGTGGCCCCGCGACGTTTTGTAAACTTTTATTCTGGAGTTCTGACACTGGTCAGATCCTCCACTTATGTACTGTATGTTTGTGGCTATTCCGCCCTAGCTCGGCCTCCACTGGCTTACACCAGTGAAGCGCCGGGTGAGAGGCGCTGGGATCTCTTGGATTCGGCTTCTCCCCCCACTTGTGGAGGGAGCAGCGGAGTCTAGGGTCCCTTTAGCAGATTGTATATATTGTATATAGTTAGGTTTGCTTGTATGATTTTTGTTTATTTCCCAACTTGTATTTATCTCTACTACAGGTTGTTGTTTTGATTTGTTTGTTGTTGTTTTTTTTAATTGTTATTTTCTTGTATATATTCGAATTTATTTATTTCCGATTTTATGTAATTTGACTTTATTATCATTATTCTGTATATATTGTATGAATGTGTACTACATCTCTATTACTAATGTTCATTATGTAACAAACTGTAATATTTCTCAATAAAAAAAAAAACAAAAAAAAAAAAAAAAAAAACAATCTGCTAAAGGGACCCCAGAATGGGCTTTTCCCTACACTTGTAGAGGTAAAAGCTGAATCCAAGAGACCCCAGCGCCTCTCTCTCAGCCGCGTCACTGGTGTTTGCCAGAGGAGGCTGAGTTAGGGCGCAATAACCACAAAAATGCAGTACAATACAGACCAGTGTCAGAACTCCAGTATAAATGTTTACGAAACATCGCGGTGCCACTGCTGTTTCAATCTTTGAGGCCGGACTCCTGACGTCATAAATTTGGAAAATCCTCCATACCTTAACTATTCCTGCATCTTTGCTTTAGTGTTCTTTCAAAGTTTATAGTTTACACGTATGTATATGTAAGACACTATTTTATCTAAAATTGTAAGTAAATTTCTAATAATATCTTTAATGTAAATATCTCTTTAACTACTGTATGCCTATGCATTATTTTCTTTCTATCTAATAATAACATCATCCATTAATTATTTTATAAAATTTTTAATGTTCTGTTTTTTGTTTTTCCACTGTTAAGGTAATGAATATGAGAAAAATAAATTCTCTAAACGTTGCATAAATAAAATTGCTTATTCATTAGCTGAAATCTACGACCAGTAGATATATATATATATATATATTATATATATATATATTTTTTTTTTTATTATTTTTTTTTTTTTTACAGCTAAAATTTGCTTTAAATTTAAGGTTATGTTTTTTCAATTATGAACTATTAAAATAAATCGGTGCAAAAAAACATCCCCTCTCAAATTTGAGATTATGCCACTAGCATCACAAGTTATTCAAAAACCATACCCAAATATCGACGTTAATTTCAGCAATATTATATTTTATGTAATTTGACTTTATTATTATTTTCTGTATATATTGTATGAATGTGGTCTCATATCACTATTACTACTGTTCATTTAGAAACAAGCTGTAATATATCTCAATAAATATAAATAAATAAAAAAATATTTTAGCACATTCGTTTTAAAATTGCTACCGATTAAACATGTTTACCATCTATTCATTTTTTCTAGACATAAAGTGTTTTGGGATTAATTTATTGGTATTATCTGAAATGGTGCGGAGAAAGATTATGAAGATAATTTTTGGTATGAATCCCAGATTCCCATTAATAAATATTCTCGGACTTAAACGTAATGACTGTAAAAATTATTTTACATAGTCTCAATAACGAAGAAGCTGTTTTTTAGACGGGATGAACTATTCTGGAAGATTAACCAACGTTTTTCCACAAAAGAAAAAACTTACTATAGCTTAGTAGTGCCAAGACCAAAACAGTTAGATGACACACAATAGACTTGTTATTCCATATCTACTGTTTACAATAATATTCCTCTGAATTTTCAATATTTTTACACAAATTCTCCAAAGTATTACTTCAATGTCCCTCAGGGAGGAAAAGTTGCTAAACAATTGAACCTGGCAACTGTGCATCTTTTTTTTCAACAACAATATTATCGTTTATGATGGAATTAAAAAAAAAAAAAAAAAAATTCAACCAACTTCCATTTACATCATATCGTTTTATATCCGCCGCACAGTGGGCAAAATCACTAATTTTGGTGGACAAAAGTCAAGTTGAAACTTTGGAGTTTTCTAGTGCTTCACCTTTTTATTATTAGTTCTCAAGACCCTTTATACTAAAGTCTCCCGCATTACCGTGTTTTCAAATTAATAGTAAATGAGTGAATCATTCCTGTTCGCACAAGTGCTAATAACCAACAGTGGGATTATCTTTATTCGATGGCCATTTATTGTATTTAAGGTGTGTTTAGAGCAAAGTCTTTTTTGCTTTTATTTAACAATGGACATTGCTGAGACAGGCAAGACATTATATTTCCAAACTCGTTATTGAGTATACATTGCAATCTACCTGTAGAGTTAATTTATAAATTTGAAAATGTATGCCCCTATTCAATAACGAAAAACTATATAACCCCCAAGGATTTGTTTCATCAATCCTTCTAGTCTTTAAATATTACAAAGAATTTTTGCGTTTTGGGGGATACATAATTTTTTTTAGACAAAAAACTCCGAATCAAATGTTTTACAATCTATAATTTCAAGAGTTTTATGAATGATATAAAATACATTTATCAACAGATTTTAGGTGCTCCGAGCCATAATTAGATTTTTTGTATTATTTTCCCCGTATTCTGGCACTACAAACGTAAAATGTAGGGAAGTTTTAGATTTTAGCAAGTAAATTTGATGTTTGACCACTGTGCCAATCCTGTCAAAAAATTAATTAGTTTTTATAACTTTTTCTCATAATATTTTTTCTTATTTTTCTGAAATCTGGGACCCCAAAGGTTAAATATGGACTAGTTTCAGAACTTTGTCCACCTAAATCGGTCATATTTTCCATTGTGCGTTGTGTGTCGGAGAAGAGGAACTGGGAGAGCAGTAGCCGAACAAGGGAGGTGTGAGAAATGCCAACAGTGCCGATAAGAATGCCTCTTTCAAGTGAGCCCGCAAACTTACCTTTATCGGTGATCAAACTGTTTGTACTTTATCTGCTGATAGTGCTCCGGGCAATAGTCCAAAGGTAGTCACTCTCCAGGATGCGCCAATTTGTAAGTATTCTTTATAAGTAGCATACGATTACCTGGAATTATTAGGTATTCTGTTTAACTAAAAGTGTTGTGTGAGGTTTTTTTAAAATTTTTATTATTGCCAATTTTATCTTAATTTTGCTTCCACGTGCCTATATTTAAAACATATCTATCTACCTATCTATCTATCTGCGTGGCTCTACAACCCTTGGTGGGCCATAATACCTGATTCTGTGCTGCCGCTCTCCAGTTACTGACTCGCAACAGGCTCCATGCGTCCGCCACCACTCCATCAATCCATCGCAGCCTTGGCCTACCGGTTCGTCGGTTACTGTGAATGGGGGTTTTCAAAGCTCTTTTGGGCAGTTCTTTCCCTTGCATCCTTGTGACATGGCCAGCCCAACTGAACCTTCCCAGCTTTATAAATTTCAGGATATCTATTTCTTCAAAAAGGTCTTGAAGTTCCCCGTTCCTTCTAATTCTCCATCTCTCACAGGGCCAAATATTCTCCTCAAAAATTTTCTTTCGATGGTTAGCAGGCTATTTTTCGCTGAGATGGCACTAGTCTGAGAAGCGTAGGTAAGAACAGGGCTAATAAAGGTTTTATAAATGACCAGTTTGGTACCCCTAGTAATAGATCTACTGCGGAGAGTGTTCAGCAAGGCGTAATATGCCCTGTTAGCCGCTACCAGCCTTTTCCTTATCTCAGCAGATAAGGAATTATATATAAAACATAGAGTTAGGAAAAGTATGGAGATCGTTTTCTTAAAATTTAAAATTTCATTTTTCAACGGATAAACACGTTTTAGAGTCCCCTTAATCCACATTAACCTGAAATTCCCATATGCGAACTTGTTCTTTAATATTAATATTTTATATGTTACATAGGGGTGATTTCACAGGATTAAAAGTATGGGTGGGGGGAGTCTTTAAGAAGAATGTTAAAACATATTATTTTTTTTATAATACACATTGCCTATTATACATATTAATTATATTTAGTTTATTATGTACTATAATATCCCGAAATACCGATATAATACCGACTAACCAACCACCCATCCAAAAAAAAAACCTTAGGAGCACTCTATGGTTTAGGGTGACCACAGAATACACAGGAAAGGATCAGAGCGACAAATGAGGCAAATGATTGATTCATTCTCTTGGGGATGGGGGCGATTTATTCGGAATCCTTATACAAGACTAAAACGACAAAAAACTCCCCGACATTTTCGACTGCTTTAATACTTACTGCACAAACGTTTAAAACTTCCACTTAGCTTCAAAAGGCTCATTTATATGACCATCATTAGACCGATATGGATTTAAGGAGAAGAGGTGTGGGGCTCTACTAAACCATCGAACTCTTCTCATATCCACTCCAAAATCCTTTGGAAAATCCTCTATACCCCTTACATAGTCACGAATAAATTCATCCATAAAGACCTTAGTCTTCCAAATGTTCCTGACTTAGCCCGAACCAGGTACCATTCCTCACATGACAAACTCCATTCCCACTCTATCCCTCTAGTTTCAATCATTGCTTTCTCTTCGATTCCTTATAATCCTCCCAGGCGTCTGAAAAAAAGATGGCCCCGAGACCTTCTAATTTAGAGTCTTAGAGTGTTGCCAATGTGTATTGTCTCTTCGTGTATTTATGTCATTTCTGAATTTCCATCACCTTTACTTGATTTGTATCTTTATAACTCTCAACAATAAAGTTTATAAATATCAATAAATATGTTTAAAAAAAAAAAAAAAAAAAATATATATATATATATATATATATATATATATATATATATATATATATACACACACACATATTTATATGTAACATAGGGGTAATTTTATAAAATTAAAAGTATGGATAGGAGTCTGTACCAAGAATGTTTAAACAATATTTTTTTTTGTTTATAATACAATTTGTTTATTATGCATATTATAATCAGTTCATTATTTACTGTAATAGCCCGAAATACGGATATAATACCGACTAGGCCGCCAAAAAAATCGAAAGAAGCATTTGATGATTTAGGGTGACCACTGAATACACGGGAAAGGATCAGAGCGACAAATGAGGCAAAGGATTGATTCATTCTCTGGGGGATGAGGGCAGTTAAGAGGCGAAATATCCTTGATTGGGGAGGAAGCGATTACATTATTTCGAGGGAGAAAAAACAATACATATTTTAATTAATTTTAAAAAAATCATTAAGTTTTTATTATTAATTTATTATTTAATCGTAATAGTTAGTACAGCCAGTACCGGAGGGACTTTTTCAAGAATTTGATTGTATTGTGATTCACTCACAGCCTCTGAGTGCGTGAGACCCGTCAGCCAACTGTTGGCCACTCTCAAAAATAGGCGTAGGGAGTGAGGACCCTATATAATTCATCTAGAAACGCAAGTGTATTCTTCCAGCAGATTACACTGCGCGACCAAGGACATTTTTTTAACATTTTTTGTTATTCATTGGTACACTGAATACACCAGGATCGATATATATATAATTACTCTTGACAAAAATATGGAAGCTCTTAAAAACTGTTTTTTCGTCCCAACATAAAACGTATATTCACTGTAAGTTTCGTCGTGGGTTCCCTGGGTCCAAAATACCAATTTACGCGAAAATGATTTTGATTGAACTCAATACAGCGATATAACCTTTAATGGATTTAATATAACGTAGGTTTCATTTTGATTGAAATAGTTTGATAGGGCTTAAATGCCGATATTTTAAATTTTCTTCCTCTTAAGTGCGTTTAATTTTGTAGCTTCAAAAAAATTATTATTGGTATTGTTAAAAAACGGCTAAATATACATATTGAACCAATTTGATAACTAAATAAATTTCCCAAAGATTAGGATAGTAAAACATATATATACAATATACCGTTGGAACGCTAAAGATTTTAGAAAAAAAATATTATCTTCTACGAAAAATTGTTTAAAATAATGGAGAGTGATGAGAAGTGGGTAAAACTAATTAATTGTTATAAATACTAATATAATATATTATTTAATGAAGCACATGTATCAATATTTCAGTCAAAACTCAATTTAATTATTTAACGTTTTTTCATCTCTGATATTATTTTATAGCTTTTAAATTGATTTATGTATGTGTGAGTGTTTGTATATAGAATAGAATAGAAAAAAAAATTATTCTGGGACTAGGTCCCCTAAGAATTACAGTTATGTACAGTTGAAATATATAATATCTCTGACCAATAGACAAAATAAACATGATTAATTATTATTTACAATGGTAAAATACTATACATAACAAACTAACAAAGAAATCCAGAAAAAGAAGTGTATATCTTCTAAATTTTGTCTTGTGAAAAAATAAAATCTTATTTTAACAAAATGAAAAATAAATTAAATTAAAATTAAAAACAGTAATCTTCATTCATTTAATGTAAATTTATAGATATAATTGACATATTACATTTGCTGATCGTCTATTTGGGATGACAGAAGGTATATGAAAAGTTGGGATTTGAATGCGGATATATATAAATGTATACATAATGTGTAAATGTATATATAATGTATAAATGTATATATATATATATTATATATATATATATATATATATATATATATATATATATATATAGAGAGAGAGAGAGAGAGAGAGAGAGAGAGAGAGAGAGAGAGAGTGAGTGATAGAGGGTGAGAGAATGGGGGAAGAAAAGATTAAAATAGAGGAATAAATTATTTTACATTTTCTTACATTTACTGTGAGATCTTAGGTGTCGGCCTTTATCAAACGACAAGCTTTTAATTCCAAGTAATAAACGAAAATTCCTCCTTGGCTTTGAGGAATTTACCCTGGAATGCTTACACAAGACCAATGTAAAATATTTAATACTAATTTTCCCTCAACCAAACACATGTAATAAAGATAAGAAAAAGTCTCAGTGTTGCCGGGAGAATCTTGTTCGATTAAATGAAGCCATTTCGAAAAAAAAAAAAAAGAAGAGAAAAAAATAAGAATTGCGGAGTAATGAAGGGAATGGAATGATAAAAAGCCAGAGTGAAGACGAACCAGTAATTAGAGGCATGGGAACTATGTATTAAAACATATTTTGAAAAAAGAAAGTCAAAAATTTGCATGGAGAACTTAATGTGCAATTATAATTTATTTTAGAAAAAATTTCTCTTTTACACTTGATTTTCGTTCTCATAACACAGTCACTGACTAAGAAATTAGAATAGGGAACATGTTGTCAACCCCTTTTCGAAGGTAGGTTTAGCGCTTAGCCCGTTGCTCGAGTAGATGGTGTTAAACAAATAAATATGTCACAAAATCTAATCAAAACCAAACACCCATCCCCTTCTGGTAAGTTTTCTAATATTCCCTCAAAGAGATAAGTCCTGATAACATATAATGATTAAATAATAATTATGATATTCAAGCTATTTTACATTCAAAGTTTAATCCCTATTTTAGGAAAATTAGTAGCTTAAATCGTCTTCTTCTAGTGGCGCAGCAGGCCTTGTAGGCCCTTGGCTTCGCGGTGTAATCTCCAGAGTGATTACACTAATGTTTCTCGATGTATTTTATAGAGTAGGATCATCACTCCCTCCGCCTAATTTTGTGAGTGGCCACCAGTTGGCTGATGGGTCCCACATACCCGGAAGAGAGGCCGTGAGTGAATCCCCGTTTATTAAATGCATAAAAAAGTTCCTTTCGGGAGTGGGATTCAAACTCAAGATCTTAGGCGTGTGAGACTAGCGCGCTAGCCACTCTGCCACGGGCGTGTTATAGTTATATTTTTTATAACTATTTTTTATAGTTATATTTTTATAGTTTTCCCCCATAGGAAATTTTATTTGAAAATAAAGGGACCAATAAGAAAACATATTGATAAGCCAACTAAAACTATGTCAACCTAACAAACTAAAAGTGACCTCTTATGGATTCCAAAATAGTTACCATATTAGCATAGCAGCGTTGAATGCCTTATTTTTTGTTCAGGCCAACCCGAAGATCTATATCATTTTTGTTGCAATGCCCCGTCATCTAGAAATAAATACTTTCTTAACAAAAAATGTCTTACAAATTGGCAATGAAAAAAAATTTGATGCTTTATTTTATTATGTTATAAAATGCTTAAAACTAATAATTTTTTACCATTGTGGATGTAATTAGTTGACCGTTGAGAATTACTGGAAGGAATTAGTCCGGGTGGCGGTCATTAAATGAAACAACTAAATAGTTTCAACTATTTTATTGTTTGCCAACGTTTCGACCCCCTTTGTGGGTCATCATCAGGGCGCATGGTGGGAGAATGGAAACCCAATGTTCAGTTTCCATTCTCCCACCATACGCCCTGATGATGACCCACAAAGGGGGTCGAAACGTTGGCAAACAATAAAATAGTTGAAACTATTTAGTTGTTTCATTTAATGACCGCCACCCGGACTAATTCCTTCTAGTAATAATTTTTTATCTCTCTTCTCAAGAATAATTTAAATTTAGTCATAAAAAAGCTTATTTTGTTTATAACAATTCGAATACATCTATTTGATTTATGTATAAGCGGATTAACTTTGTAAAACCCAATTCCTTTGTATGGGCTAGCCGAAAAACAAATAAAGAGATTTATTTATTTTAATGAATCAATAAGCATATTATTTACATAATTATTTAGCAAGCAAAGAAGGCGTAAGTCGTCAATTGAAACGTTGATTATATCCATTATAGGAAATTTTGCAGGAAGCGCAAACATCTCTCATTATTATAGGAGTACTCACTAAGTTTGCTATAGCATGCTATTTGTGCTATTGTGCTAAACCCATCAATTTTATACTGGAAATAACTGTAGAAACTCGACGGGTTTAGCAAAATAACACAAATAGCATGATATAGCAAACGTAGTGAGTACCCCTTATATTATTAAAGCAACTAATTTTATTCTTTTCGAATTAAAACTTACAATTGTTTGGTTTATTATATTAACAATAGGGGTACTGACTACGTTTGCTATAGCATGCTATTTGTGTTATTTTGCTAAACCCGTCGAGTTTCTACAGTTATTTCCTGTAGAAAATTGATGGTTTTAGCATAATAGCACAAATGGCGTGGTACAGCAAACGTAGTGAGTACCCATAATATTCCATCCTTTGTGCTATGGCATAGAGAATTAAATTTCCTACAAAATGAAAAAGGGATCATTGAAAATAGTTCAGAACTAACATAGACATTGCGTTTTGAAATTAACAGTGGTGATATACCATTTCCTTTGGATTATTTATTGCTTTTAATTTTAGCTAATTGCCAATTAACAGCTGTATAAACAGTTATACCTTAATATAGTTATTTGGAAATGATAAACCATTGTGTTATAATTTCAAGGTTTTTTTTAAACTAAATTAATTACATCATATTACAGGTATGAAATGGAATGTTTAGTATGATAAGAAACGAAACTATATGTGTAATCAGTACCTTTGAAATGACTTAATAATTCAGTAGATAAAATCAAATAGAAGATTTAGATAAAACTAAAGGATGAGAATACAAATATGTCAAAATATCAATTTCGCCAAAAAATGTTCTGTAGCACCTTTTTAAAAATCAACTTCACAATTGTGATCGAAAAACTCTTAAGAGTTTTAAATTCTATTATGTTTTTTTTTAAGTTATGGAACTTTATCATTATAAAAATGACCGTTATAGAAAGTTTTTTTTTTTTTTGTAATTAATTATTAAAAAATTGTAGTTTGTCTTTTATAATAATTATATTTTATTTTTGATTACAGGTATGATGAAATTATATGGAGACCAAATCTTATATTTAGCAGAAAGCAGCTTCGATCAGGTAAGAAGGCTTATTCTAAAAAAATGCATGTTTAAAACGGTTTTTGTATTTTTTATTCTATTAACTCCAATACAGGAATTTCATATGAAAGAAAAATTGTAGAATTTTCCATTCTAAGTGTGGTTTACTCAATTTTTATTCTAACAAAATCGTTTTTTTTTTTTTTTTAATTAATTTGTTTCAATTATAATAGCAAAAGCAACGGGTGATGTTTATTAAAGTCCTCACATCATTACAAAACGATTTGCATATTATTTAAAAAAAAAAAATAGTAACGTACAGGCTATTTTACTACTTGACCACTTGATGAATTGATGAATGCATTACGTTTTAGCAGATAGGTCATCATCTGGTGCCAAACAAATTTCGTCTGAAAAGCCTCGATTATATTTTCTTCAACACAACCATGGGATTCAGGGTATAAAAAATTTTTTTTCAAAAATATATATAATATATTAGACAGACTTGACGAAAATACTGCGTACGCCCTTAGCTGTAGTATTTCAAAAAAGTGACCACAAGATTAACAACTGCACACAACATGGGTCGAAAATAATTTATTCTTTCCGTCAACTAATAAGTCATTTTCTTACTAGGGTGTACTTATAGGTTGTATTAAAATAATAACCATTTTTCAACCAAATATTTGCACTATAGTCTCTTATAGATAAAATACAATTAATACCAATAGTATCTACTATCATTAGCTTTCTTCAACCCAATTGCTCGATCCCACACTGATACCATTCTGAGATGGCTGTCAAAGAACTGTTGGACTGAAATTTCAACTTTCCTGGATAGGCTGAATTTAGTACTTTTATATTCTCCATTCGCCTCAATGGCATAAATTGGCGTTAAATGAATAAAGAAAAAAAACTTATACAAGATAGTATTTATTGAAATACTCTTAAAAAAATTAAATATTGTTCATTTTTCGTTTTTGCGATACATTATACATCTTCTGCCCTTTAAACTCATTATTTTCGAAATGTAAGAAAATGACCAATATTTAGGTAGTGATTGTGCCGTAGCAAGTTCCTATAAGTAAACACAATTATGTCACTTAGATTGTTAAATTTCTCCGAGTAGTACGTATGATTCTTATTAAAAACCAAGGATTCACGAATATTTTATGTTAAGGTAATTCAAAATTATTAACCAATCTCGACATCTCGCGGACCTCTTGGACATCGTTTGCGGACGACTATTCGGGGACCACTGCTCTAAAGGGATTAATCTGTATTGTTAAGTTGACATAACCGTCTTTGTTTTTAACACCATTATTTAATTTTCAAGATAATTCATATATTTTTGTAAAGTACATTTATACGACTCCCTTACCAACGCCCTATATCGTGATAAAACATTTGAACTAGGGGGCGTAACTAGCAAGTTTTATACCCGACATTTAGCAAGGAAGGCTTGAAGTTTTACGTCCGGGGTGCTCACGGTGTATTAAACGTTTCATCCACAATCGGCGATATCCTGCGGAGATATGAAAGCTTGTACATGGCATTCCCGGGCCCGTTAGGACGGCAGATGGCATCGCAGTTAGATTGCCGCCCGACGATGCAGGGAAATAGAGGATGAAATGTTTCAACACATTTCCCCTACTCCCCTCTTCCTCGCTCTCCCAAGTTCGTTTACCCCGACCTCAAAATGGTGTCTTGTAATTACATCTATGAAAGCAAATAACACGGAATACCGGCCGTCAAACTGGTTCTACGAAAGGCTCTAATTGCTAAAACAGGTTCCGGAGCCTGCATAAGCAGCCACCGGTGCATCTCCTATAAACAGCGTGGAGGGGTACTCCGGTCCACTCTCCTACCTTGTCTCGCCCCGGGTTACCTTCGCAAACATGTAACGACCGAATGAGGGTAAGCAGCTATTATCCCATGTGTCAATCTCACTTATCAACGAGACGAAATCAATCATCGAGTCAACGCAGCTGAGTGTTCGCATACCTGGAGACGAAAAAACCTCCATTGACCGTGTATTGGCTAGAAAATTGAGATTATGCTTCATAAGAATCCAATATCAGAAAGCGAATGACGAACAATAAAATTAAAAAATCTGATGTTGGGTTAGCTTAGGGAAATGGGGGTTACCTGTAGCATGGTAGTTAGCATAACAGCCTTCTATGCCAAAGTTCTCGAGTTCAAAACCGAACGTGACCATAGGATTTTTTAATGGGAGTAAAAATCCTTAATTAAATTAATAATTATTATTAATTTCTTCGGAGGGGGCGTTAAAAGGTGGCCCCGAGCCTGTGCGATGTCAGGTACGTTAAAGATCCCTACCCTAATTAAACCTGGATAGGCAAAATTTAGGACTCCCATTTAGTATTCGTTCGGTTAGCAACTGCAGCATAAAGGGAAAGCGTTAAATAAACAAACCAAAACTTAGGGAAAATGTTGTACTAAGATTAATAAATTTATGTGCCTCCTCTCTAAATTTATTGTTACAATCAGATTTGACAATAACTTTTTAATCTCAATCTGACTTATCAACGAGACGAAATCAATCATCGAGTGAATGCATTTGAGTGGTCGCATACCTAGAGACGAAAGAACCTTCATTGACCGTGTTTTGGCAAGAAATCCAAGATTAGCCGCCACAAAACTGTAATATGAGTAAGGGGATGACGAATAATTAAATTTAAAAAATCTGGTGCTCGCAACACACGACTTTCACTTACCTCTGTTGTTCAAATCAATTTAAGAACATTTTTTTATTATTACTATTTAACTATTGATAAACACATCAGCTATGAGATACAATACATAAAAAATACGTGAAGAGAAACTACCCATTGGTAGCAGTCTAGTTGGTAATCTAAATGAAATATCCCCAATATGAGAAACGTAATGACAATAATAAAAATTAAATATACAATATAACTTAAATTTTAATTTAAGAAAGTTAATCCAAAATCAGGTGCTACTTATTAGAAAGCGAATTTCTGAGAATATGTTTTACGATATATGTTGATAGGATAAATAAACGTTATAAAATAGAAAAAACTTATTTCTGAACCTTATTTCTGTCAATCACTCTTATCAACGAGAAGAAATTAACTTCGTGTGAACGCTGTTGAGTGTTCAGATACCAGGAAACGAAAGAACTTTCATTGATCGTATATTGGCAAGAAGATTAGGATTAACTGACGCTAGACTCAAATAGATGACAGATAATTAAAATTTAAAAATACAATATAAATTGAATAATCACTTAAGAAAATGAAGCCAAAAAACAGGCTCAGCCTCCAGGTTTTACCCATGATTTTAGGTACCCACGTTGCAGAGATTGGGTGAGCCCTAGATCGGTCTTCGCGTCCCAGGATCGTCCCATGAATGATATAACATATTTAATAATTATATTGCCTTGTTGGGGTTTGTACCTTATTCTTAAATTTGATATTAAATATTATTAATAAAAAATGTATATAGTAATTTTTGTATCATTGTTTAAAAATATTTTAACACCTACGTCATTCAAATTATTTCTATGTTATGAAAGACGAGACACGACAATCGCTATAAACAATGGCGTATTTTATTTATGATTTACACTGTTTTTTTCTGATTGGGAAATAACGATGATTAATGCAAATTAATTCCCTTTAGAATTGAAGTAATAAACATTGTCATCTTCAAACCGCAGAAACCTTGAAGATGAATATAATTTTTGTTTTTTAAGATTTCTTAAAAAAACAATATTTTTCTTTAAAATTTTATTCACATTTAAAATAGTTTTGTCAAACACCTAACTTAGCCTTTAAAAATATACTTTGACTATTTGTGTAAATTTGTCTTTTTTTTTTTTTTCATCGAAGTTATTCAAAATTTTAAACTATCAAGCTTATCCGATTTCGATGTTCATGGAATGGTTGGAAAGAGAGTATTTTATTATGTATTGCAGTATTTAGAAAAGAATATTTACGTCAATTGTGATTAACAAAATACATAAATGAGTCTTTTCTTTAAGAATTTTGGACTTTAGCTCCAAAACGTATCACTTTTTTGTAACTCTTATTATGTAGTATATATATATATATATATATATATATATATATATATATATATATATAATTCTTTATTTATTATTGCTTAATTCTTTTTCATTCTAAGTCTTCTTTTATGAAGTTTGTAAGAACAATTTACTATAAAAAAAAGTGGACTATAGATCTTAGGGATAAAATAACTATATAAATAAGGTAATTAAACAATCAAACTTACTCAACAGAGAAATTATAATAATATACAATACAAAAACGTTATAACAATAAGAAAAAAAAAAGAATTTTGCTTTACCTCTGAATTTTATATAAAATAGTATAATAATTAATCTTAGATCTTTAAAAACTTAGTAATTTCATTGAATATTTAGAGTCAGGTTTGCAGAATAAAAAAAAAAAATATATATATATATATATATATTATATATATATATATATATATATATTATATATATATCTTTTTTATTTGTCGATTTTCAGTAAAATTAGCGAATCTTCCAAAAGGTCCTTTAGAAACAGAATGAACAGGAAGTGGCTAAAAAGATGGGATTTAGAGTTTGGGAGTCCCGGATATGAGAAGGAATAAGTTCCTTAGGGCCTTAGGGATGGGAAGGAAGGGTAAAGCCACTTCGATTCATATATATATATATATATATATATATATATATATATATATATATATATATATATAAATTTGTCCTATTTTAGTTTACTTACTCTCCATGGAATTCTAATACATTTATTTTAATATTATTCTTATACCTTGTCTCTATTCTTGTTCAGGCCAATACGGTCCTTGAATATAAAATTACAGTTTTATACAACTTAACGTTTTAGAGCTATTCTTATCACACGGATCTATTTGCGGGGCTTGTTCATTTGGATTCAGGGGACCCTAAAACGAGAATTTTCGTTGAAAATTGGAATCCAAAAGTTTTACGATCGCAATTTGTATTTCATGTATAGGTAAGTGAAGAAAGTAAACGAAAAGTTACAGTAAAGTATTTGAAAAGAAATAAATAAATAAATTTGTTTATATAAGGGTAGCAATATTGATTCAGAGGAATCACCTGTAGCTTAGTTGTGCGAAAGGTCACAAGTTTAACCCCATAGGTGGTCCAAGGATTTTTTAACGGGAGTAAAATATCCTTAGTTATGCCGTCCTACGTAATAAGGTGGTCCGATCCTGTACGATGTCAGATACCCGTTAAAGATCCCTATCCTAATTAAAACTGGATAGGCAAATTTTAGGTCTCCCACTGCAGCATCGTCTGATGAGCCATAGTAGCATAAAGTGACCTTAAATAAATAAAGAAACAACATTTATTCAAATATAACTGCTGATAAGTCACTACATATTACATTTACACCTAGACGCGGAATCTGCCCTTCAATTTACATAGACACTCACCCTTTACCGCAATCAAATACTGTGACGTACTTGGGACTAATATTTGAAAAAAGATTGACATGGGACCCACACGTCAAGACAAAACGGAAAACGCTAAACATTAGACTTAGACTATTATATTCAATATTACATAGACGTTCTAAATTATCCAGCAGACAGAAACTTAATGTATACACTTATTTATTAAAAACAATATGGACTTACGCTTGCCAAATATACGGACCCGCTAAAAATACACACATACGAAAAATACAAACCTTTCGACCGCAATTTTTAAGACTGGCAATGAACTCACCACCATATGCGTCAAACGATACCCTTCATACAGCAAACCACATTCGATTGACTTACAAACGATTTCACGAAAAACGTAATGGACATAGAAACAAACTTGTACAAGATATTGCTACAACTCATATACCATACATAACTCGGCGCAGGCTGAAAAGGAGTTGGATGAGGGACCCCCTAGCTTAAAAAAAGTAGTTTGTTTTTGAATGTCAAGAGGATGCACCACTGGGTACTGTCTTCCTCAATGCCAGCCCATGCTATGTTTATCATATTTAACTCATTTGCTGATTGTAACTTATACAGGTGAAAATGAAATTATTAAGTTAAAAAAAAATTAACTGCTACTTTCGTTAATGGAAAATAACTGGCGTGCCTTAAGTAAAAAAGACGCGGGATTTTTTTCAGAATAATGTTTTTTCTGCCTTTCTATCTATCTATCTGTGTATATCTACATACACTCAGGAAAACCAGATGCAACGGCATATTGCTAATATATGGAAAAGTAGGAAGCCGAGCTTGAAGTAAATGTCAAATACGTTTCGCGCTTCTTTTATTTCCCTTCGGTAGTTTACATACAAAGCAGCAAGCCCCGGCTTGTGTTGACAATAAGCCTCATATACCCGGATCCCACGTCCACTGTTTACACTCATCAAGGATCTTTTTTTTTTTTCTTTTTTTTTAACTCGCCATGCTAACACGGAGGCATTACTTCTCGGAAAAGTTCATTATGTCAAAGGTTTATTATGACTATAACTACCACACTGGATGTTGGCCATTTAGCCGAGGGTATGAGAAGATTTACTGTAGTGGTTGCAGCTAGTGTTTAGTACTCCCTTTAATATTCCGCCTGTAATGAAGGCTCGCCTGATCGTAAACCCTAACGAGAGACCTGGAGACAGCGACTTAACAAAGCTCTCTTAAGAGATTTCGACGGGAGATAGAAGCGGTAGTAAAATCGGCACGACGATTCGGGGGTCAATTCGTGAATTCATAAACAGATCCTAGAGTTCCAATGATCCGCGAGCCTCATGAGTTCTTCAAAACACTTCCAAATTGTTTTATTTTATTTTTTATATAGGGGAGAAGTGGCATGAAAGAGCCAGTTTAATAAACGGACGAACAAAATGATACTTTTTATAAAAGAAATGACGATTTTATTTTTTCAAAATTATTCATTATTTTCTTAAGTAGTTTATTCGTTATAGAAAAATCTTAGATACTATAAAAAAAAGTCAACGAAATATTGATTTTTAAAAGATGAGTCTTTCGGCTCTTTCAAAACAATTCGGTACTGAAAGAGCTACTAGAAGTTATGAAAGAGCAAGTCTGCACTATAAATTATTAATTATGCAAAATAATATTAATTGAACAATTATAAAAACAAAACCACAATTCTAAAGAATCCTTTGTAGTAAATAATGACATTTTCAAGAAAAATAGTTAATTGTATCAGGCGTCTTCTAATCATCACTCGCATTTTAAATTTCTTTCCACTTATCTGGGCAGATATCATTGGCCATGGCATAATCGAATGCTAGCTTCTTAGTTTGATGTCTTGTTAATAGAAGCAGTCGTTCAATGATCCGCAAGCATATTATCCTGGTTTGTTGTGAAAATACGCCTATTTCCTATATTAGGACATTGTTTGTAAGGTTATTCACCAGTAGTCTTTGCTTTTTTAAATATTTTAGGCCCTTGATACATTTAAGACGAGTGCAGTTTTGTTTTCTAGAATTTCATTCACTGCTTCTTCAATAACCGATTTTTCAGGTCTTCTTCGTTTTTTTTTTTTTTTTTTTTTTTTTTTTTTTTTTTTTTTTTTTTTTTTTTTTTTTTTTTTTTTTTTTTTTTTTTTTTTTTTTTTTTTTTTTTTTGGACTAGGCTTTTCCATAATGCAATATCTGAAGCAAATAATTCAATAATATATGAACTAATTGTATATTTAGTATAATTTTATTTTATTTGCAAAATTCAAACGCAGGGCTATGAAAGACCTTGAGCTCTCCCAAGGACTATCCACCCGGCTCTTTCATGACTTGTTTCTTAAATAAATATAGCCCAAAAAATAACAACAATATCAAAACTAAAGCGGCTCAATTTTTATGAAGCTCAAAGGCTAAATGTATGTAAAAACCCAATCTACAATACATTTACCTATATTTTTTTACAATAAAATACTGAAAAACAACTTAAATGAAGCCAATTACTTACTTTTTGGTGCAAAAAACTTCGACTCGATGTAGCAGTGTCCGTTGTTTATGGCGAACTTTCAGATGTTTGTGGGTGATGGGGAATCAGTGCTACCATTTAAAAATAAAGTCGCGAACTGAATTCGTTTCAAAACTATCAAAATAATCTAAGTAGCTCTTTCAAAACCCGGTTCTTCCATGCCATTTCTCCCCTACTTACTAACTGACAAAACGCTGTTCTGCTACATGTATTATATAATAAATATTTTGTTTTTGTGTAAGAAATAACGATGATGTATGGTAAGTGTGTTAGGTGGGATCTATGACAGAAATAGGAACTTAAAAGAAAGAATATAGCGCACAGTGGGCAAAATCACAATTTAGGTGGAAAAAAAGTTTGGAATTTTCTAGTGCTTCACCTTTTTATTATTATTTGGCAAGACCCTTAATACTAATATTTTCCACTATACTGGGTTTACAATTAAATAGTAGATGAGTGAATCATTCCTGTTCGCACAAGCGCCTAATAACTAGCAGTGGGATTATTCTATTTATTAGATGGCCATTTATTGTGTTCAAGATGTGTTTAGCAAAGTCTTTTTGTTTTTATTTAACATTGGACATTGCTGAGACAGGTAAGACATTATATTTCCAAACTTGTAATTAATATATATTGCAATCTACCTGTAGAGTTAGTTTAGCAATTTTTAAATGTATACCCATATTCAATAATGAAAAACTATATAAACCCCAAAGTTACCCCAAGGATTTGTTTCATCAATCCTTCTAGTCTTTAAATATTACAAAGAATTTTTGCGTTATGGGAGATGCATAATTTTTTAAGACACAACACTCCGAATCAAAATTTTTACAATCTATAATTTAATGAGTTTTCTAAATGATATAAAATACATCTATTAGCAGGTTTAACTCTAAGCCATAATTACATTTTTTTTTTATGATTTTTCCCGTTTCTGGGACTTCAAACGTAAAATGTAGGGAAGTTTTAGATTTTAGCAAATAAATTTGATGCTTCGCCACAGTGCGCTCGCCAATACGTGTCAGAAAATAATTGGTTTTATAATTTTTTCTTATAATTTTTTTTCATATATTTTTCCGTAATCTGGGGTCTCAGGGCAATCTTCTTTTCAGACGCTCCCACTAATTATCAGGAATTAAAGAGGAAAAAAGGATTTAAACTAATGGGTCAGAGTGGAAATGGAGTACCTGGTACTATTTTACATAAAAAAAACAAAAAATCTGAAATTTTATTTTCTGATATTGTACAAATTCTGATCATAATACAGTAATAATTAAATAAATAAAATAAAGATTAATATTCAAAAACGTTAAAGTCGTTTTTTATGAACTTTATGTACATAAAATGATGACTCATACATATCAAAGATCTTAGTTTGATTTTTAAAGATATAGTGATTATTACACTACAAGTATTAAAAAAAATAATTTTATGTGATATTTGTACTGAAATATATTCATTTTTGAGAGTTCTTTGCTGTAACAAGATCTAAAGGAACAGCAATTCTGATAAAAAAAACAAATGGAGAAAAAGTGGATATCAACATTAATTTCCAGTTATGTGATATAAAATATTTATCTCATGAATAATTTTGATACTGTAAAATTATTTAAAGTTGTACAGTTTCAAAAAAAAAAAAAAAAAAAAAAAAAAATGACAGATAATGCGTTTAATAATTTTCATGATTTTAATTTAAAAAATTTAAAATTATATAATCAATTTTTTGTTATTGTTAAACAGCTAGAATGATACAATTTGTTTTCTAAGCTCTAAGTAATGAATAATTAACATTGTCCCAACTTTCTATTATATCTCAAATAGTATAATTTTATTTAGTCATGCCCACAATAATTTAATAAAATTTCAGGGCGATTTAAGGGTGGATTGTTGGCGATAGAAGGTTGTGATCTTACTCCTTAATGTTTACACAAATAAATCAAGTTTCTACTTAGTTAAGTGTTTCGGATAAATATTTATAGTTTTTAATAGTTTCATCTGAACAATAATTTAATTTTTTTTTTATTAATACAAATTTTCATTAATTACTCCACCCTTACGTTATTAGCCTTCTTGATAAATGATCGTTTCTAAACCTTTTTTTTTTTTTATTTGTCTCAAGTAAGGATGTTCAGTTAAAGAGATTACGCAATATCTGGAAAAGTCAGATACCGGCGATTGGATTTTACGATGTGCATTTTGTAATAACGACTTGGTTAAAGTACAAGCAGTAATGGTTTTTCTAATTTATACCATCGTTTTCCAAAAATAATAAATTTAAAGCGATTAGTTCCGGATAATTTTATTCCAAAGATGTTCTTACAAAGGCATAACTCCTCCGGTGGTACAATGTTACCCAAGCTTATTTGTATTCAGATGCGGTAAATGGGTCAAGACATTTATTGGCGATTTAAGTACCCGGAATACACTTATCATGTAAGCAACGACTTGAATAAATGATTTTATAACCTGCAATAGTAAAGTTCACGGGATAAATATCCCGGCTTTATAGAGAGAGGAGACCTATGGAAAGTCGCTGTCATCTTATCTCTGCCGATGGTTCTGTCCGTTTATTGCTGCAGAAGAATTTCCAGCGAAACGTCGGGCTCTGATGTCTCAAAATAGCCTTTAGTATTTACATAGAAACGTGTAAATGATCCGAATAACAGTTTAACAAAATTAATTTATTGAAATTCACAAAAAAAAAAAAAAAAATGTTTAAGACTAGTTAATGTGATATAACAATGATATAGAGAAAAGAAGCTACACAGAAAAACTGCACTCAGTAAGTACTCCAATAAAAATTAGTAGTCATTTTCATACTTCAATAGATACTCAAAACTATCAACAAAAAATAAATTAATTCTTTATAAATTACAATTATCGAAAAATGGACGTGGTGCAGAACACATGTATGCAAATCATAAATAATTATGCTCGATGCACGCAAATCACAACCATGTTAACGGATTTTCAACTCCCGTCGATTAAGAGCTTACTCGCTGGAAAACAAATTTTTTTCTCTTACTTCTACTAGTGACAACCCAATCGTTAAAAAAAATCAGTGATTTCGACAATAAAACACTAAAACGTTACGTACATAAACGTACAAAAGATATATTACTGCATTTATCATGAAATATAGGGAAAAAAAAATGTTATTTTGTATTGATTTATTTTTTATTATAATTTGTTTTGTTTCTTACTATAATGTGTTTGGTTTTTATTTTCATTGTTTTATTATTTAGTTTAATTGTTTTGTTTTTTCTTAAATTCTTTTTTATTTTATTTTTTTATTATGTAGGTTTTTGTTTTTAGATTTTTCCTATTGTTCTAAATGAAACATAGGCTACTGTTACCACTAACCCCTAATGTAAATATCATGTAACAGTAACATGTAATTGGTGCTATTACCACAACATGTATAAAGTCCATATTAAAATAACACAGGCCATTTTATATATCTTTTTTCATAGTCGTCATTAAAAAAAAAAGATTGTCACTTTGTGATAAATTAAAATATATGTACATACTTCGACTAACAAGTATTAAAGTGGTCTGTATTTTCATCCTACTCCTCACCTGTACTTGCTAATGTTTCTATATCATAAGAAATATTATCCAGATTCAAAATTGAGAATATATATTTTGTTTCTATTTAAAATCAAAAATGCATATATAAAATACATATATACTCTTCATAATTAGAAAATTGAAACTTTACCAGATTTTTAATTTTTCTAATACTGTGTAGTATTCTTCATGCGATTTGATTTATCGAAAAAGCTTCTACGGTATTTACCGTTTATCGAAATCCGAAATTTCATCAGCATGAATGTTGCAACAATACTCCACGCAGATGTTTTAGCGCGCAATACACCCTAGCCCCCTCCCCCTCCCCCCACGGCACAAGTAATTTTCTTTCAATTTCCGATCCCCCCCTTCACATTTTTTTCCTCTACATTTCCACGTGTGACATCTCGTTGTAGAGTTCATTTAGTAGCCTGTTTCCGAGGCTGTGAGATCGTTAAGCCAGCTTCCGGCCTTCTTTTTCAGACCTATTGGCATCATCTGAGTCCATCAGGTGCGTCTGATCGAGTATGGAGGCCGAAAATCTCTTCCGAAACTCCAATGGAATGTCGCTCTAATCTGTTGTATCCAATTCATCTAATCTATCCAATCTAATAAATTGTGATTTCAAAGCAAAAAGCAATGTTTCGGAAAATTTAATTTTGCAGAAAAAATCCACATTATACAGTAAAAATGTTAATCTTTATAGAATAATTATCACTACTCCGAATGTCCTAAATACCTTAAAACTAGCTTTTAGCTTCATTTTTTTTTTTTTTTTTTAACAACAACAATTTTTTTTTGAGTAAAATTACAATCTGTCCCAATTTGGACATTAATAGTAGTGCTGAAAGATATCATACATACTACATTCATACAATATTTACACAGCATAAAATTACAATAAAATATATACACAATAATGAATCAATACAATAAAGTCAAGAATTCTCTTATACCTATATACACATACACACACTTATACATACATCACATTGAGTGGAGAATCTAGCCAGTGCTAGAACTCCAATATATTTACAAAAGGTCGCGGGGCCACTGCCGTTTCAACCTTCTAGGTGGGTTGTATGGATGAGTGGAGCTGAATAGGGATTGAGCTAGAGGATTAGGATGATGAATGAGATTCTGGTGGAATTTGGAAAATTTGGATGGAATTAGTTCTGAAATAAAAGGTCGTGGTGCAAGGTATAGTTGGAAACATAATAAGGAGCATTTACTATTGTACGGAGGACTTAGGATTGAAAGGATTGAATGCGTTTGATGTTAGTACGTTTAGCTGTCCCCCACAGTTCAAGTCCGTAGGTCCAGATGGGCTTCAGTATTGTCCTGTAGATTAATACTTTGTTGTCAACTGTAAGTTCAGATTTTCTGTTGAGTAGTCGGTATAACTGTCCGAATCGTCGGTTGAGTTCTTGTCTTTTAAGTCTTGTATGTGGGTTCCAAGTCAATCTTTTAGCTTCATTTTAACGTTTTATTGATTTAAACCTCAAATGATAATAATTATGACAAAAAAAATTAATTAAACTACTAATTACGATTTAACTGTTAGTCTAGAAACTATCTTTAAATGCTCAATCCAAGACTTCATGGGTTTTAGTAGTACACGTACTTTGACAAGAGGGAGAAATGCTTTATTTCTTGGCAATGCTTCCCAAATACAAAGTATACCAATCAACCCATACTCGACATATTGCATGTACATTTTACTTTATTTATTCTAACCTATTTTAATTAATTAATTTATATTATTTACAGTTTCCTTTAGTTATTAACTTTAATATTATTTATTTTTTTCCCAATATTATGCTAGTGACACGTGTGCCTTATCAGTCCATAATGATCCAACTACTGCACTCCAAACACTTCTGTGTGTTATATATGTATTGTTTAAAAATCTTTCTTTTTTTTTTTATTTTGCACATTTAATAGTGTAAAAACTTTGTATGTAAGATAGGGTCTCATCGCAGAGATTGAAGAATGGTTTCACAATTAGAGGGTTAAAATTAATTTAAAAAATCCCACCAAATCACCTTCACCCTTCGTCGCAAACCAATGACTTCCTGCCCCCACATCACACTTACTCCTGTAGAACAAATCTGATACCTAGGACTCCATATTGACAAGCGTCTTAGATTAAATCCTTACACAAGACTGAAACGACAATAAATTGCTCGAAGATACCGTTTACTACAACACTTACTCGACGAACGTTCAAAATCTCAGTATATAACCAAAAACTTATTTACATTACTATTATCAGATCTATTTGGACATATGGAATTGAGCTTTGCGATTCTACCATACCAACTTATTCCTCCCGCATTCAATCCTTACAATTCAAAATTATTGGCAAAAATTCGTTTTCGTTGCAGACCTAGCCCGTGATAGATATAGCTCTTTTCATTCAAAACTACCTGCCCACAAATACACACACTTGTCCCTAATCCATCTTACTTAATTACATCTGATAACCTAATTGAAAAGAAGGTGGCCTCGGGACCAATTGCCTTAGAATAGTTAGTGAAGGGTTACTAATGGGTAGTTCTTTTTAAAGACATTTTCACTTCTTTTCTTCTCTTTACACATTTACTTATATTTTTTTTCATAATAGAATAGAATAGAAAAGAAACTTTATTCTGGGACAATGTCCCTTAAAAATAACAATTATGAACAAAATAATAAATTATAACTGGCCAAAAACAATATATAACTACAATTAAATAACACAAGAATAAAAAAAAAAAAGAAGAAGAAAGGGTCATAGTACCATCTCTATATACAAATTCTAGAAATAAATAAATAAGAATGAACATAAATTGTAACTTTTACATCCCATTAAAGAAAGTGCATTAAACTAAAATTCACCTTACATAAGTTGGCATAATAATAATTAGCTTACATCTGACTGAAGAGAGAGGATGTATTGAAAGAGGAGAGATTTAAACGATAATAGGGAAGGAGCATGACGGATGTTTGAAGGGAGAGCGTTCCATAAGGCAGTGGAACGGCTAAAAAGGAGCAGTCATATTACAATACATTCTGCAATTTTTTTTCATAACATAATTTATTGAAATTTACAACTGTACTTCATAATACAACAAGTAAATATGTTACAAGAAAATGGCATGAAACAGACTTGAAGAAGAACTACCCAATGAAAGCACTCCAGTAACTTTTCTAAACTAGAAGGTCTCGAAGACATCTTCTTTTCAGACACCTCGGAGGATTGTCAGAAATGGAAGAGGAAGCAAGGACTGAAACTAGTGGGTTAGAGTGGGAAAGGAGTATGTTATGGAAGGAGTGATATCTGGTCGGGCTATATCAGCAACAAATGGAATATTTAGGTCTTTATGAAATGAGTTTTCTGCAATTTTAATATTAATGTTGACCGAATTTTATAACTATTTGTTTGTATTTTAATTGTTAAATTGTTGTTTATATAATTTTTATTTGCTAATTTATTTATGCTTTATTTAATAAAGAAAGGATGTCCTGGGGATGTGCGATTTGGAAAATATAATAAATAAATTTATGATAAGGAAGATAAAAAATATTATTATACATTTTTAAGGAATGGTTATATTATTGAATCTGAAGGTTAAATATAACAATTTAAATTCATATCCAAAAGATCTCGTAATGAACACTATAAATTTATTGATTAATAATAGTTATATATTTATGATTGTGAGTTTGAGGTATGGTGTCAGAATTGGAGAATTAAAATCAATTCCAATAAATCCCAACAAATTACCTTTACTCTTCGTCTAAAAACCTATGACATCCTGCCCTACAGTGTCCTTTAATGATATTCCGCTTGTCCCGGTTGAACAGATCCGCTATTTAGGACTCCTGCTTGACAAACGACTTACATGGAATCCGCATAAAAGACTGAAAAGACAAGATACTGATCGACGATTTCGGCTACTCCAACACTTACTGGGCAGACGCTCTAACCTTTCTCTTAACTACAAAAGACTCATTTACATGACCATTATAAGACCTTTCTGAACCTACGGAGTTGAGCATTGGGGCTCTACTAAACCAGCAAACTCTTCGCGTATCTAATCCTTACAATCCAAAATCCTTAACGCTCCTTACTTTGTCACGAATAAAATCATTCATAAAGATCTCCATGTCCTATATGTTGCTGATTTGGCCCGTACCAGGTACCAATCTTTCCATGAAAAACTCCTCTCCCACTCTAATCCATTAGTTTCAATCCTTGCTTTCTCTTCAATTCCTGATAATCCTCCGAGGAGTCTGAAAAGAAGATGTTTAGACTCATTGCTAAAAAGCGCTGCCAATGGGCAGTTTCTCTTCATGTTTATTTCATGTGTTTTATTATTTCAGCATATTTACTTGTTATATTTTATACAGTTGTAAATTCCAATAAAAATATATATAAATTAAATTATGCTTGAGAGTTACCTTAGGTCAGGTAGTAACATTTTATTAAAAATAATCGTTAGAAAACTTCTTTTTTTTTTTTTTTTTTTTTTCGAAGCTCCAGAATTTCAAAATGTTTTTTCTTCAACTACAATGTACGTATACAAAAACGTGCTTACATGAATATTTAAAAAAAAACCCTGTATGATATGTTGTTTAGCTTGAAATGTTGCCTCTGTCATTCTTTATTCCTCGGCTTTAAAAAGATATCAAACAGGTTTCTCGGTTATTTATTGCCGCCTGTGGTGGATGCAACACTAATACCGTCTCCCATGCACCATCTGCAAATGCCTGGACTTAATCATATTAAAGAATCCACCAATGGCCTCCCCATCTATCTTTTTCTTCTCTTCTATACTTTTTAATCACTCATCATTTTTCTCGGTTTCAAGGACTTGTTTGTATCATATAAAAGTTCACCTATCTATAAGCTATATACCTTGGAGTCATGCATTTATTATTACTATTATTAATATTCTGTAAATATACCTCTTAGGATGAATAAATTAGGAAAATAATTATTCAAAAAATATAAATGAAGAGGAGATGAACAAATAAATTTAAATCAATTTCTCCTGGCACTGCCCTCAATATTATGCTGAAGACACGTGTGTCTTATCCGTCCATAATGATCCAACTACTGCTTCTCAAACCCACCAGTCCTACATAACAGCCATTGAAGAATGGTGTCAAAATTGGAGGATTAAAATAAATCCCAACAAATCCCACCAAATCACCTTTACTCTTCGTCGCAAACCGATGACTTCCTGCCCCCCAGTATCCTTTAATAACATTACCCTTACTTCTGTAGAACAAATCCGATACCTAGGTCTCCATCTTGACAAGCGCCTTACTTGGAATCCTCACACAAGTCTGAAATTACAAGAAACTGCTCGAAGATATCGATTACTAAAACACTTACTAGACTAACCTTCAAAACTTCCAATATATTACAAAAGACTCATCTACACATCACTATTATCAGACCTATTTGGACATATGGAATCGCGCTTTGGAGCTCTAGGAAACCATCTAATTCCTCCCGCATCCAGTCCTTACTACCCAAAATCCTTCGCAAAATCCTGAATGCCCTTTATTTTGTCACAAATCAACTCTTCTATAATGAACTAATCATCCCATTTGTTGCAGACATAACCCGTGATAGATACTCCTCTTTCCATACAATCTAAACTCCCTGCCCATACAAACCCACTTGTCCGTAATTTATCTTTCTCAGATAGCCCTGATAATCCTCCAAGGCGACTGACAAGAAGATGGCCTCGGGACCTACTGTCTTAAAGTAGTTAGTGAAGTGCTACCACTGGGTAGTTCTTTCCCAAGACTTTTTCACGACTTTTCATTTTCATTCTACACATTTACTTATTGGGACCTTTAATACAGTTGTAAATTACTATAAATCAAAAAAAAAAAAAAAAAATCAATTTCTCAATCACTAATATAAGGGAAGTAGTTCATTGTGTATTTTTTAGTTCATTCAATATCTCTTGGTATGTATTATTTGTACTGGAATTTGAAGTTCAGTAGATAGATATATAACTTATCTACTGAACTTCAAAATCCAGTACAAATAATACATACCAAGAGATATTGAATGAACTAAAAAATACACAATGAACTACTTCCCTTACAAATAATCTTAAGCCATCCTCCATCGTTCGCTATTCTTTTCTTTTGATCCGAATCCTCCGGGCGTCAGATGCTCCCCGAAGAATGGAGTATGGTCTTCCCATACGCCCCTTCCTAGCCTATCTTCTATCGGGCTGCCTTGGCACGTAGAGCATTTAGACTGCCCATTGTCCTCAAGATTTATAGAGGCTATTCTAATACCTTCACTTGCTGTTATTTACCCTCTCCAAAGGCGGACCATAAAAACTAATGCCTTAGCTCATGTTTCAATCAAGGGACTATTCAAGGATAGGCGTCTCCCAGCTCCGTGGATGGATGTTATGCTTCTTACATTCCCTCGGCGATGTACCCGGGCTTAAATCGATTCTAAAATCTCTAATGTGACTTATAGTATCTAAGATAATAATCTGGGACTGTATGAAATATTATTCACACTCTTTATTATAGATAACTGTTTATTATTATTATTTTTTTTTTAAATAGGTAAATTCTGAGGTAGAAAACAACAGGGCTTATTGTTCTTCCAAAGAAACTCTTATTGACAGGACAATCACAATTTAACGTTTCGGGTTTTTTTTTTTAAATTACGAAATCGGTGAAAAACAAATGAGCGATTAAAGAAGTTTTTCAAACTAGTTACAATTATAAAATTTTACATAATTATGAACGATGTAACATTGCTGTTTTGTGAGATACTTTTTAATAATTTTTGTGATATTCTTTGTGATACTCAGTTATTCTTTAAGATAAAAAAATTGTATATAGAGTTTTAGAATCAGATAAGCGCCACAAAAAAAAAAAAAAAAAAAAAAAAAAAAGAGAAAAGGATGAAAAAATTAAAATCCGCTTATAGCTACGTTTTTTTTCGTAGATAGTGAAAACGTTTATAAGTGTTTTTAACCAAAATACCGCGAATAGGTAGAAAAAAGGAATGAAAATTATTGAAAATGTAGACATAAGTACGGCCTTAACTCGGTTATTTTAAAAAAAAGAGAAAGATATGTATAGAGTTTTAGATTCTGTAAAGTGCCATAAACAGTAAACAAAAATATCATCTATATATCTAATAGATATAATTCCTCCACAACTCAGTTATTATTGAAGATTAAGAAAAATGGAAAATATTAGCAGCTATATAAACACTTATACCATAATATAGTCATTTGTAAATAATAATCCGTTGTGTAATAATTTGCAGCGATTTTAATTTTTGTTTGAAATACCAACGAATGTTTTTAATAATTATAATGTATTGCACTGTAGTCTTTCTCGACGTGGAACAGGCTTTTGATTGAGTTTGGCGTCCAGGTCTGCTATACAAACTCCGTCAATTCCTCTCTCTAGCGTACTTCCTTTTAATTCGTTCCTACCTCATTGTCAGAGCCTTAAAGGTAACCACAACCTTTCTTACTCATCCTTATTTACTAAGTCCGCCAGTGTACCTCAAGGTAGTATCCTGGGTCCGATCCTTTATACGGTATATACAGCTGACATCCTCATCCATCCTAGCACTGTCCTCACTACGTATGCTGATAACACATGTATGTTATCAATAAAAAATGAAACAACTGTCGCACCACAAAACCTTCAGTCACACATCAACTTCATTGAAGAGTGGTGTCAGAAATGGAGAATTAAAATCAATCCTAACAAATCCCATCAAATCACGTTTACCCTTCGTCGCAAACCTATGACCTCCTGTCCGACTGTATCCTTTAGTAACATGTGGGATGTTCCTGACAAACGTCTAACTTGGAATCCTCACACCAGACTGAAAAGACAAGAAACTGCTCTCAAATACCGATTGTTACAACACTTACTTGACAAACGTTCAAAACTTCCAATCTACTACAAAAAACTAATTTATATAGCCATTATTTGACCTGTTTGGACATATGTTGTTGAGCTATTGGGATCCACCAAGCCATCAAATTCCTCCCGCATCTAATCCTTGCAATTCAAAATCCTCCGAAAGATTCCAAATGCTCCTTATTTTGTCACTAATAAAACTATCTATAAAGACCTGAATATTCCGTTAGTTGCAGACTTAGCCAGAACTAGAAATACCTCCTTTAATTCCAAACTACCAGCCTACTCAAACCCGCTTGTCCGTATCCTCTCATCTTCATCTATTCTTGATAATCCTCGGAGGCGCCTGAAAAGTCGGTGGCCTCGAGGACCTGCTAATGACATGACCCCTGGGTAGCTTTTTCACAAGAGTTTATCAAGCCGATTGTTAATTTTTTCACATTTTCTTGTTGTATTTTTTCCTATACAGTTGTAAATATCGATTAATAAATAAATAAAAAAAATAATTACAATTAGTGTTTTAAACGGATTTTTACAGATATTGCTTGTATCCTAATGATGCATGAAATACCTCAAAACATTGAATTATGATTGTTCTGTCCATAAACTGTCTAAATATCTGTATAATAGCATATCTATAATTTCTAAGTCACTCCTAATCTCTACTCTTCTAGCTTATAGCTTTGAGTATTGTCGTTCTCGAACCGTACTGGAGGTTCATCAGGGTGATTACCTGTTCGATAAATATTTACTTGTTGGTCATAGGGCTCCTAGGGCATGACCAATGAGCGTCCTCCCTTCGCCACCCTTAGCGAAGAAGGTGTAGGGAAGACATGACACGAGAAGAGGATATAAGAAATAGAGGGGGTGGCCAATAGGGGGAGGGGGATGCGAGCGGTCACCGTGCAATATCCTTTGAAAGCCCAAACCAGCACGGGGGCCACAAATAAACCCAGCCAAACATATGGCCGGACAAGGGGGGCTAAAATAAAACTCCTCCTCGCCCTCGCCTTTAAACTTGCATAGGGCCATAGTTTACGGGCACCCTTCCCCATCTAATGCCCTTCATAATAAAAGGTAACGCTTGTTTCTTCTTTTTTTTTTTTTTTTTTTTTTTTTTTTTTTTTTTTTTTTTTTTTACTATTACCCCCTCCTGTTACCCCGATCATAAACTGTTTCTTTATGAATAATATAATAGCCTTCAACTATTTACCCTCCTATTTGCTTTTATAGGGACGGCTATTGAAATTGGTGCCGATTGTAAAAGGATCACTTAAGCCCGATTAGGATCCTGCCCCATGATACTCCTGATACTGACCGCTTCGTCATCAAATTGAGGGATCGCTCTTTACATGCTCGTCCAAGTTGGGAAAGTTTATGACGCTAGGCTACGTTCGTTTCGATAATCATTTCCTCGGTTATTTATAAGAGTTGTCTGGAGAAAAAATATCTAGTAATAACTATTTCCCTTATAAACTCTAAAACTTCTTAGGAATAATCCAGTGCTGGCAGCACACGACTTTCACTTACCTTGGCTGTTAAAATCAATTTAAGAACTTTTCTCAATTAAAGAACTCAATTTACTTGTTAATTTAAATCAAAAAGTTATCAAGCATAGGGGTTCACTCATAACCTCTCTCTCAGATGTGTGAGACCCGTCAGCCAACTGGTAGCTAATCACAAAAATAGACGTAGGGAGTGCCGACTCTGCCCGATAAAATATCATCAAGAATCGCGAGTGTATTCATTCAGCACATTACACCTCGCGGCCATGGGTCTGTCACAGTAAAGTTTAATTGTAAAAGGAGCGAGCTCAGATTTCATTTAAAATAAAAAGTCATTAATGAAAAATTTCTGGACATACACAAAATGTTTAAGGTTAAATCCCTGTAAAAAAAATAAAAAGGAATACACTGTCAATAATAATTTATAAACATTTTTCGACACCGTATTTAGTTCTTCTTTTATTTATTTGAATTCAATGACATATATATAATATATATATATATATATATATATATATATATATATATATATGTATGTATGTATGTATATTGGGTAGTTTCACATGAAATGTCCGTTTTTATAGTTTCTGAAATACATAAAGGATTGTGTAGGTCTCTGTAGTTTTCTTCCGAATGTTTACATATTTAAAGTAAATAGTTACTAATCCTCTACCTTTGTATTATAAAAATTAGCTTCCCAATCAATTACCCACTTTTTAGTATACCTCCAACTATGAAGTACGAGTAACATTTTTGTACGAATTTAAACTCGGCCATTCAGAAATATTTGCAAGGCGTTTGGGGAAGGGAGTGTTAATGAGCGGACCATTCGCCGTTGGTTTGCTAAGTTTTCAGCTGGGGATACCGACTTGGAAAACTTGCCCCGAGGAAGACCTCCGTCCGTAATAGACAACGATGTCCTCAAACATACAGTAGAAGGAAACCCCTACCAAACAGTTAAAGGACTCTCAGCACAACTAAATGCAAGTGCATCTACCGTTTCCAGACGTTTAATGTGTATTGGGAAAGTAAAAAAGCTCGATACATGGGTACCTCATTATCTCACTGAGCGGCATGTTTCAAAACATACCGTGCAAACATTGAAAGAACTGGGCTACGACGTTCTTCCGCATCCACCATATTCTCCCGACTTGTCTCCAACAGGTTATCACCTGTTCAGGAATTTAAACAACTTCGTCAAAGGAAAACTTTTTGAAATTGATGATCAAGTGAAAAGTGCGTTTTCAGATTTTGTTTCACTTCAAAGCTCTTTTCAAAGCTCTCGTGGGAGTTTTTCAGTTCGGGGATAAAAAAGTTGGTGTCACGTTTGGAAAAATGTGTAGAAAAAGAAGGTAAATACTTCGAATTATCTTGTTTTCATATCGTATTTTTAATAAAAATCCTTTACCTTGAAAACTGTATATATATATATATATATATATATATATATATATATATATATATATATATATATATATATATATATATATAACACTGCATAATCACCAACCTAAAAAAGTTTGGTTTATGATCTTTCATCCCTTTCTACCAGATCCTGTCTTTCTGGCCTCTACAGTCCTCCTTACCGTACTGCTGCTTTTGACAAGTCGTTTCTAGCCAAAGCAACCTCTCCTCAGAATCCTATCCCTCCTGAAATCCATCATGCAAGAACTGCTTTGTTCTTCAAATCGCTCCTTTTTAACCACCTTCTCCTTTTCCCAGTCAAACAGACTATAACCTCGAACTGCAGATGCTAGACAATACCAATTTTGTCATTTTTATATTATTTCAATTATCACTAATGAAGTAGCTATTTTTGTTTATTTATTTTATTGTAAGAGCCTGATTTGTAAATATGTACATACTTTATAACCTCAATTAATTATTTTAGTTTAGCTATTTGTTATTTAAAGCTATGACCACATTGTTCCGGTCATCAATTATGTATGTTTATTTTATTCTTAAGAGACTTTAGTGCCAGGATAATAATGAAGTTTTTAATTTTATTTCCATGTTTTAATTCCATGTTACTTATACTTACGAGACAAAATATCACAGAATAAAATGTATTTTCTTTCCTTTCCATACAGATTACAGTAGTCTGCAAAAAAAAAAAAAAAAAAAAAAAAAAAAAATTGAAATAAATAAAAAAATAACGACAACAAATTTTATCAATTGAAACTATAGGTTCCTTACGTTCTTGGCTCCAGGGATCAAACTCATTCTTTGTGGCCAATTTTTACTATGTAATGCTTTTGGAATGGCAAACCAAAGGAATTAATATCAACGGAAACAAATTAAATCATCTAAATTTTGCAGACGACATAGTGTTGATATCAAGTACCCAGGACGAGTTAATAGAAATGCTGAAAGACTTGGAGAGAGTGTGTGGTCAGGTTGGTCTTGTGATGAATTTATCTAAAACTAAAATAATGACAAATTCAGAAAATATATCCAAAATAGAAAATGTTCTCGCAAAAATAGAATTAGTCAAAGACACCACTTACCTAGGACAGACCATTTCATTCGATGACCGCCTTTCCAAAGAAATTCAAAAACGGATTGCCTCTTGCTGGAAAAAATTTTGGGTTTTTAAAAACTTAATGAAAAGCTCCACCGAAATTAAATGGAAAAGGTTAGTATTCAATACCTGCATTCTCCCAACTTTGACTTATGGAAGCCAGACATGATCTCTCACTAAATCCCAGGAAAGAAGAATTAACGTTTGGCAAAGAAGAATGGAGAGGAGTATGACAAATGTGAATTTAAAGCATAAAGTAAAAAATACGACTCTGAGAGAGACCACTTTGGTGAGGGATGCTGTGGGTTGTATAAGGAAGCTGAAATGGGAATGGGCTGGCCATTTAATGCGGATAAAAGACACCAGATGGAGCAAGGCAATTACCGAATGGACACCTCTCGGAAAGCAACGTAAGCAAGGAGGGCAACTCAAAAGATGGTCAGACGAAATTAGGAAACAAGAAGGAATATCTTGGCATAGGAAAACAGAAGATCGAAAATATTGGGAATTAAAATGCCAAGTTATTGAAAAACCAGCGGCGAACTCATAACCCAGAAGGTACGGCTGGTCACCGATCAAGACTATTCCTCCTTCAGGAGAGGCCTACACATTAGTAGAAAACCATTTTATTTTTATTTATCTAAAGATAAAAATTGTTATTTAATCAAGTTTTTTTGTTTGTTTTTTTTTGGCAATTTTAGTAAAAAAGATGTTAGCAAATTTTATTTAAAAGTTGTATATAATATTTGGTCACATTGTTTTACTTACATCAATTATTAAAAGTGTTTTTAAAATAAAAATAAATATATATAAAGTTTATGTACCAACAAATATTGTAAATATGTGTAAATAAAGGCTTATCTTATCTTATCTTATCTTACTTATACTTACGAGACAAAATATCACAGAATAAAATGTATTTTCTTTCCTTTCCATACAGATTACAGTAGTCTGCAAAAAAAAAAAAAAAAAAAAAAAAAAAAAAAAAAAAAAAAAAAAAAAATGAAATAAATAAATAAATAAAAAAATAACGACAACAAATTTTATCAATTGAAACTATAGGTTCCTTACGTTCTTGGCTCCAGGGATCAAACTCATTCTTTGTGGCCAATTTTTACTATGTAATGCTTTCCTGTAGCGCGAATGTCCTATTCGCATAAAAAGCAACAAAATTAGGTATATCCTCCTTGCAATCCAATTAACCTTGCAAGAACTTGTAGATCAGCACAATGTGTCCGCGTATACTGTGAATATATAATTATTCCTGTTACGACTTCATATTTCTATAATTTTCTTTCGTGTTTGTTGTTTGTGCAAGAGTAATAGAAGGATATTTTTTGCCGCTAGCCGAAAATACGTAATTATAAGAAATTTAAAAAAAATATTTTAAAAATTTTCTATATGTGATAGAAAAATATGGAAAGTAAACATCGATTTATTATATTAAGCCCTTCATATTTTTATTTAAAGGAGGGTTTCGTTGCAGACCAGTATTATTAAACGGTCGTATGGATTGATAATATTTTTGAGAAAAATCTCCTCTAAGTTGCCTAATTTGAGGAGTTTAATTGATGTAATGATGATAACATTGTCTCATTGTTCTCGAGCTATTCTCGACCAGGGACGGAGGAAAGCGGGAGGGTTGCTGGGGACTGAAGGGTTAGTAATTAGGAGGCATTATGTCTTCGAGTCTCTCTTAGGACGAAAACTACAGAGTTTTGTTACGACTTAGGAATATCTTAGCAAAGGCCCTGCCTTTCCAACTTGCTAAAATGTTTTAACGAGTTGGCTGAGCAGTCGTTATAAATGAATGTTCATTGTTGGGAGAGCGGGTTCACAATTACAGCGGGGACCGTTTCTTACAAATTATTGGCCCGAGTTAACTCCTGCCTTCTCCATTGTCTGCCACTTTCTCTGTCGGCCTCAATTGCCGAAATTGGATGAAACCTCTCCAACCCCCTGACTTAGTTACTTTTCATAAGGCAGGGGCGAACGGGGGTCGCAATTATGATAAAAAGCGCTTCTGGATTTCCCGAGCTGTCATTGGCCAATTAGGTATTCAGGAATGTGACATTTTCCTATAGCAGTTGTTCCCAAAAAAAAAATTTCACGGACTTCATACAATAATTTCATTGGCAAGGACCCTCTTAAATCCTAATATTAGATATATATTTAGATTTTTACTGGGCTGCACCGTATCAAGTACATTGCATGCGAAATACCTCTACCGAAACTCTGTATTCATGAAATTGCCTGATTCGGAAAATAGAAACAAATGAAAATAAGTAGGCACTAGGAGTTTAGTTCGATCCGCGAAAAATTGAATAACTATAATTTAGTGGTAACACGTTCACACTTGACTGTTCCGTGGGGCGCGGTGATCACAGGTGAGTCACTTGTTTTCAGAAAATAAGTCGTTAAAAAAATAAGTTTATTTTATTTGTTCTAAACATTATATGTTGTATGAATTAACAAGCATAAGGGTTTATTTATTTTATATTTTATAACCTTCAATATCTCCCCCCAAAGGACTCTTATCGGTAAATTTCATTTGATTACTCTACTTAAAGAATTTTCTTCAGCTGTGCGTGATTTATTTTTATATTTTTATTCTCAATTCTGACATTATAAGAATCATTTTTGAGTATTTATATAAATTCTCTTTCAAGTCATCTGTGTATGTAAAAACTGTTACAATCTCGCATATAGTGCGTTCGAAGCCCCGAAGTGTTGTATCTCGCATTAAAAAGGTTAGAACTTACCCCACGACTTGAGATTTAAAATATTAGGAGCAGCGTGGCCTAGTCGATGGAGCATTAGGTTACTGCTCTCTGAGTCCTAGTAATAGTTCGAATCCCGGCCAAGGCAGAATATTTATTCTGTTATTTTGGCCGTGGAGCTACCCTGGGTTATGGAGACCCCCCCCCTGGGGCACATCCAGTCTTTATAAAGTGAGTACCCTAAATTGGGGAAAAACCTAGTGGGGGAGCTTGATTTAGTCCTAATTACCTCCTTGCACTGTCGTTGGACGTGAAAAAAATCTCTATAAGTACTGAACGTGAGACCATTTCTGGTTTGTAGAGGTACGGGTAAGAAAGACTTAAAATATAAGTATTGCAAGTTAGCCGAAGACAGCCCTGATGGTAAGTTGTCAAGAGTTGACCTTCCAAGTACGAGGATAAATATAGCGGTCCTCACCTGACTTTAAAAATAGTTGGATCAAATTATAGAAGCAGATTCCAGACTCTCTCTAGCTTTTAATATCAATAGATAGTCTCATTTTTTCATTAAAAATATTTAAACAGTAATCATTTAATGACAATAGAATTATTAAGAAATATTCGGATAAAATACCTTATCAAATCGTTATTGTGAACCATTAATCATGAATGTTCGATAAATAATAAACTAAATAATTAAGGACTAACCTATTCATACAAAAAATAAAAATAAAAAATAATAATAATAACATTAGGAACCCTACTATAGATAACTTACTATTGCTTATAAGGGCTTTCAAAAGATACGTTATAATGGAACGAGGCCTGCCCTACAACATCAGATATAATATTTCTTTATTTTAACTAGTGCCAGAAAAAAATATATAAATAAATTAGTAACATATGCCGCTTAAACATAAAATTGTAACAATCCACGTTCCGGAGTTCTCGATCTTCCAGGCTGTATTGTTTTAATTTTAACCTTGTAGCTCACTAAATCGTTTTAATCATATGACTAATTTCGTCTTTTTTTTTTTTTTTTTTTTTTTATTAGTTCATTTACTTATTGTATTTATTATAAGTACAGTTGTAAATATTAATAACGTGTTGGAAAAATCCTAATCCTCCGAGGCGATTGAAAAGGAGATGGCCCCGAGACCTTGCAGCTTGGAATACTTTTAGAGTGCTTCCAATGGGAAGCTTCTGTACATGTGTTTCATGCCTTTCATATTTCACTCAAATTTACCCATTGCATTATATAACTTAGTAGTAAATTCTAATAAATAGATTTAAAAAATGATTTTATTGACATTAAATACAGAATAGCTATAGAGCCCTGCCCAATCGTTGGTAATAATTATTTTTGATTACCGTACATGAGAGTTTACATATTATGTAACACGTACGTGTATAATCGAACAATAATAATGGAAAGTAAAAATAAGTTAGTATTATTTAATAGAAAACAATATTCTAAATTCATGTCCATTAAATAAAATATATTAAACAGTATGGATTCAACCAAAAAAATCAATTATTTGTCGTGAATTGGGAGAAACAATGAGCTATTTTAGGATAATAAAAATTTAACCATAAGAGAAAGATAACAGCCATCTGCTCTTCAATGTTGTGTCGCTGAGTTTATGTTTATGTTTGAATTATTATCAATAGTTTTAAATAATTATTATTGATACGTTATAATTATTATTAGTTTAACAATAGTTTATTCAACATTTTTGGTTTATCTTGTAAGGTTAGTGTATGTAGTTAGTGGTGTATTATATGGTGGAAAAAAAAAAAAAAAAACCTGTACCTCCACAACCCAGAAGGGTGTTGGGCTCAGTACATACGAGTATATAGATTCGTATTTATTCTAGGCCAACGGCCGTGCAATGAAGTGATTAGGCCGTGATCACGCTCAGCCGCCAGGTTTTTCCCCAATTATTTTTGGGTACTCACTTTATAGAGGCTGGATATGCCTCAGAAAGGTTTCCATACCCTACAATCACCTCTCCCCCCCCCCCATTGGACATAATTAACAGAATAGATAATATTCTACCACAGCCGGTATTCGAACCCAGGATCCAGAGAACAGTAGACTAGTGCTCTATCCACAAGACACGCTAATCCACAACATTAAACATTATAAAAACATAACTATTGTTATTATTTTTACAAAGAGTGATTCGATTGTATATGTATGTCATTTTATGTTTATTCTTCATTTCCAACAGAAATGGAATATCAATATATTCATTAAATTGTCAAAGTCTTAGCTCTCATTCCTTGGATCTTGACAACGATGTTCCTCAAAATTCAACGATATTACTTTTATCTGAAACGTGGTTGAACAACGATGATAACATCGATACCCCCGAATTTCCATTGTAAATGTAACTATTACACGTATAACTAACATCATAACTTCACAGATGGTTGTAGCAGTTAGGAATTCTCGATCATATATTTTTAATGAATCATCTATTGGAGAAATTTGTTTTGCAAATGTGAAGAAAAAAATAGACTGATCATTATAACAGTAGCTATTTACATCTCACCTAATCAAAGTGTAAAAAAAAAAATTGAATTCATCCATGAAAATTTACATATGTACAACAGAAGGGTCTGCTTGCTCGTTCGGAACTTGGATAAATATCTCGTGATCTCGCGTGGGGATTTCAATATCGACTTTTCACAAGAAACATTAAAACCTTTAATTAATTATTTAAAGACCACGTTGGATTTCAATATGTCTAATAATCTAAATGAAAGTACTACAAAATACGGAACTACAATTGATGCCGTTTTTTTTCTAGATATATAAGTAAGATTCATTCAAAAGTATTTATTTATTATTTTAGTTTTTTATCACAAACCAATTTTATCCTTTATATTGGGTTGATGCAAAATTAATGCACGTTTTTAGTAGGTATTATAAATACGCCATATCTTTACTTTAATCATATATATTTAATCAAAATAATTTCCATCTGAATCAATGCACTTTTGCCAACGTTCAACAAGCTTTCTTATTCCACCAAAAAAAAAAATCCGAATCCCTGGACTCAATGAAATCACGAAAAGAATTTTCAATGTCGTCCTGGTTTTGAAAATTTTTCTCCCTCAAAAAGTTGTCCAGATGCCTGAAAAAGTGGAAGTCTGTAGGAGAGAGGTCAGGTGAATAAGGCGGATGTTGGAGAACTTCGTAGCCCAACTCGTGCAGTCGTCGAAGCGTTGGTTGTGCAACGTGTGGTCTGGCGTTATCGTGGAGCAGGATCGGTCTCTTCCGATTCATCAATGCTGGGCAAAGACGTGGCAATTTTTGAGTTCCGAGTTCCGCCGCCATTGCTCGTGTGGTTTTGGTTGGGTCTTCTTCCACTTTTGACCTCAGCTGGTCGTTGTCCAGAGCAAGATGACGGCCCCGACCTTCCTTGTCTTCGAGGTCGAAATCTCCTCTGCGAAACTTCTGGAACCAACGCTGCACCGTGCACTCATTAATAGCCCCCTGACCCCACACTTCATTAATATTACGAGCCGTTTGCGCAGCGCTGCGCCCTAATTTAAATTCGTAAAAATAAATTTGACGAAAATCGCACTTTGACATTTTCGATTCAAGACCTTTGAACACACTGAACAAAACGATTTTACTAAACAAATTCATGGTGAAAGAGAGGGTATTAGATAAGGTTTGTTTTGGTATAATAATGATCAATGTTAGGATTAGCTTTGTTTACACAATTGGAATTAAGATATTTCAATAGAGGAAACCTGCATTAATTTTGCATCAACCCAATATAATACGAAAAAAAAAAAAATTTGATTTGTATAGAATTTAAAACAAATTATAACTTCAACTTCCGATTTGTTTCTCATTTATCTTACTAATCCGATCCATAATAATAATAAATAATACCTAATATCATTTACTATATATATATATATATATATATATATATATATATATATATATATATATATATATATATATATATATAATATATATAACCCCTAGTTTCATCACCACCAGAGTAAAGTTTCTTGTTTTATTCTATTCTCTCTCTTTATCTCTCTCTCTCTCTCTCTCTCTCTCTCTCCCTCTCTCTCTCTCTCTCTGTATATATTTATATATATATATGTAAATATAAATTACGATTCGCAATGAAGGTTACACTTCTGCTGGTCTTAAGCACAATTTTTTTTTTTTTTCGTTTTAAGAAAAGTATTATTGTTTAAAATTGTATCATTATTACTTTTAAACTAGGGTCCAGCTTTTGCGTCCATTGTGACGATTTCACAATTTTTTTTTTGGTTGAGGGGGGGGGGCCGAATGGTGAAATATTTGCCGAAAGGGCGAAGGAAGACAAGCGAATGACCAAAGACGGTAGAATTAATGAGAGACTGCCATTGGAGCTTCGGGATCGATAGGGGAGCAGTCTGTCTTCTGTACCTTCCTCCTTCAATTCCTTCCACCATATACTTAATACAACTTTATTGTTTACATTTATATAATAAATTATAAATATACTTTTATTTCATTATTTAATATTATTTTATCGAAGGTTATTTTCTCGATAAAACTGTATAGTAAACCGTCCGTAACGCACGTAAACAAAATTTTAAATAAAATATAAAATTGGGAGCTGATAATTATAATTCACTGTTTTATTTTATTATAATGCACTACGTTTCGGCTATCTTCTGTGCAAAAACAATTTTTATCTGCAAGTACATATATTATTTTTCTTTTATTTTGTGTTTAATTTAATTTTGTTTATTTATTTTTAAAGAATTTAAGGTTAATCTTTTTATAGATTGTCATCAATTATATTTCATAAATTTATTTATTATAATTAAACAAATTATAGTTGTTATGTAATTTAAATTCTGTACCTTTTAAGATTCATTATTATTAAGGAAATCATATTTGTACTTACATATAAAAATTGTTTTTGTATATTTTAGCTGAAACGTAGTGCATTATAATTATATACATTTATAATATTTATTTATATATTAGTCTTGATAGTGAGGACAAGAGCCCGAAACATAGTCGTTAAATTGTTTAAATCAGATAAAATATATTGTAAGTAAAATGTGCTTAATTAATTAATTAAGTTAAATAATTTGATTTTTTAAAATACAATGGATACTTCCATAGATAATCGAAAGAAACTAGATACTTTTTTTTAAAATAATTATGTATAATCCCACATACATCCTTTTTTTAAGTGGAAAAGTTTACTAAAAACTCTGAAATAATATTTAGGTCCTGGGTTCGAATCCCGGCAGTTGCAGAATATTACTTATTCTTTTATTTAGGCCGGGGGCAAACCTAGAGTACGGAGACTCTCCTGGGGCAGGCCCAGCCTTTATAAAGTGGGTAATCTAAATAATGGGGAAAAAATCTGGCTGCTGAGTGGGATCTTGGCCTAATCACCTCCTTACCTGGCCGTTGGCCTAGGGACAGTACGAATGTATACGTATTGAACCCAAGACCCTTGATGGTTTTATTTAATTTTGTTTTTATACTATATATATATATATATATATATATATATATATATATATATATATATATATATATATAAATATATTTTAAAATATATATTTGGCTATGATTTTACATTACTTTTTTCTGTAAATATTGTGAAGATATAGTCTTAAAGTAATAATGCTATTATTGATACAGAATACTGAAAAAAAAGCTGTATTTAGTATAGTTATTCTTATCATAAATGGGTTATCATTAACACAAATTTTTTTTAGTAATATGAGGAATATGAGTAACTTCAAAAAATGTAAGCATTAATGAATTTCGACTTAATTTATTATTGGTCCCGGTAGAACAGATCCGCTATTTAGGACTCTTGCTTGACAAACGCCTTACATGGAATCCGTGTACAAAACTGAAAAGACAACTACTCGACGTTTTCGGCTACTCTAACACTTACTAGACAGACGCTCTAACCTCTCACTTAACTACAAAAGACTCATTTACATGACTATCATAAGGCCTATCTGGACCGACGGCGTTGAGCTTTAGGGCTCTACTAAACCATCGAATCCTTACAATCCAAAATCCTTCCTAAAATCCATAACGCTCCTTACTTTGTTACGAATAAAATCATTCATAAAGACCTCCATGTTCCATATGTTACTGATTCGGCCAGTACCAGGTATCATCATTGCTTCCATGACAAACTCCATTCCTACTCTAATTCACTAGTTTCAACCCTTGCTTCCTCTTCAATTCCTGATAATCCACTGAGGTGTCTAAATAGAAGATGGCCTCGAGACCTTCTTGCTTAGATTGACTACTAGAGTGCTGCCAATGGGCAGTTTCTCTTCGATTTTTTCATGTACACTATCTTTTGGCAGCATATATACTTGTTGTATTATAATATGCTGTTGTAAATTTAAATAAAAATATATTTTTGTGTTTTTATATTAGTCTTGATAATGGGGAACGTTTAATTAAATTAAAATATATAGGAAGTAAAAATATGCTTGTTTTTTTATTTATATATAAAAAATAAATAAAAAAAAACTATCGTTGTTTTACAAATGCTTCGAGAATGCAATAAACTAACAAACATTGATTGTATAATTACGAATAGCCCGAAGAGACAGGCGTGGCCAGAAGATGCTGGATAAATCAGAATCCCGTTACTAACATCTCATCCTCTATCTCTTGCCGGCTACCTTCATCAAGTCATTTTTTCATACGGGATCCGGAGTCTTATCGACTGGATACAATCTCTAAATAAGCTAAAAATCGATAATAATAAAACGAGAATACAAGATAATTGAATAGGATTTAGATAAGACGGACATGTTGATGCGGAGCTAATGGGGTTCAACGCCAACGATTTTGTCTTGCGTCACATACGGACGTTTTCCGACTTCTGGTTGCTTCGAATTTTTATTTTTTAACTAATATTCGATAATTAATGCGAAAAATGCACTCAAAGAAAGGTGTTTTTATAACGTATGAAATAATATTAAACCAAAATGTATTTATTTAATTTGAAGTGAACTGCATGCGGTTGCACAATTATCAAATAGACATAAAATAAATTAAATGTATAAATTGTTTTCCTTTCATTGAATCTCAGGCCTGAATTGATACGTTGATTTCGATTAGATACTATATCCCTTTAAAAAAAAAATAAAATATAAAAAAATATATATATATATATACATATATATATATATATATATATATATATATATATAATATATATATATATATATATAATATATACATATATATATATATATATATATATATATTGAAATATATTACAATTTGTTTCAATATGAACAATAGTTATAGTTATATGAAACCACATTCATACAATGTTTATAGAACAAAAATGATATAGTCAAATTACATAAAAATATAAATAAATAAATACATATATTTAAAAACCTTTTAGCAATTAAATCAACATCACACACACACAATCATACCGGTATAAAATATTTACAATCTGCCAAAGGAACTCTAGACTAGGGGTTTTCCCACCATCTAAGAGATCCCAGCGCATCTCTCTCTACCGCGTCACTGGAGTGAGCCAGCGGAGGCTGGATGAGGGCGCAATAGTCACAAATCGATGCATCACATGAGAGGAGGATCTGATCCGTGTCAAAACTCCAGTATAAATATTTATAAAACGTCTCGGGATGTCCAATTTTTTTTTTTATCTAAATATTCAACTGTATTAGTTAATACGCTAAGTAAATTAGCTATCAGGTAAAAAAATGAAAAAATACATGATCTAAACTATAAGATCTCGAGGCCATCTTCTTTTCATACGCCTCAAAAGATAGTCAGAAATGGAAGAGGAAGCAAAATATTAAAAGACGTTACTTTGTGAAACTGTCCAATCTTCACCAAAAACGGCTGAAACTGATGAGTTGTATGGCATAGCATATGCTCTGTTTTTCTATGCTAATCTCTAAACCCCATGGAGTGGCGTAGTCTAGTGGATAGAGCACAAGTCTACTGTTCTCCAGCTCCTGAGTTCGAGTCCCGGCAATGACAGAATATTATTGGTCCTGTTAATTGAGCCTGAGGGCGACCCTAAGGTATGGAGACTAGAGGCTAGCCTTTTTAAAAATTGGGGGAAAACCTGGCTGCTGAGTGGGATCTCGGCCTATTCATCTCATTACGGCTGTTGGGCTAGAAACTGTACGAATCTCTTTTTATTTTTTGTAATCTCTAAACCCCACTAAGAGTATGCTTCATTTAGTTTCTTCTTCGTGCATTTAAGATCAAAGTTACCTGATGATCGGCAATTATTTACAATTACAATTTTTTTTTTTTTTTTTAGCTCTCTTAAAAGTGTCCAGAAACAGCAATTCGTTCAATACGTTCCCAAGGGACTTTTTACCTAAGATATAGCAATTTATTTTAGGCAAGGCAACCGGGATATTAGATTTGCAAACGGTCGGACATAAATAGATCTAAGTTGGTTCTTTCCAATTGATGGCGGATGTATCTCTCACCCTTTACGGCAGCATCAACCAGCCCCAACGACTCTTACAATATTCACTGCCGAATAAAACCCTTTTAGAAGAGGTTAAACGCTTTATACCCCCGGCTGGAAATCATATCAGAAGCGCCATCGTAAACTTGTAGCGGTCATTTAATTGCTTTCTGAGAAACGTTTATTGAACTTGGGTAAGCGTCTTGCATAATAATCAGACTCTGGGATGCTGATCCTCACGTTTGGTGAGCCTTCAGTTTCTCTTATGAAATACTTTGATGCACTCCTATTGAACAAGAAGTATATATTTTTTTTTTTAAACATAATTTATTGAAATTTACAACAGTACTTCAAGTTACAACAAGTAAATGTGACAAAAGTTAAATGGCGTGAAACAAACTTGAAGAAGAACTACCCAATGGCAGCACTCCTGTAACTTTTCTACACTAGAAGGTCTCGAGACCATCTTCTTTTCAGACGCCTCGGAGGATTGTCAGGAATTGAAGAGGAAGAAAGTATTGAAACAAGAGGATTAGGGTGGGAATGGAGTTTGTCATAAAAGGAATGGTATCTAGATCGGGCCAAATCAGCAACATCCGGAACGTTGAGGTCTTTATGGATAAGTTTGTTTGTGACAAAATAAGGAGCATTGAGGATTTTACGAAGGATTTTGGATTGTAGGGATTGGATACGGGAAAAATTCGATGGTTTAGTAGAGCCCCAAAGCTCCACTCCGTAAGTCCATATCGGCCTTATGATAGTCATGTAGATGAGTCTTTTGTAGTTAAGTGGAAGATTGGAACGTTTGTCTAGTAAATGTTGAAGAAGTCGAAAACGTTATGCAGTTTCTTGTCGTTTCAGTCTTGTATGAGGTTCCAAGTAAGGCGTTTGTCAAGGTGCAGTCCTAGATATCGGATCTGTTCAACCGGGACAAGAGGAGTATTATTAAAGGAGACAGTAGGGCAGGATGTCATAGGTTTACGACGAAGGGTGAAGGTAATTTGGTTGGATTTGTTGGCATTAATTTTAATTCTCCAGTTCTGACACCATACCTCAAGGTCTCTGAGGTGGGATTGGAGAGTTTGAGAGGCAATAGTTGGATCAGTATTGACTGATAACACACAAGTGTCATCAGCATAGGTAGAAAGGAAAGTGTTGGGATGGGAAGGGATATCAGCTGTATAAACTGTGTAAAGAATGGGTCCTAGGATACTGCCTTGAGGAACACCAGCAAACTGACTAAAAATGGATGAATAGGAATTATTATGATTGACTTTGAAGGATCTGTCAGTGAGGTAGGACTGGATAATAAGGAAGTATGTTGGGGAGAAGTATATTTAATCGGAAAAAATACATTAATACGTATCTTAACTATAAGCACAAATTCATGCGTAAAATCAAATTATAATAGACCCGATGGTACTATTCCAATAGTGAAAAAAAGTATTTAGTATGCCCATGATCGTAACCTAGTCCCTACAAGATGCATAGTGTTGGCTACCAATGTAATTCCAATATCAGTGGTGGATTTATACGATCGAAGCCTAGAAAAATAGCGGGAGAAGAATATTATCGATGTTTCACTAAAACTATATTCCCCTACATAATCGTTTTTCTTTACGATCGTATAAATTTTTATCGGAAATACAGATCTAAGAGTTCCCTTAGTCCAAATGACCAATTACCATAAAAAGGTCTGTGTTAATTCGGCTCGGAAAATAGTTTCTACAAAACTGACTAAATATCAAGAACAATTGAGTATTTGAATAAATACCTATTTACATAGGTTTTAAATTTTAGGTTTTTTTTATTTATTAAACGTCATTTTATGCAACTGTGGGTATCGGACGATGTTAAAGTGGAAGACATAAATATTGCCTACTCAGATTTAATTAGGATGGAGATCTTTAACGAGTACCTGACTTAGCACAGGCTCTAGACTAACATTTTACTTCCCCTCTGAATAACGGTTTAACAAAGGATTTTTCATTCCTTAAACAAATTCTGAGACAATCTGCCAGGTTTGACATGTAATTATAGTTATTGGATGTTTTGCGGATTGAAGTAAACTCATATAGCCTGGTAATTTCTTCAACTAGGCCTTTTCTATAATATAGAGTTTTGGTAGAGGTGTGGCGCACGCCATATATATCTAAGATTTTCACATCACTGCTTTATAAATAAAGTATTTTTTCTCTTTCGGCTAATATTCATTTTTAATTTTTAGTATATTATTTTCAATAATTTACCTTTCTAATCGACCAAAAAAAAAAAAAAAAAAAAAAATTAACCCCCTTCAAAATTTGAGGACTTACGTTTCGAGATCCGTAGAACCCGAATAACGAATTTAAAAATCTGGTGCGGGCAACACACGACTTTCACTTACCTCCATTTTAAAAATCAATGAAAGAATTTTCAAAAACAGTTTGAGATAAAAATACGTGAAACTATTAAGGAATTAAATAAATTGAATTTATATAGAAACATGTGTTTTATTAAAAAATCTATTATATTATTATGTAAAATAATCAGTTAGTTTTATGTTCATTTCATCACTCTCTATTAACTTTTAAAAGCTTGTGTATGAGATAATATTTTTTCTAAAATCTTTAGCTTTCCAACGGTATATCATACATGTATATTACTGCTCTTATGTTCAAAAACGAAAAATTGCATTAACAAAATATTTTTTATGTTTTCTCCTTTAGTTGGGTATCGAATTTATTCAATTTATATATTTACCTGTTTTTCATCAGCGTTAACGAGATGATATAGTTATTTTTATTGAATCTACAAAATTAAAGGTACTTTAGGGGAAGAAAATTTAAAATATCGGCATTTAAGCCCTGTCAGATCATTTTAATCAGAGCAAAACCTACATAATATTAATGCTCATTAAATTTTACACCGATAAAGCGAGTTTAATCAAAATCGTCGGAAGCGTTTTTGAGAAAATCGAAAAAAGGTGCAAAATGCATGGTATAAAGTGCCTCTTCTGGTAAGCTCATTTTGATGAAAAAAGTTTTGTCACGTCTCGGGCTTATAGTTGTCTTAAATATGAAATTTCAGTTTCATAGGACTTACCGTTTCCGCCCGGGAGTTACCACACACACAGACTTTTTTGCGGGACTTGGTTATTTGGACTCAGGGGACCCTAAAACGTGTATTTCCGCTGAAAACTAGAATTCGAAAATTTTCACGACCGCAATACTTCCTCTTACTATATATAGTAAGTGAAAGTAAAAAAATCAGTTTGTCCGCCGTACACCGTCCGATGATGGAGAAAAATCGAAAAGACTTTTAAGACCAAGACAACGCGATGAAAGGTGAGGAGAAAAAGCTACATGGTCAAGCTACAACATATAAGAGATGTGACTTCTTGATAACTCGGTTATTATTGATGATAGAGAAAAAATGTATGGTGTTTTGGAATCAGGAAATTTTAATTGAATTATTTGAATGAAATTCGAAAGAAAAAAAAAATATGAAATAGTAATGCAGACTGGTATAAATGATTTTAGTTTAATATTTTCAAAACTGAACCTTTAATATCGACCCAAAATAAAATTACCCCTCTTCAAAATTTGAAGGCTTACGTTTCAAGATGCGTATTTTTTGTTTGTTTATTTATTTAACGTCACATTATGCTACTATGGACGATGAATCGGACGATGCTACAGTGGAAGTCTAGAATTTTGCCTATCCAGGTTTTATTAGGATAGGGATTTTTAACGAGTACCTGACATCGCACAGGCTCGGGACCACCTTTTAACGTCCCCTCCGAAGGGCGGCATGACTAAGGATTTTTTACTCCCATTAAAAAATCCTAGGACCACCTGCGGGTTTGAACCCGTGATCTCTAGCATAGGAGGCTATTGTGCTAACCACCCAGCAACAAGTAATCCCAGATGGGTAGAACCCGAACAACGAATTAAAAAAAATCCGTTTCTCCTAATTAATAAATAAATTAATACTCATAGTTTTTCAGAACTAGCATAGATATAAACATTTTAAATTAGCAGTGTTGATAAGATGCCATTATCTTTTGAATTATTTATGTATTTTTATATTAGTTAATATCCTATAAATAGCTAAATAAACAGTTACACCCTAATATTTGTATATATATATATATATATATATATATATATATATATATATATATATATATATATGGAAATAATAAGCCATTGGGTAATAATTTCCAGCGTTTTTGTTTGTATACATAATTGTAAAACGACAAGCGTTAATAGTCATGCGTTAATAATTATTATAAAGTTATTTTACCCCCGTATAATTTAACGTTAAGAAGGTAAAGTTATTGTTAGTTGTTCAAAAGATTGCTTTGTCAATAAACCAGTGGGACTTTTGTCGTTCTTAGACATTACAAACTTCACTCACAAACGAGGATTGTTAAGAACTCAGTGGGACAAGAAACTTTTAATAGCTTTCTGTGCACAATCGACACAAAATCAATAAGACAGCCTACAAGAAAGCTAATGATGCTTTTTTTCCTCTCTCTTTCATTTGTTAAGCGGGTCCAGCCTATTCAGAGTGCCTAGATACTCATCAAGCATATTTGTCCCCTCGCCCCGCCATCCCCTTGTTCTGAGAGGTTTCGAATTTGCCTACAGAAGGTGGGGGGAGGGAGATCCAAATCTTCTTTTCAATGTTAATGGAAGATCGCATCTTTGATGGGATGAGGATGATATAAAACATCTATCACTAATTGGACTCTAAATAGGCAAATAATTGGTAAGAGCACTAATAATATGAGGATGGAAATGGATAAAACAAATGTGATACACAAGTTATAATAATAAATAATAAAACTAACGGATATATTATAATTACGTTTAAGATATATATTTTGGCCGTTTCACAAAAGAAATTTTTGATATATTTGTTTCATTTATTTACTTTTACACATCACAACGTTTCAGCCTCTAGGGCCATTTTTAAGCATCTGTAACATTTTTTTTTTATGGCATTTATAATCTTTTTACATCTCATGTCTACATTCAAATTAATTATTCTATTAATCGTGTCTTTTTTTTTTTCAAACGCTTTACCTACCATGCATTATATATATATATATATGGTAATAGAATAGAAATAGAATGATTATAGAATCTATTTTTTATTTGTGAAAGACAAAATCTTGTACTTTACTACAAAATACAATTATTAAACAAACAAAAGTTAAACAAGTACTCCAATTTTTAAAGTTAAACAATTTTTTTTAAATGAGCAGAAGCGTAGTATAAGTATAATTATTAAATGGTTTCGTAAACTATTTACATAATATTATTTAAACGGCACTTACAGAATCATGCTTATTACATATTTTAAAATATAAATATAATATCTGTTTAATATGGCTTCACTATTAATATTCAAAATATTTTCAATAGCAGAATACGGTTTCGGATGGTTTTAAGATATATTGTATATTTTCTTTAAAGGCATGGTAGGAGGATATTTCAAACTATTATTGAAATGACTATTGCATAATGGATGAAATTCGTTTTGCTTTAAAATAATTATTTTGTTTCCATGGTGGAATTTAATTCCCTCCGAATTTCCTACACTTGGTTGGCTGATACACCTAGGATAAAGGTGGCCAGACGTCCCGCTTTTGGCGGCACTGTCCCGATTTTTCTAAATTTGTCCCGCGTCCCGCGACGTTTTTCAAATTCGCGACTTTTAGAATTAAGTTAAATTGTATATTTATGAAAATCATTGTTTTGCGTTCTAAGAATCCTTCTCTTTGTTTTGCGTTCTAAGAATCCTACGGGCTACGACGACTAACATATTGCTTTTGCTGCCCAGTAACATTGTATTTGTCTCCAAGATGATACAATTCGTGCTAGCAAGCTAATTAAACAAATAAATATTACAAATCTGCTACTTACCATAGAAAATTAAGGTAAAAAAATTATTTATGCGATCTTGGTGATATTGATAGATCAGGGCATACTTTTGAACACGTAGAGAAATTCAAGTATTTAGGTTCAATGATAACAATAAAAAATAAAATCCAGGAAGAAATAAAGTCCCGGTTAAATGTGGGAAATGCCTGTTATTATTCAGTTGCTAAGTTACTTAGCTCGCGGCTTCTTGTAAAAACTTAAAGATTAGAATCTATAAAACTATTTTTCTTCCGACGGTTCTTTACGGATGTGAAACGTGGCCGCTTACCTTAAAGGATGAACTACGGCTTAAGGTTTTCGAAAATAAAGTACTGCGTAAAATATTTGGTCCGAAGAGAGATGAGGCCACTGGGGAGTTTAGAAAGTTGCACAACGCGGAATTGCGGAGCTTGTACCCTGTGAATATAATTGAGTTGATAGCATCGCGGAGACTCAAATGGACGGCTGATCCGACTGGTAGGCGTCCGAAAGGTAGGATTGCGTTAAGGCTGATCTCAGGGGCTTAGGCCTGAACGGTGAACATTGGAAGTGTCTGTGTAGGCGGAGTTTGGTGGTATCGGGATAGAACCTTTGGGTTCGGTAAGCCTATTATTATTATATTATAATTTATTTATATTTTTCGTAAATACATAAATTTTCTTAGTATAGTTTTTAGTAGTCTTCATTGACAAAAATCATATCACCGACCTTAACCTTAAAAGAAATTTTAGAAAGAAATATACGAATAAAATTTTGCAAATATTTCAAGTCAATAAAACTAATTTCGTTATACACAACAATAAAATATGTTCATGTAAATTATGTTTAGGACACATTAATGCGGCGAAATTTTGCCGATGTGAAACGAATATTTGTATTGTATGTGTTTATAACATTTTACTAATTTCATTAATTCTTATAGACATATAATATTGTAGTTTACTGAAGAACAGTTAGATAATCACAAATTAATTTATAGTTTGAATTTATCTTTAAGAATCAAAACATGCAATTATAAGTTTTTCCTACAGTAAATCAAGTTTAGGCATCAGAAAAATCAAAATTAAGTGTAGAGACTTTGAAAGCCATTTTATGTGTCAAATATAATTTGACAAATTCTTGTGAAGATTTTACAATATGTTAAAAAATGACATCAATCTACAGAAACATATTCACTCAAATAAAAAATATGTCAAGACCTAAAATATTATACATTTTTTATATTTATAAATTGTACTCATGTTAAAAAGAAAAAAATATTACGACATTATTTTCATTCTGTATGAAAATTGTTATTGACCCCTCCCCCACCCCCCCTTCAGAGTTTTCCTGCACTGCCCATCTAAAAATCTGGTCACCTTACCTATCATGGTAATATAATAAAAAAAACCAAAAAAAAAACTTACTTTACTCCCTAACCATTGAAAATCGGAGTATTCCTCATATGAACTTTTCTGTTCCACTTAGGGTATAGTACGGGTATCTGCTCTCACTATAAGATGAGACATTCATGAGACATCCTGTATACATATAGACGTTTCTAATTCGAACATCGGACAGCGGTGGAAGGAAAAACATGATGATTAGGTTGTCTTGTTGTGGTCTGATCCGGTAGAAGTGTATTTTGGCAAGAAGGATGTGGAATATTGAAGGAGCTTGGTTTTGGGGGGCAGGAAAGAGAGGGTTTGGTTAGCCTTTCGAAGGCAATGGTTAAATAATCGATGTTGGGCTTGGGTGAGCGATGGAAGTTGCGGCTGAGTAGTGGCCGGATAAAATCTAACTGCCCCCACCCGGCCACCTGGGCGCCTCTCAAATATTAACGGGTCTGTTCCTACCTCAGCCACCATCGAATATTTACACTTGTTAACTATGTATGCAACGCGATTGGCTTCTTCCGCCGGTCCAGATAACATTTTTACCTAATGTAATTCTGCCAGGACAATCGACCTTTTCATTATTGAACGGGAGGGTCTCTTCTCCCGATTTGGACCATGATCGTTGCGGTCGTCGTCCTTAACTGCCGCCCTGGGACTTTGGTCAAGGCGTTCCTCAAGGGAGCGGTGAAAGCCCTTTCACTCTATTGTGCCACCTTCTTGCTTATTTAGAAGGAAGAAGAATGACTTTGGAAACTTCCATTTCTTTTTCTTTCTTCCGTGAAAAGTACAAAAATGAATAGAAATTTTTCTCCGGGTGATCTATGTTTGTAATTCTTTACATTATATATATATATATATATATATATATATATATATATATATATATATATATATATATATATATATATATATAATATTAGATAAATATATAAAAAATATTTATTCTGGGACTAGGTTCCTTTAAAATAACAGGTCTGTATAGTTTAAATATACAATATGTCTGGCCAGCAAACGAGATGAACATCATTAACTACTATTTACAATGATCGACGAATTTGTATACAACACAAAATAAAAACAATCTTCAGAAGCTAATTATGTTGGAACAAAATGAGAAATAAATGGATTGTTAATATAATTCAAATATAAAAGAAAGAAAAAAAATTAAATATATAAAAATAATTAGTAACATTATCCTGGTACTTAGTACTCTAGGAATAACATTTGCTCTGGAATAATGAAGGATCAATATCTGGCCAAGAAATAATTAAAGATAACACAATTAAAACATAAATAAAAATAATAAATAAAATAATAACAAATGAAATCTTTTAGTGACACAATAACAATATAAAAAATAAAATAAAAAATACTGTAATATTGAACCAAAGGAAAAAACATATATATATATATATATATATATATATATATATATATATATATATATATATATATATATATATATATATAATATAATATAAAATGAAATGACGATTCTTGGTTTCCGCGAACATCCTCTCAACCACACGACGGATTTTGCTACGGTTTAGGGCATTCATTCCTGAAAGTTTATAGGTAAAATACACTGCAGTAAAGTTTTTCTTTATATGGAAAAATTAAATTTTCTTTAATCAAGGCATCAAAAAATCTTTCCAGAAATATGGGTAGTAATATAGACGAGTTATACCGTTGGGAAGAGAATGATTTTAGAAAAGATAATATGCAAAAAACTAAGTCGTACAAGTTAATAGAAAGTTGGTATAAGCCCATAAACTAATGAACATGTGTTATTTGTAATTTAATAAGGGAGGTTATGGTGATTCACTGTTGCCACCGTACAGTATCCCACAAGTTATATTCTTCCATACAGTATGCAAGATTTAAGAAAAATATTACGTATCTAATCGTACGTAAGCTGTTAAAATAAATGGAATATTGGAACTATAAGGGATTCCCATGGATAGTAAATTAAACTTAAAAAATACATTTTCAATAGCCCATTTGAAATTTAAAATAGTTAAAAATATTTAAAAAAACTCATTCGACGATAGCCGGCCACATTGACAATGACATCTAGAATCACCCAATGTTGTAGGAGCTGCTAGATGCTGTGGACAATTTTCATAAATGTTTCACATAAAAATAACAAATAAGTAAACAGAAATCAATTAATTTATTGACCAACAATTCAACTATTATAGGCTATATTTCCAAAATTCCACACAATAATTTCTTACACACACACACATATCTGTATATATATATATAATATATATATATATATATATATATATATATATATATATATATTTATTTATTTATTTGACTCGAAACAGCCCCCGAGAGAACCTACATCACCCTGGTTTACCTTCCTGAGGCTTACCCAGCTTATATAATATGTCTCCTCTACAAACATAATATGGACAAAAAGCGCAACATTCTGTCCCAACACTATTTCAACCGAATTCACACCTCTAGGAGCACTTTAACGCAATCCTCCCATACACGTCTCGTTCTACCCTTGGACGCCTACCAGTCGGCTCTACGCTTATATCAGGGTTTCATTCCTTACCAAGTTCAATAGTTATACACACCACCTCAGTTAAACTAGAATATAAATATCTAAGAAACTCTAATAGAATAGAAAATTAAGAATAACTAGACGTCCAACTTCAAATATAGATTGCTTTCAATTATTTATGAACAAAAAAATCGTTATGTCCTTAAAAAAATATATATAGGTATTCTTTATATAGGAGAAATTTACTTTGCTCAATATAAATATACGGTAGGAAGCAATGCAGTTCGTTATGAGAGCAAGTCTATTAAATTTCTTCCATAAAAAAAGGAATTTCTTACATTTTTAATGCTCAAAAGTTGATTTATATTCTTGCCTTAAAGCTTTAAACTCTCAAATGCAGATTAACACCGATAACGAATGACTTTCTCGTAAACGCACAGAAGGCTGTTTTACCGTCTAGTCCCTTGTTGGAATTATCTAAAAGAAAATTACCGATCAAGCGACCTTTATTGCAGGGATCAAAAGAAAAATGTGTACTTAATTATTTACCGTTGTGAACCTCCCTTTCATTATGTTAGTGATTTTCTTTTGCCATTAAGAAAATAAAGTACTCAAAAACAATTTGCATTGATAACGACATCAGTCGAGGGAGAGAAAGCCTTTTTGACAAACGGAAAAAAAAAAAATCAAATGGATAGAAGGGGGGTGAGGAAATTAAAATACTTAAAGAGGTCGAACTGCTCGAGACACTGTCTCCCGTCGAGACAAGCCCTAAGCTATTGTGAGGCAGGTCAAAAAAAATTGAGATCATAAAAATTCAATATAGCACAAAAATTGCTTTTATTTTTATTTAAAAAATATATATTTTAACGAAAAAAATTTCACATAAAACCCTTCACAAAATTGTTTACCAAGACAGGATTAATAACATTTAAGTCACACAAAGACCTAAAAAAAGTTTTTATTTTTTATATATATTTATTATTTTAAGAATAAAAATAATTGTAAAAATCTAGGGGAGCAACATTTGACTTTCATCATGGGGTGTTAAAATCAATTTAAAGAAATATATAACGCCTCATCGAACTGCGGATTTCTATTGATCCTTCCTCATCCTCTCCTCTTTCGTATGGATTTCCACACCTTCATATATTCGTCATTCTGATGCTCTTCCGACCTTCAAATCCCACCTATTCGATCACTTCCTCTTTTATTAAATTTTCAAAGAACCCTAATAGATTTGCAAATTTCTGTAAAAATAGTAAATAAAAACGATTATTTAAATATAATATTTTATTTTTTCATCAATACTTGTTTATTTATTTAACGTCATTTTATGCTACTATGGCTAATTGGACGATGCTACAGTGGGAGTCCTAAATTTTGCCTATCCAGGTTTTATTAGGATAGGGATCTTTAACGAGTACCTGACATCGCACAGGCTCGGGACCACCTTTTAACGTCCCCTCCGAAGGACGGCGTAACTAAGGATTTTTTACTCCCATTAAAAAATCTTAGGACCACCTGCGAGTTGAACCCGTGACCTTTAGCATGGAAGGCTGTTACGCTAGCCACCCAGTACAAGTGATCCCATTCATCAATACTGTAGACCACTTTTTTTTTTTTTATTGTAATTTACAACTGTATTAAAAAACACAATCAGTAAATATGCAGAATGAAGAAAAGTGATTAAGATGTCTTGAGAAAAAACTGCTAAGTGTTTCAGCACTTCACAAACTATTTCAATGCAGTAGGTCCCAAGGCCACCTTCTTTTCAGTCACCTCGGAGGGTTATAGGGATATCTAAGGAAGATGAATTACGGACAAGTGGGTTTGTATGGGCAGGGTGTTTAGAATTAAAAGAGGATCTATCACGGGCTATGTCTGCAAAAAATGGGATGTTTAGGTCTTTATTAATAATTTTATTTGTACAATACAAAAAAAGGAGCGTTGAGGATTTCACGAAGGATTTTGTATTTTAAGGATTGAATGTGGGAGGAATTAGATGGTTTAGTAGTGTCCCCAAAGCTCGATTCAATATGTCAAGATGGGCCTGATAATAGTAATGTAAATGAGTCTTTTGTAATATACTGGAAAACTATAGTAAGTGTTGTAGTAGTAGACTACTTTTAATTAAAATTTTGTATATATGCACATATGTTTCTGTTTTATTTGTTGTTAAGTTTTGTTATTAACTATTATAATTATTATTATTAGAAGCTACCTTTTAATTTATTACTATTGTTCAATTTTGTTTTTTTATTTATATTATTCTATTTTTGGAAAATAGGCATGCAGATAGGTATTCTATTACTTTCACTTACCTATATATGAAATATTTAGTAAGAGAAAATATTGTGATCTGGAAAATTTTCAAATTCCAGTTTTCAACGGAAATACACGTTTTAGGGTCCCCTGAGTCCAAATGACCAAGTCCCGCACCGAAAAGGTCTGTGTGTCCATCTGTGGTAACTCCTGCGTGTAAACGAAAAGTCCTATGAAACGGATTATATTTAAGGCAAATAAACGCCTGAGACGTTACAAAACCTTTTTAATCAAAATCAGCTTACCAGAAGGGCCACTTTATACCATGCATTTTGCGATTTTCTCGAAAACGGCTCCAACGATTTTTATTAAACTCGCTTCATCGATGTCAAATTTAATGGGCTTTTATATCATGTAGGTTTTATTCTCATTAAAATAGTCTAATTGGGCTTTACATTTTCTTCCTCTAAATAATCTTTAATTTTGTAGATTCTATGAAAATAACCATATCATCTTGTTTCTAATTATTTTTATAAATATCAAGACTTTGGTATTTTAATGATATAACTGTTTATATGCATTTAAAACGAACAATGTATCAATATGAAACCTTGGTTGGAATTATGCCGTCAATGTATTTGTGCAGTAAGAATTTCTCCCTGTTTCATATTGTTCTTGGTCGAAATAAATTTTTAAAAATCAATCATTTGACCTCGAATGTTTCACAAACTGTTTAAATAGTCATTGGTCAAAAAAAGAGAAAACATACAGTTGGCCAGACTGAATGTGTAGGGGCAGGCACGTCTGTGAGTTGGCCTGGATCCGAAGTCAGTGATGCCCCTCCAAACTTCTCCGGAGTTCTCGTTGAATCTTTTAACATGTTAAAGGAGAGAGTGGTAGGAAGCCCCTTCCCTGTATCCTATAGCCAATATATAACACTGGTCCCGATCACAATATCCTAAATTGTTTCGAATTAGGTAATATAAGTTAAAGAAAAAAATCTTAAATGAAGGAACATTGAACAACTGTGTATGTTCCTTGCCTATTCTTTCATAAGACAAATGGAGTCTTTTTTACATAAGGCTGCCGTTACTTTTGGTTTATTATTTTTAATAATGAACCTTCGTATTCAGCTTGAAATAAAAAAATTAACCCTCTTCAAAATTTGAGGGATCACCTTTCAAGATGCTTTAAAGCCGAATGACGAGGAAAAAAATCTGTTTGTCCGCCGTACGCCGTCGCCGTACAGAGGAAAATATGACCAATTTAGGTCTCCAAATTCTGAAACTTGTATTTAACCTTTGGGGGCCCAGATTACGGGAAAAAATATGAAAAACAATTATGAGAAAAAATTACAAAAACTAATTAATTTTTTGACACGATTGGCGAGCGTACAGTGGTCAAACATCAAATTTATTACCTAAAATCTAAAACTTCCCTACATTTTACGTTTGAAGTCCCAGAATGCTGGAAAAAATAATACAAAAATCTAATTATGGCTCGGAGTCGCTGAAACCTGCTAATAGATGTATTTTATATTATTTAGGAAATTCTTGAAATTATCGATTGTAAAACTTTTGATTCGGAGTGTTGTGTCTGAAAAAAATTATGTATCACCCAAAATGCAAAAAATCGCAAAAATTGTCTGTAATAAAGGATTGATGAAACAAACCCTTAGGGTAACTTGGGGGTTATATTGTTTTTCGTTATTGGATAGGGGATTACATCTAGAAATTCCTAAATTAACTCTACAGGTAGAATGAAATGTATATTCAATAACGAGTTTGGAAATATAATGTCTAACATTTCTCAGCAATGATCATTGTTAAATAAAAGCTTAAGTGATAAAATCTTAATTGGTCAAACTGAAATTTTTTAAACATGAATGACACATTTAAATTGCACCCCGTTGGGGGGTTCCTCCCCCATTATCAAGATATTATATGATTTTCTAAAGGTTCATCCATTTTTTCTTCGGATTTAATGAATTGTTGGTCATATGGTTGGTGCTATTTTCCATATTTAAATTTAGTTTCTCTTCTTTTATATTTTTTTAGGAAATTTTATTTAATATTTCACACTCAAGAAAGCACTCCTTAACTTCCTTTTATTATACATTTATTTTCTTTTACAATTTTTTACATAGTTTTTCAACGTTTCGGGGTTCTTTCCCCATTATCAAGATATTATATGCTTTTTCTAAAAGTTCATAAATTTTTTCTTCAGATTTGATGAATTGTTAGTCATATTTAATTTCCATATTTAAATTTTGTTTATTTCTTTTAATACTTTTTTAGGAACTTTTATTTAATATTTCACACTCAAACAAAAAAAAAGTTCCTCCAAGTGCACTTTTCGTTAGGACGAACTCATAATGCATAGTGATAAAATCTTAATTGGTCAAACTGAACTTTTTTAAACATGAATGACAAATTTAAATTACCCCCGTTGGAAACAAGGGCGAGTCGCTAGTGTATATATAAATATATTGCTAATTCAGACGATATAAAAATTGCTAATACTACCCAGAATAACAAATAAAAGTTATTATAAATACTTGGGACTTAATTGGATGTCAGAGAAATAAGAAGCTTAACTTATACTTCCTTTAAGCCCTCGGACTGACGTCTCTTCATTTATTGCTTCGATCCACTCCTTTCTTGGTCTTCTACACGTTTTTTTTTATTCCCAAAGGGGGAATATATACTACCCTTGGCCATCTTTCTTCCCTCACCCTCATAATGTAACCATACATTAGGGGCAGTTTGGTTTCAATCCCATGGTATGTTTTCGCTTACACCTATTTTCTCCCTTATGTCAGTATTACTGAAACGACGCATTTTTCAAAGGGCGTATCTCCTCCATCCGAAAATCCATCTTTATAGGGAATAAAATTTGATAATCTCGTATTCTTTATGCTATGTCCTGCATAGTAAAAAATCTATTTATGTAGAAGGGTATTCCGAGGCCGGAAAGAAATTTTTATTTATGTGAAAGAAGGTGAATATCGTAAATTGAGGAGAAATCGTGAACAATATTAATTTAATTTAAATAAAGTATTACCGTATTGATTATGTTAATAACTGTGATTGTACTGTACTAAAAGATAAAAAGTAGGGGGGTAGGGTCCGTTCGGGGTTCCCCAGCAAATTTTAAATATTGTATATAAGTATGAGGGAGCGGGCGCATTGGGCAAAATCACCAATTTAGGTAGGCAAAAATCGAGTCAAAAATTTGGAATTTTCCAGTACTTCACCTTGCTGACCGTCCATTGCTGAGACAAATAAAACATTATATTTCCAAACTCGTTATTGAATATACATTGCAATCTACCTGTAGGGTTAATTTAGCAATTTGTAAATGTATGCCCCTATTTAATTATAAAAAAACTATATAACCCCTAAGTTACCCCAAGGATTTTTTTGTTGGATTTGTTGCATCAATCCTTCTAGTCGTTATATATTACTAAAAATTTTTGCGATTTTTTGCGTTTTGGGTGATACAAAATTTTTTTTCAGACACAACAATCCGAATCAAAAGTTTTACAATCTATAATTTGAAGAGATTCCTAAATGATATAAAATACATCTATTAGCCGGTTTCAGCAACTCCAAGCCATAAGTAAATTATTTGTATTATTTTTTCCAGCATTCTGGGACTTCAAATGTAAAATGTAGGGAAGTTTTAGATTTTAGCAAATAAATTTGACGTTTTACCACTGTGCCCTCGCCTTGTCAAAAAATTAATTAGATATTATAATTTTTTCATATTTTTTTTTTTCGTAATCTGGGACCCCAAAGGTTAAATATGGACAAGTTTCAGAATTTGGCCACCTAAATCGGTCATTTTTCCACTGTGGGACGTGATCTAGTGGGTAGAGCACCAGTATATTGTTCTGCAAGTCCTGGGTTCGAATCCCAGATGTGATAGAATATTATTTATTTTGTTAAATCAGTCGGGGGGCGATCTTAGGGTATGGAGACCCTCCTGGGGTAGACCCAGCCTCTATAAAGTGGGTACCCAAAATAATTTGGGGGTAAACCTGTCGGCTGAGCGTGATTAAGGCCTAATCACCTTGTTGCACTGCCGTTGGCCTAGAAACAGTACGAATATCTATATGTACTGAGCCGAAGACCCTTCATGGGTTGTAGTGGTACAGGTTTTTTTTTGTATATAAGTATGAATGTGTTCATATTTTGTTCATTTATTTGTTAACCTAACATTTATTTAATTTATAATTTGTTTTATTATATTCGTATTTATTTTCGTTTCATTTTATGTAATTTGTCTTGAATGTAAATATTGTATGAATGTGATCCCGTAGCAACCATTGTGACAAAGTGTAACATATATACATACACACACACACACACACACATATATATATATAATATATTATTTATTTTTTGTAATAAAAAATGAATATAAACAGAAGAAAATGTTTCTAATCAATTATACAATACATATATACTCTTCATAATTATAAAACTGAAACTTAAGCAATATAAATGTATAATATACCATTGTAAAGCTGAAGATTTCAGAAAAAATATATTATCTTATACAAAAAATTCTACTAAATTCTATAAACAAATGATTCTTATAGATAATAATATCTTTTATCTTTTTTTTTTATTGAGATATATTACAATTTGTTACAAAATGAACAATAATAATATTGATAAGAGACCACATTCATACTATATAACAAAAAATAATAATAATGGTCAAATTGATTTATTTATGTAATAATCAATACATTCAAATTGAAGAAAAGTTTCTTATCAATTATATAATACATTTATACTCTCCATAGTTAGAAAATTGAAACTTAAGCAATATAGATGTATAATATACCAATGAAAAGCTAAAGATTTTAGGGAAAAGATTATCTTATAAATAAAAAATTGTAAAAGTTAATGGAGAGTGATAAAAAGCCAATAAACTAACTGATTCTTGCAAATAATAATATAATAGATTATTTAATAAAACACATACTTCTGTCAAAACTTAACGTGCTATTTCTTTAAATTTTTATCATCAAAATTCTTAAATTGATTTTAACAACGGAGGCAAGCGAAAGTCGTGTGTTGCGAGCACCACATTTTATTTTCATTTCATTGATCCTAAGCACTGGTTACTTAATACGTTATGCTTTTTCACTCCCATAAACATTAGAGAACAAGGTTTGTATGTTGTGCCTTTGTTTATAATGCTGATTTATCAGAGACCTTTGAAGGCCTTACATTGCAGTGTAGAAGACCGGCCTTTAGAGGATGGAGGGGAAATATTGTCGATTGGAGTACAGATGTTCAAGACCGTGTGTGTGGCCAGCCTGTGAGGTGTCCAAAGCGGAGTAATCAAACCGAATGAAAGGCCATTGTCCGTAAGACGGCTCAAATAAGCCATCTATGTAATAAGGGAGGACAAGTATTGAAAAATAGCATGTCCGGTTCCGTTTGATCTGTTCCAATGAATGGTCCACTTTCGGAATAGAGGACCATGCTACTCTTATAAATAAGACACCGAGAGCAGAAGCTATCAAAGAGATGTCCCCACCTCATCGCCTTATGTGCTTCCTCTTCTAATAATCATTTTCCATCTCCCAAATTTTAAAATTGTAATTATAAGGTTGCTTGGAAAAACAATATAATTAAAAAAAAAAAAAGACCATGGTGTGGGCAATTCAATAAACTGAAATTTATTTATTTAGAAATAATACAATCTGCCACAATGTTGGGCAATGAGTATTAATGCTATAAGAAGTCATTCATTCCTTATGTACAATAAATAAAAAAGAAACAAAAACAAAAAAAATAAAAATTCAAAGAAGAATAAATAAAGATAAAAATAAAATAAAAAAATATTAATAATCTTGGTCACATTCATACATATATATACAATATTTACATACTGCCCCTGGGATCTCCGAATCAAGGCAAGGGACCCGAGGCAAGGAGATCCCAGCGCCTCTGTCAGTCACATCACCGGTCTGAATAAGCCAGTAGAGACTGAGAGAGGGCGCTAGAGCCACAGACTCTCAGGCATGAGTGGAGAAGCTGGCCATTGCCAACACTGCATTGATTAGTTATAAGAGGTCTCTAGGCCACTGCCGCTTCAACCTACGAGGAGGGTTATAGGGATGGCTGGAGCTAGATAGGGATTAGGATAAAGGATTAGGAAGATGAGTTAGCCTCTGGTGGAAGTTTAGGAATTTAGATGGAAAATACAATAAACTAACCTCGTTTTTTAAAAATTAATATAAGTGAGAAAAATCCGTTATTAAACATCATGCTGCCCAATTACAGTGGCTTGCTTCACTGCACAAAGCACACTTTATCAATCTAATCTAGATTATTGTTAAAAACAAATGTTTTTTGTTTTTTTTACATTTTTACTTTCACTTACCCATATATGAAATATATAGTAAGGGATGTTATTGCGATCGTAAAAGTTTTCGAATTTTAATCAACCTTTAAGGGTCCACTGAGTCCTAATGACAAAATCCCGGAAGAAGGTATGTGTGTGTGTGGTAACACCAGCGCAAAAACGAAAAGTCCTTTTAAACTGAAATTTCAGATGATTAAGACAACTATACGTCCGAAATGTTACTTTTTTAAACTTTTTCATGTTTTGCACCTTTTTAGAATTTTCAAAAACCGGCTCTAACGATTTTGATTAAAATGTCGATTTAAAATTGACCAAGCTTTAATATCATGCAGGATTCATTCTGATTGAAATAGTCTGACAGGGTTTAAATGCCGATATTTCAAAATTTCTTCCTCTAAAGTACCTTTAATTTTGTAGATTCGAAAAAATAAACCATATCATCTGATTAGTGATTGCTTAAAAACAGGGTAAATACATAAGTTGAACGAATTCGATAACCAACTAAACGAGAAATCTGCAAAAATATTTTTGTAATGCAATTTTTGACTTAAGAACAGTAATATTCAATAATAATATACCGTTGGAAAGCTATAGATTTTAGAAAGAATATTATCCTATACATACTATTGTAAAAGTTAACGGAGAGTAATAAAAAGCCGATTAATCAAACTGATTGTCGTAGATAATAATATAATAGATTATTTAATAAAACACATGTTTCTAATAAAATCAAATTCCTTAACAATTTAGTTTCGTATATAAATTTGTTTTAAATTTCTTGAATTGATATAAATAATAGAGGTAAGTGAAAGTCGTGTGTTGCGCGCATCAGATTTTTTAAATTATTATTAGGGGTACTCACTACGTTTGCTATAGCATGCTATTTGTGTTATTTTGCTAAACCCGTCGAGTTTCTACAGTTATTTACTGTATAAAATGATGGGTATAGCACAATAGCACAAATAGCATGCTATAGCAAACGTAGTGAGTACCCCTATTGATATTTTTAGAATCATTTGTTTTTGAAGTTGCATTTTGAAGTATTATATTTTTTCGCTAATTATCTTATTTTTTATTTACTATATTTTTTTAATTCTTATTTTAAGGCACTAAAGCCCACATTTATTGTATTATGTATTATTCTAAAAGCACGTGTACAAGAATAAATAAATAAATTATTATTATATTGCATTACTTTGTAGCTATAGTAAAGTAAACTCAATTCGATATATAGAAAAATAATAATTTAGAGATTATCCTATGATGAAGAGTATTTTCATTAATCAAAAATTAGGTAATTTAGGAACAATCTCTTCTTCTAATAAACATTCATTTATTCTTCATATTATGAATTGATTAATTGTAATATTTGTGTTTGTTGAATGTTTAAATTAATTTAATTTTGAATTGTTAATAGTGATTGACTACAAAATTCTGAAGATGAGGCATTATTAGCCCCGAAACGTCAATTATGAAATATGAAGAATAAATGAATGTTTATTAAAAGAAGAGATTGTTCCAAAATTACCTAATTATAATAATTTATATTATTAGCTTAGATGTAACTCACAGTGTTAATAACTCAACGTGTAACACAATGTCAAACACTCAAATCCCCTCTATTTGGCAATAAATACAAATAGTTGGCGACTCAAACACTCAAGGCTCACGTGCTGAGTCCATCCGGCTGTGTTGAATGACGTTCCCTGAACGTCAAGGGTAGGTGAAAAGAAGCTGGACACGAGGTCAATATTCGGCAGGAGGGTGTCCATTATTATTAATATATACAGGAGGGGATGACCGCCTGTCTAATTAGCCTCTCCACCACCGCCTTTTCTTATAAAGCTCTCTATTATGATTTTCATTTCCCGGAATCCCCTCATGTCTTTGAAGTCACCCTCGCCAACCCCCACCTTTCAGACGTTTTTGCCCAGAACCATTCCTTCCACCCCTCCATCTTTGCCCCTTTTCAGATTTAAAACAGGGCTACTTACAAAGAGAAGAGCATAATGAAAAAAAAAAGTATATATTATAAAAAATAAAGGGGAGTCGTCTGTAAAAAAGACTTCGGAATCGGGCGACAGTTATGACGAAAATATGATGTAGGTTTCCGATTCATCAGTGATGCTGAAACGACGTAAGCTCGAGAAACCACAAACATTCAGCCATAAATAGTTACTTCAATAAAAACTTCAGATTCTTGTAAATATTTGTAATCAATTATATATCACCCATTTTGATGTACTATAGGTGCCATCTTTTGGATAATTTTTGGAATTTAGTCATCATCAACAGTTAAGGACGATCCGTGCGCATTGCGTCGTACAGTCTAAATTTCCGGTTCTGAACCAAGCAGACCTACTACGGATGGTGCTCTTTCTTCTAAGGCATCAACTCCATACACACTGCGAATTTTTTTAACCGTCTCTGTATATCGAATTTTCCTTTTTGGAACTAAACAATCATTAAATGACGAAAATAAATTATTTTCTCTCCTATGTTGAGCAAGCAAAATACCACTTAAAGATAAGGAATTTCGGTTGAAACTCATGCATTAAAGCACCTTAACTAAACCTTTTTTGTGGTATATGTTAACATTATTCACCATGTTAACATGATTTTATAAACACAGAGAGAATTAAATTGAAATAGTGAAAAAACTATGAAATTTTTTTACACCCCAAGATTTACCAAACAGGTTAATTGTTTGACTATTCGTCACGAACTGAGACGTTGATTTCCAAAAGGTACTATATCCATTCTAGGAAATTTTACAGGAAGCGCCAAAATCTCTCGTTATTATATTATTAAAGCAGCTAATTTGATTCTTTTCGCATCAAAATATAGAATTTTTTTTTACTATATTAATAACATCATATTAAAGATATCAAATGAATGATTTAGAATATAAGATGTATGATTTAGAACGAAACTAAATGTGTAATCAGTACCTTAAAAAATTAATAGCTTTTCTAAATCGCGTTATTAAATGACTTGAGTTTTCATTGGATACAATCAAATTTAAGATTCAGATAAAACTAAATGAGGAGAATATAAATATGTAAAAATATCAATTTCGTAAAAAATGTCCTTTAGTACCTTTTGGAAATCAACGCCTCAATTGTTGCAACTCAAAAATGATGATGTATATGATACTAAACTATAAATTGGATGTTCTCATCATTGTCTTAAGTGTTCTTAAGTAAGTAACGCATTTATTAAAAATAATTTATTATGTGTTGATATTAGAGGTTAAAAATGTATAAATGCCATAAAAACTTTTAATTGATTCCAGAGACTTGCAAATGGCCCCAGAGGCTGAAACGTTGTAATGTCTGAAAATTAAATAAATTTAAAAAAAATGTCCAAGGCTTCTTTTATAGAGCGGCCTGATATACATCGAACAAATATAAATTGGATGTTTTCCTTACCGTCCAGTTGTACAATATGGATCGTTCTGGGAACATTATTCCTTTGAGTGGTTGACATTTTTTTTTTTTTTTTCAAAACCCCTAAATAAAATAGTTTTTTGAATAACTGAAGAACTATTCATGAAGGTTCCCATGCAAACATAATTGTTCTTCGGTTTTTAAAATGATCTTAAGCGGCTAAGAAATATTAAGCTAATATAAAATTTTAAAAAAAAATTATATCACCAACACTTTTTTTTTTTTTAAGTAGAAAGCTTCTCCCACGAATAGTATTGATTCACATTTAAGTTTGTGATGATTTACAACGGTTATGTTTAAGAAGCTAAAACGTATTGAGTAATTATGGAAATGTGTAAAATCAAGATGTGTGATACATTTCATATTTAAACTTATAAATTAACTTGAGGTATGACCTAATGACTTAATTAGAATTTATGAATCATGACTTCAAGTTTTTTTGGATATACATTTAATAATGTAGCTGAATTAAATATTTTTTTAAATCTGTAATAAAAACATAATCCGACTTATCATCAACTTGTGTTGACATGACCTGGTTTTTTTCTTTATTGAGTTACCATTTATGTCACCAAAGAAATTTTTTTTTTTTTAACGAGGTAGATAAAAAAAATGTTCTCACACAACCCGGCGTGGAATTGCATTTCCCAATAACAATCATACAAGTTATCCTTGTTATTGGAGATCTGACAGCTTCAAGTTATCTATGGTAGCCATCCGATCCCACAAACCTCTTTGAAACAATTCAAGTGTAAGTGGATATTAGGGCATTAATCACGCCTTGTGGAGTGCAGAAGCCAATTATTGAGAAAGTGCTGCCCCCCTGTGGCCTATAGCCGATAGGGGATACCATCCCCTTATTATTCCAAACCAACTCCCATCTTATTTTAAAAAATGGGAAATAAAATAAAATTTCAATTAATTCTTATTCAGCCTTTCTACTATTTTAAAAAAACATACATATTTATTGTTATTTACAACTGTATCAAGATATATATCAAGTAAATTTGATGGAAATATGATTCAATGACATTGAATATATAATGCCCTTCTTCATTTTAGCATTGGACAATAAAAAAAAAGGAGTTAGTTATTAACACTGGTGCAACTTGAAAGCTTTAGAGAAACTAGAGCCATCCCTGTCGAACTCCAAAATTAATAATTCCGTTTTATTTAGTTTACTAGAAAAATTTATATTTTTTATATGCTACAATATATGTATTCCTCTGTTATCTGTTTTTCTCACGTTATAATTCCTAAGCAGCACAGATGAACAAATCCCTTAAGTCAGGGGACGTTACTGTTGAATTAATTATTTAATCTTTTGAAACTGAAGTTTTGTTTTTTTTAGAGCCCCAGATCTTCATCGATTTCACACTTCGCATCAAACAAAGAGCAAAGTGGAGACTCTACCATTCGATCCGATGCAAATGGTTTGCCAGGTAATCATGGCCGGTAATCATTCTGAACTGTGCAACAGCATCTTTTCTCTGCAAATCTAACGTTATCCATTCTTCCTTAAGAAGGTATTTGGTCCTGTGCGTTTTGATCGTACCTATCCTCATGGAATCTATTAGTAGAGCATGATTTGCCCTCTTAACTTCTTCCTTAGCTGTACGATAAGAAATTTGATTTTCCGACTGCTCTGGAGCTGCATTTTTTTTTTTTTTTTTTTTTTTTCAGCTACTTCAGTCCCATATGTATGGTATCCATTGGAAAACCTGGATATCCTTTTGAAACAGGTCAGTTTTAAATAGACAGTTCACTAAGTCATTATTTAGTGATATATCAGGCTGCCTATCAACACTGAATTAAACTATTAATTATTAGAAAGTTTCACTGACTTTTTAACCGCTGCAAATGATGATTTTTCTATCACAGGGAAAATTTGCGGGTGACAGTGGGTGACAGCGCTACTATTACCATCGACCGACGAGGGATGACAATGTATAGGGAGGAATCGATACAGATGCTGTAAGCGATACCTGCTCCAGTGACGATGCAGTAAGCGGCCATTAGCTGCTCTAATCTGCTCTCAGACCCGACCAGTCATCGCTCATTAACGACCCGTTCTAATCACCGCTCGTCCCGGTTCACTGCACACAGTCATTGTCCGAGTCCAGTTTTTTTAGTTGTTTTTTTTTTCTCCCCCCTTATTCCCCAAACTCATAGGAATATGAATATTTTAAATACATCTTTGATGACAATGTTTGATTTTTTTTAAAATTAGGAGCATGGACATGGTATTAAAAACACCGATTAACACTTTTTTTCATGTGATTAATAAATAAAGGTTGGGTAAATGATTTATAATAATTATATAGCAATTAATAAATTGAAGAAACGCTTTTATTTCATTTCGAGCTGTTTTAGAGACTCGAGGTTTTACTTTAGAACCAACCAAAGTTATCCTAAAAATTATTGTCTCAATTACATTTCAATGTTTTTAATTTGCTTTCATTTATCAATTAACATCGTCTTAAAACTACAGAACTAAACTTAATACTACGAATAAGCTGTTATTCGAAAATTAATTTCAAAATCCCAAAGCATAGAGACAACAATCTCATTGAGGTCCATTAATGAGGTAGCTATTAGAATTAAACATCTTATTATTACGGCTTACGGCATAATAAAGCCTATTAATGTTTCTTACGTTCTCCAGAATTTTTAAGGAATCATTTGATATTCTTCTTCTTAATACCTTCATTTCCCACGCATGATAGCGAAACTTCGACATTTCATACTGGTCGTTTTTGGAAGGTAACTTGGAGAACAGATGGCAGTATTAAATAAAGCCGTGAAGATATTTTATTATTGATAAAATTATATTATTAAAAAAGTTACTATGTAATTTTATATAATATCTAAGAAAGAAATTTGGCTTTAAAAAAAAAAAAAAAAATATATATCATATAAAATAATATATATATATATATTCTCCTCATTCTAATGCGATTTTTTTCCCTTCTGTGTAGGAAGTTTTCAGTTAAATACAGCTTTTCTACTTAAGTTTTATTAAGAGTATAAATGCCATTTATTAGTTTGTATATATGAATACTCTCAAGATTCGTCCGACCGTGTCCGTTTTAAAAACTGCTAAACTCTCAGAACTGTTCTGTGATGCGGGACTGTGTCGTCTACCCCGTGTAGATAAATTATTTCATTAGCAAATGTATGAAAATCAGATGTTGAACATTGGAAGTAACTAAGGATAATTTTATTATAAGGACTATGTATTACATTTTCTGAATAAATCACAAATATTCATTACATAATTATAATAAAAAATTATAATATTATAATATAAAAAATTATATTATATATATATATATATTATATATATATATATATAATTTTTTTTTTTTTTTTTAATGGATTATTATTCTTTGGCTGAGGTTTTCAAGACTAATATAGGAATGCAGTATTTATTTTATAATTTTTGATCATTTTAATTAGCATACAATTATTATATTATATACAACACATACAATTTTGATAATAAAATGAAAATGTAAAATAGATTTATAAAATGTTATACTAAAATATAACAATATGTCATTTGATTGATAAGTACGCTGTGTAAGGTAGCAACTCGTACTGTTTCATTTTGTTGTGTACTATTAATGAATTAAAGCAATTCTCTTTGTTAATTTAAGTTATTGATATTATTTAAGGGTTGCTAGAAATAACTATAGAACGGATAGCGATAAAAATATCAAGTTAAATGTGTATTTATTGTCTTATTTTTATTTATACTTAAACCCTTTAAGGAAATCTAATAGCTCATATTTGGATTTTTTTTTTTACTTAATAAGATAAAGAAAAATATATATTAGTATAATATTAAGGCATAATAAATATTTATTATTTTATATTTTACCCAGTGCTCAAAGCCCCTTTTAGTGTCCCCTGTTTCGATAAAATAAACACTAACTAAAAAAGTGTTAGTGCTATTTACAATATTTATGTAGACCCTTAACACGCCTAAGAGGATATCTCTGTTTCTCTCTAGGCAGGTTACTGTTATTAAAAACCAGTGAATATTTTTAAATATTTATTAATATTTTTTTCTTTTTGTATATATATTTCGTTCTTTTAAAACAAATAGAAACCATCTTACATACATTACCTACTCATCCCTAGTTCCCTGTACATTAGTTTGAAACGAGATTCCAGCCCGCTACCTTTATAATTTCCTTCTCATGGAAAATCTGTCTTCAAAAAACCCTTTACTTAGCGTGCCACTTCGTTCTGGAGTTCCATAAATACCTTTATACGCATATCATCATCCTTAACTTAATTTAAAAACAAATCATTCCTTCATCTCCCAAGCTATCAATCTCCTGAATTAATGTAAACAAAAAGTCACAATAATGATACTAGTTATTTTCCATTCTTAAATGAGGACCACTACAAATGTAAAAATATTTAAAAAAAAATAATCTTATCATTTTGTAAGTATTATAGTAATAGTATCTCTATACACATGTTTATTATTAATATTATTTTTTTAATATGTGGTATTTTTTATTTATTTTTTATTCGTACAATTTGTCATAAAGACAATAATATAGTGCTACAAGATCTCATTCATACAATATTTACAATAAAACAAAAGGAAAGTCAAATTACATAAAATAAAATCAAAATAAATAAAGTATACAATAACAAAATTTAATATGTGGTATTAACAATTAGAAACTTTTCATTGATTCTTTTTGAAGAAACTTTTTAACCTTCCAAAGAACACACCCTACTACATGTTGTACCTGGAAACGGGCAGGGATCTGTTGTGTTTTAGTTCAAACATTTCACATTTAAATTATATTATAAAAATTTTAAATTATAATAATGTATGCATACCTAAAATTAAAGCTCATGAAGGCATGAAAAACAAAAATTGTAGTTGGCTAAAGGAGTGGGTAAAACTAACGGAACATTTAGGTTGTCCATTTGATAGAGAGTTCGTATCTGTGGCGAGGTGGAAGAGTCAGGTTAATTTAATATTTCTATTTCAAATCTCGAAGCCGGTAGGAAAACGGTCGACAAATTTCGATAGCGAAATTCGAGCTATATTACTAGCTTTCAAGCTATCATAAATATAGATGCAAAGAGAATTGTGTTGTTTGTGGATTCACAGGCGGCGATCATAGCAGCTACGCAGCCAAATGCATCTCAAGAAAATGACGTTGTGAACTGCCAATTAAAAATTGAACAGCTGCTTCAACAAGGTAGACAGGTGGTTTTCCAATGGGTACCCGGCCACTGTGGTATTTATGGGAATGAAGTAGCCGACAAGTTCGCAAAAGAAGGTGCAGCTTCGGAACAGTTGGACAATCGAATTTCCTATCGTAGAGCTAGGGATGAAGTTAAGAGGGCATATCATGCTCTACTAACGGACTCCCAAAGGCTAAGTTCGATCAACAAGCACTGGGCCAAACTCCTTATAGAAAAGAAAGAATACCATTAGATTTGAAGAGGAAAGATGCTGTTGCACAGTTCCGAATGATTACTGGCCTGACTACCTCGCAAAACACTTGCATCGGATCGGAGTGGTAGGGTCTCCACTTTGCTGCCTTTGTCATGCAAATAATGAAATGGATGCAGCACATCTAGAAGTATGCCCCCAAAAATAAAAGGTGGAAACCCCATCCAGATCGGATTGGTGCTGGGCTGCCAGATCCCTTATGGCGGAAGTCGAAATCGGAAGGCATAATTTAAAAAAAAAAAAAAAAAAAAATTAATAGCTGCAGCTAAAGAAAATTTTAAAAACGAGCTAATAATTCCCGTGATGAGTGCCGAACATAATCTTATCTATAAGAAGCTAAACTATAGTTTAACTATATAAACATAAAAACAATATAGATTTAATAAGAATATATTTTAAAACAAGGGCTGAAATGATATCTTTAAATTGTAAACAATGGATGAGGGGAATAGTTTACACATGTTCAATTTGTAATAGTAATGATGATGAAAATTTAACTCATTTTTTAGGTAAGTGTACGGCATTTAATAATTTTAGGAAAAAGTATTTTGGAGAGATTATTTTAACAGAAAACTAAATAATGGAAATTTTAAATGGAAATAATTGGAACACATTATATAGATTCATGAAATGTGCTGTAAAACTATAGAGATTTTTTAATTAAGGAATTCAACTATAATAAATAAATAAACGAAAATAAGCTGTTACAGATAAGTTGTATTTATATTTTGTTAATTCTATATGGGAAACAAGCAGATTATCCCACTATCTTTTGACAATAGTGTATAATTTTTATTTATATTTTTGGTTTTGTTGATAGTAAGTTTTTTGTTTTGTTTTTTAATAATATATATAAATAAACCAACTTCCTGACAGACGGAATTCCATGCCAGTATTTTGTGTTATCTAGCTACTGTAAATAAGCACGTATAATTTATTAATAAAACACGTTTATTTATCAATCTATCCATCTAATATGTGGTATTTACTACTATTATTCTTAATAGGCTATAAGTCCCAGAATAAAATTTACTTTTCTTTCTTTTTGATATATTTTTTTTTTTTAATTGTGTCATATGCAGTATATTATTGTAAGTTATCTCAAATTATCATTTTTTCTCGTAAATATTTTGACTAAACAGTTACTCTTAATAGTGTTTCTGTCATTCTATAACCAATAATGTTTACTCAATGAGTTATTTTAATAATACCATAAATTTTAATTTATGTCATATGTTTGTTTATTTATTTAACGTTCCTTTATGCTGCTGTTGTTAACCGAACGATACTACAATGGGAGTCCTAAATTTTGCCTATCCAGGTTTTATTAGGATAGGGATCTTTAACGAGTACCTGACATCGCACAGGCTCGGGACCACCTTTTGACGTTCCCTCCGAAGGACGGCGTAACTAAGGATTTTTTACTCCCATTAAAAAATCCTAGGACCACCTGCGGGTTTGAAACCCGTGATCTTTAGTATGGGTGGCTGTTACGCTAGCCACCCAGCTACAAGTGATCTCTAATTGAGACGTTGATTTCCAAAAAGTACTAAAGGACATTTTTTACAAAATTGATTTTCTTACACATTTGTATTCTCATCAATTAGTTATATCTAAATATCCTATTCGATTTTATCTAATGAACACCCAAGCCCTTTATAAACTCAATTTAGAAATATAATTATTTTCTAAAGGAAACAATTACACATTTAATTTCGTTCCAAATTATACCAAAACATCTCATTTCATATCTTTAATATGATGTTATTAATATACTAAAAAAACAATTCTGGATTTTAACGCGAAAAGAATCCAATTAGCTAATTTAATAATATAATAATTAGTGATTTTCGAGCCTCCTGTAAAATTTCCTAGAATGGATATAGTACCTTTTGGAAATCAACGTCTCAATTTATGTCATATATTTTTATGACTCTAATGGTTGTAAAACTGAAAGTGGGTTTCCTTAAATATCAATTTCAACTTCGCTTCTGTTTATGGAGAAACAAGATGGACAGATTTTCTTATTCATAATTATAACTTTCAAAAATTATTATTTATGTCCATTGGCTAGGCAGATGCCAAATAATGCGACAAGGTTTACATTATATGAAAATTATTACTTATTAATCAAAGCGTTCGGGATCTTTGGCAAGGAATCCTATTGGCCGAGAGTTTGTAATTAGGAGAATATCAAGGTATTCCTGTCCGTAAACAATCAAGATATTATCTTTCTGAATCCAGATTCTATACAGACGTAATATTCTTAGTTTGTACTAAGAAAAAAAAATTATGTACTTCATTATAAGAGCTTTCCGTATTTTTCTTAGCATTCCAGTGGTTAGATATTCCAGAAAGGCTTTTTCTCAGATTTTTATTTTATTTCTGTTTTTATTTTCACTTAAAGTGTAGTTAAACATAAATAGTAATTTAAATTGTATTGCTATTGTTGGGACAAAGATAAGGAAATTTTGATTAATTTTTGGCGTTTTCTCTCATGTACATGCAACCAAGGTAAGTACTTTTTTATTGTTTTTTTTTTCCTATTTCCTGAACTAGCTGGCATTCTTTTAGGATCTTCTTTTGTCATTTAATAAGTTAATAGTGTTACTCACACATAAACATATTTCTTTTATTACTTTTCAGAATTAATGCAGTAATACGTGTTTAGTAAGTTGATGTTTGTATCGTTTAAGAGTGTTCTTGTCGTAATCAACTATTTTTTGAACGAGAGGGTTGTCGCAAATAGAAATAAGAGAAAACATTTTTTATGCCAGCGAGTACGTATAGTTTTTGGTTTATTATTTTCAATAATCAACCTTTGTAATCAACCAAAAAAATACCCCTGCTCAAAATTTGAGAGCTTACGTTTGTACTGTAGATGCGAAGAATCCAAATAACAATTTTAAAAATCCGTTTGTCCGGCGTCCAAGAGATTTCTCCGAAACTACTGCACCATTTTTTTTTTTTTTTTTAAATCGCCACAAAAATACTAGTCCATTCAACGACGATCCTAACACCAAGACGTTATATCAGCTGGTTAGTTTTGAAATGGCGGCCGATTAAACGTGATTTAATTCAATAACTCCGTTATTTTTGAAGATAGAGAAAACATTTATTAGGGTTTTTTAACCAAAAACCGCGAATGATTATATTAAAGAGAAAAAAGAAAGAAAGATTTTTAAATTCTACACATAAATACGCTCATAACTCAGTTTTTTTTTTTTTTTTTTTTTTTTTTACAATAGAGAAAAGTATGTATAGCGTTTTAGAATCAGTAGAAAGTCCTCCGAACAATAGTTAATGCCCCTTATTATGTATCCGACCATACCTTACACCGCGACCTAAATATTCCATTTATTTTAGACCTTATACCATTAAAATTCTCAAAATTTCATTAGAACCTTATCTATTACCCTAATCCACCAGCTCAATCCTTATCCAGCTCCACACATCCTTACCATCCTCCTAGAAGGTTGAAACGGCAGTTGCCTCGAGACCTCTTGTAACATGTATATTGGAGTTCTAGCATTGGCTAGATTCTCCACTAACGTGATGTATGCTTGTGAATTGTATATAGGTATGAGTGAATTTTGTATATATTTTATTGATTTTGTTTCGTAATATGTATATTCTATTATTGTTATATAAATTTATTGTTTTGTATATATCGTGTGAATGTAGTATGAATGTTGTACTTTATCACTATTAAAAATGTCCTGAATTGGGCAGATTGTAATATTACTCAATAAAGAACTGTTTCTAGGCAAAAAAAAAAAAAAAAAGAATCAGCAGAGCGCGCTAACTTATTGTTTTTTGGTGTTTAGAGTATGGGGTCATTTTCAACAAATATATTTATGGAATTCTCTACGGCTTTCTTCTTAAAGTTGAAGCTACGCCTCTGTTGATGCCAACCACGAACCTACGGACCCTTAAGCGTACAGGTTAGGTTAGAATAGCGTTGATATTTGCCGCTTCGAGGTTAGCGACCGCGGCTAACACAATGGGCAGCTAGAAGCAGTGAGGAGCGAGCAGTTAACTGTTGAATATGATTAATCTCAACCCGGGCTACTTTTTCAGAGCGAGAAGCTTTGTGGTGCCGAAGACGAGCCATCAGTCAGGCTTCACAAGGGGCCACAATTACCTTTGTTTGCCCGAGCATTATATCGACAAAGATCTGTCTCTCGGATTAGACGCCATTCATTCCCTTTGTATGAAACGGTAAAAAATGGTTTGTCTCTCCCTCGTTTCAGACTAGCAAATCAACAGCTATTTTTCCTAACCCTTATTTTTTTTTCTTTATGTTTGTTTTGCCCTTTTTCGATTCAACGACGGCCGAATACAAAGGATCCGTGTGCTTTTGTTTCATATTAGGCTTGTACCGAGGGTTTTGATGTCCACATACAATCCAATTTTTTTTTTTTTTTTATTGTATTAAGTAAATGTGTGTTATTTGGAGTATACAGCAGTGTCTGGAATCGTAAATTAGTTTTTCTAAACAATCATATTATAATTGAGTGTTGATAATTTAAAGTGAAGTTCAAAAATTCAATAGCATGAGTGAATAAAAAAGAAAAACTTTATTCTGGAACAATGCCCAAAATAAACTTTATAAATAAGATAAAAATACGAATTTAACTGACCAAAGATCGCAAAAAAACTAATAACATTAATTTTTACATTAAATTCATAGAATAATTTTTAAATTATTAAAAAAAAAATCTGGTGCGGGCACACGACTTTCCTTACCTCTGTTGTTGAATTCAATGAATTCTTTTCTGATTTCTTAAATACAGTTAGAGATAAAAATGAGTGAAACTAATAAAGATTTAATTAAATTGAATTTTTATGAAAAACATGTGTTTTATTAAAAAAAAATATTATATTGTTATCTAAACCAATCAGTTAGTTTTATTGTATTTATATCACTCTTTATTAACTTTTACAAGCTTGTGTATAACATAATATTTTTTCTGTAATATCTAGCTTTCCAACGGTGTATTACACATGTATATTACTATTCTTATTTTCAAAAAGTAAAAGTTTAATTTAAAAAATATTTGGATCTTTTCTCCTTTAATTGGATATCGAATTCATTTAACTTATATGCTTACCTGTTTTTTATCATGATAACAACATGATATGGTTATTTTTATAGAATCTACTAAATTAAAGGTACATTAGAAGAGGAAAATTTAAAATATCGGCATTTAAGTCCTGTCAGACTATTTCCATCAGAGTAAAACCTACATGATATTAAATCCCATTGAATTATACAGTTATCTCAAATAAAAATATCAATTTCTTAGGACGTTTCGTTTTCGAGCTAAAGTTATCACACACGGACACACGCACAGACTTTCTTGCGGGGCTTGGTCATTTGGACTCAGGGGACCCTAAAATGTGTATTTCGTTGAAAACTGGAATTCGAAAATTTTCACAATTGCTATACTTTCCTTTACTATACACTTATATGTTGATAAATGAAAGTAAAAAGAATATAATAAAAAAAAAATGAAAGTTAATTTTACTACCGATGATATTAAGATATTTTTTTTCTCACTTTAATCGCTATGCTCAAATTAGTTAACATCTGGTTGGGAAGTAAGAAGGTGTTTGAAAGGAGAGATTTGAATGAAGGTTTGAAAGGATCATGATTGATGTTTGGTGGGAGAGTATTCCAGAACAGCAGACCGGATTAAGAAGGAACTAAGTATTTTTTGGTCTTATGAGAAGGCATATAGAGGTCGGAAAGACGGGATCTGGTTTCTCGGGTATGAGTTGTGGATTTAAATTACATGAGGTTATGTTTAGAAGAGGTATGCCTTATTCTTTTGATCGAGGCTATATGGTGAATATGTGAGATCTTGTATTTTGAATTTTTTTTTTTTTTACTATAAAAATCTATAGATATATCGACTTCCAGTCATAATTCCACGACTACTTAAATGTAGATCTAGATGTTGGTCGATGGCCCATGAGCACGGTATGTGGGAGAATGATGTCGCACAATCGAAAGCACAGAAGAGTGGAACCCCTGGAGCATTGGCTGGAGAACAAACCTCTGGAGCTGTGGCTGGAGAACAAACAAGACGAGGGCCAACCTGTTCATTGTCCGTCTTTCCATTGTCTGCTTCTTCTTCCCACGATCTGTCCTTCACCGCTTACTTCATCCCCATTATATAGATTTATCAATTTAGTGACAATACTATATACGATAGATTATACATTATATATTAAATTTAATTCCTTAATAAAATATATAATTGCAAACTCTTTTTGGCACTTCTTCATTGATATTTATTTTTTATTATTTTATTTTCCGGCAGTACTTAGCAACCGGATGGTAAAACGGATAACCTCTTTTAGAATTTTCCTTCGAAATTCAACGCAATAGGGCAAACTCATTGGCGTAAAATAAATTAATATCATATTGGTTTTATCCTCGTTGTAATAGTCTGGCAGAGGTTTAGAAACCATTTTTTTTTTTTTTTTTCATTTCTTCCTCTAAATTACGTCCAATTTTATTGATTAGCAATAATTAATCATTTTTGTTTGTTATCATAAAAAAAAAATAGATGAATATTAAAATATTGAAAGAATTTAATACCAACTAAACAAGAAAAGAGCAGACATATTTTTACAGGTTAATTTTTTTTTTTTTTAATATGAAAATAGCAAAATATAGATGAATAGACTGTTTGATCTCTAACGATTTTTGAAAAATATTATCGAATGTATGAACAAATTTGGTAAATAACTGTAGAAGATATCCGGAATTCCCGAGAGTTTGCAGTCTAATCCAAACCATTTTAAGAATTAAGTCCTTTTCGGCTACTCTAACACTTACTAGCCAGACGCTCTAACCTTTCACTTAACTACAAAATACTCATTTACATGGCAATCATAAGGCCTATCTGGACTTACGGTGTTGAGCTTTGGGACTCTACTAAACCATCAAACTCTTTCCGTATCCAATCCTTTGTAAAATCCTCAACGCTCCTTACTTTGTCACGAATAAGCTCATCCATAAATACCTTAATGTTCCATATGTAGCTGATTTGGCCCAGGGTATCATTCCTTCCATGATAACTCCATTCCCACTCTAATTCACTAGTTTCAACCCTTGCTTCCTCATCAATTGAGACGTTGATTTCCAAAAGATACTATATCCATTCTACGAATTTTTATAGGGAGCGCGAAAATCTATTGTTACTACTTTCTTAAACCAGCTAGTTTGATTCTTTCCGCATTAAAATCTAGAATTTTCTTTCCAATATATTAATAAAAACATATTAAAGTTATTAATAAAAAGTTTTAGTATGATTTGGAACGAAACTAAATGTGTAATTAGTAAATTTAGAAAATAATTGCATTTATAAAGGATTTAATTGTTCATTAGACAAAATCAAATAGAATATATAGATAAAATCGAATGATCAGAATACAAATATGTAAAAAAATCCATTTCGTAAAAAATGTCTTTAAGTAAATTTAGGAAATCTACGCCTCTATTTCTGATAATCCACCGAGGCGTCTAAAGAAAAGATGGCCTCGTGACCTTGTTTAGATTGACTACTAGAGTGCTGCCACTGGGCAGTTTCTCTTCATGTTTTTCATGTACAATATATTTTAGCAGCATATTTACTTGATTTATTGTAATATACAGTTGTAAATTTCATTAAAATAAAAAAAAATAAATAAAAAAATAATAATTCCTAATTTAGTTAGTTTTGAGGTTTCGTAAAAGATCTTAACGTTACCATTTAGGGCGGACTTTCAAAGAGAGACCGATAGTTCGAATGCTAATCGTCCTTTCAGAGGCTAGGTGCCGAAAATAGAGCGATCGTTGGGGTTTGTTTGCCTAAAATATCTATTGGCCGAGCTGTATATAATCTAGGTGCAAACATTGTCTAGTCCCCTTTGATCGGGTCTAGGTTTACAAACAGTATCTTTTTTTTTTCTTCTTTTCCCAGCAGCACCACCTCTCCTATACCTCCGTCATTGTCAGTTACTTTATGGGTTCGGTCTGCTCCCCCTCCTCTAGAAGATATTTATTTGAACCACGTGTGACCACTTGTCCCTCTAAACTGTCCATTAGTAGGAATCGTAAAGCACTCAAATTCGGGCAGATTTACTAAGAGCTGTACAGAAAACAAATAAACCCCGTGGCACCTTCGATGTGTCGTACCCACTTGACTCGTCTGATGTTCTGAAATGAGATGTGATGGAAGTTTTTGTCCAAGAAACGCTAACAAACCGTTCTCGAAAACGTGGACAGAAATTATAACCGTGTGTTATATTCTAAAGGCAATATTTTATAGCTAAGGTAGGCTAATACTCAAAATCAAAGTAAGAAGTATTTTAATAATAATAATAAATTCTTTATTTATTATGTATTTATAACCTGGGACATGTCCCTTTAGAATAATATGAATAAATGAATGAATAACTTTATTTGCTTTCGGAGTAACCCCCATACAAATAGAGCTGGCTACATAACAAATATATAATACAAAACATATTTCAATAAAAGAGTTAACAAGATACTAATCCACTACTTTATCAGCTCTAGGTACATAGAATAGTAATAAATTACAATAAAACTTATAACAAAATAACGCAAAGAAAATTTATGAATAATATAATAGTTTCCAATATAATAAATATATTATTTTACATAATACGGCAAAACACGATATATAATATAATAAAGTTAACAAATCAGTTTATTGATTTATTATTAATGATCTAATTTGTCAACATTGTCTGGTATAATAATAATTTTTTTTTAATTCCTCAATATTTTCAGTGGTAAACAGGACAATAAAATTTGTACTATTCATATTTAAGGCTCTAGGGATGTAATGGGTACAGAATGGTGCGTATGCGACTAATGGGACATCGAATGAAAATGTTTTTATAACCTGGGACAAGTTCCTTTAGAATAAAAAAAAAAAAAAAAAAAAAAAAAATATATATATATATATATATATATATATATATATATATATATATATATATATATATATATATATAAAGAACTTTAGTGTCAGAGTAAAAAATAAAACAGACAAAAAATTATTTAAATCAGAGAATAAAAATGAACAATAATAATAAATTAAAATGCAGCTTCTATTAATAAAATAAAAAAAAAACTAGAATAAAAATAAAACTGAATAGTATGTGTATATACAAAAATTTTTGTTTACAATATTGGTGAGACGTAGATGAAATAATGTAGTTGAAATAATACCCAAATAAAATATTATAATTAACTAATCTTTTCTCTATTTTTTTTTTTACTATTTTTTTACAATTTTGCTAATCTATTTAGGAGCATGGGAATTGGACAGAAAGAAAGTGATTAAATAGACGGGATTTTAAGGTCGGAAGTGAATCAGATTGACGAATATATAAGGAAATAGAATTCAATGCGGACGAGAATATATATATATATTAGGATGTGTGAACTAATGTATATGGTGTACGAGCTTCCCTCAGCTTTCCTCATTTGTTAATTATATTTTCAAGTGATATCGGTTATCCTTTAAAAAAAAATAATAAAAAAAACAACAGGAATTTCGCTCTTAACACTAATTGAGCATGCAGGCGAATGTAATAATAATAGTAGAACGAATTCACCATAACATAAAAAACAAACAAATAAATATAATATAATGAGATAAAATAATAATTCCTATGTAATGGTGTGAATAAAGTAAATTAATAGAGTTACGCAATAATAAGATAGTAAATAAAAATGGATGTAATTATTACATATGAGTTTAATATTTTTAAGCTAAATATGTTTATAGAAGAAGGTGTAATACAAATCATTAACCTTTTATGTATGTGACTTTTAAGGGAGATTTCCATTAGTGGGTTCAGAGAGTCTGATTTTTTTTCTGAAACGTCTCAGTTTGGCGTAAAACTAATTCTTGTATTGAGGAAGTTTTAATTCAGCAATAATTGTGGATATTTTTGTGTAATGCGGATAATTGTTAATTATTTTAATTTTGTTTTCAACAACTTTTTATTGAGTATTATTACAATCTGTCCCAATTCGGACATCAATAATAGTGGTGAAAGATAACATACATACTACATTCATACAATATTTACATATCAATAAAATAAATAAATAAATTATTTTAATAAGGACAAAAATAATAAGGTACTATGATAAACGGCTGATTAAAGATTGTTTTTACTTCCAAGTACGAATTTAAATTTCAAATTAATAAAGTGTAAAGACAGTGTTTCAAAAAAAAAAACTTATATTTTCGACCTCCCCCTACCCCAACGAAAATCCGTATACAGGCCCTTGCCCCATTACTTATTTCTTTCCTTCTTTTTAGCCCTTATGAAAGTCTAGAATGTGAGTCAAAACGTTGGCATCAATAATAATAGCACATTTTTATTTTCTACTCTGAACGCTACTCGAATCATCTTTTTGTATATGGTTACGGTTTTCCTCATTACAGTAACCCTGCAATGGGTTAATTTATTTCTAGGCGTACCATCGTGCGATACAACGCGTATTTTTATTACAAAATATAAATTAAGTCACATAATATATTTTTTAAAAACAGTTGGTAAAGAAACGGAAGTTAATAAACTAAGAGAAAAAGAAAATATGATATTGGAAAAAATAATAATAATAAATAAATTTAAAAAATAAATAAATAAAATAATAACAACTGAAGTGTCAGGAAGTGCAAAAGTAAGAATAAATAATGAATTATTTACAATGCAAATCATAAAACTCAGCTCGCTATGTACAGTACATGCCTGTTGCTATTTGTCTAATTCACCTAATTTTTAAAATTTTGAAAAATATTTTGTAAGAAGGTCACACTTCGAATGTGGCCATTGGTCTCCCGTTAAGTAGGACTGTTGAAATCAGTTTTTGCCTATGTTTGTCCAGTTTACTGCAATCAAATAGAAGATGGTCGTATGTCTGTTCGCTTTGACCGTCACACTTACATATTTTGTCGTCTATTAGTTTAAAACGAAACAAATAGCATTTGGCTCCTCCATGTCCCGTCAGATATTGTGTCAATTTGTAGGATATTTTTTTAAGTTTAGTACGATCGTTAATTGTTTTTATGAAGTCATAGCTGTAGCTTTTGTTAAGATCGCTCATTTTGTATTCCACTTCTGCCTTGTATTCATTGACAGTAAGTGCTTAAACTTACAGGTAAAGGTATTTAGCGTTGACTAAACGAGATGTTTCGAAAATGACCTCACACCTTTATGAACGGCCATTGAAATCCTATCGCTTCTGTTATAGTTTCTAATGGGCTCTATAATTTCTGAATCGCTGGAAGCGTGCTCTAAATGGAAGAAGGATGTGTTCGATGCAATAAATTAAAAAAAAATAAAATAAAAAAAAAAGACTAGAGAAGCGGATAGGCTAAAAGGAGAAAGCGCTAATTATAACGACTTCCCGTTCCTCCATGATTTATCAACCGCCCCCTCGCGTCCAGTCCGACCCAATATCTGAGAGCACTAACTTCCGCTCGTCCGCCGCTCAGTTGATTCCTCCACAGGATTTTTTTGGGGGGGAAATCATATTCGACATCTAAAAAATAATTAATGCGAAACAACATCGTACATGTATACTCTCAAGCGTTTTAGAATCATATTAAATATATGGGTCAATTCATTTGAAATCGTCCAATTGCCGCTCGACATTTTTGATTTTCGTGATTATTTTACTAGCTATTCTCTAGTCTTTCGTAAATATAAAACAATAAATAAAAATTGTTTCTGACCAATACTTTTAGTTTTGCAGCCGTTTTAGGCCAGCTTCACGGAAACATATGTTGGAAAATCTTGAATATTGAAAATAATAATTATTGACCAAATTTATCCTTTGATTGGTGAGGTGCAATTTATAGTCAAATTTGGTGAGAGGGGTCTCTCAGACCCCAGACTTCATTTTTTTTTTTTTTTTTTTTTTTTTTTTTTTTTTTTTTTTTTTTTTTTTTTTTTTTTTTTTTAATCCTGAAACATCTAAAATTGTTTATTCTTGTAAAATACGTTAATTCAACCTATTTTCAACAGGTACCATACGAAAGGATGCTTATAAAATTGAATAAATTACTGAAATTATTAAACACATTTTATTGATACTTTTTTTAACGTTATATTCTACGCAATAAAATCATTTGTAAAATAATATATAAAGAAGTCCTTATCTTAAAATTTATTATATTTAAAGAACGGAAAATTATTTTAAAAAATGAAACTTTTATATTGCAAGGAAAGTATGCACAGCTACAATTAGTCTCAGTTTTTGCAATAGGAAACCGAACATTACCCACAAATATTTTTTTCACATAAAATACAAAATATAGATGACTTTCTATCCTTGTTTCTTGAACAAAAATATCATTTTTTTTTTTTTTTTCGGAGGTGTCTCCTGACTATATGTGTTACATTCTTCGTTTTTTTCCCCCTAATAATGATTGACCTTTAACCGAAGCTCCCTGGGAAGTTTGGGATTTTCTAACCGTCTCATCATTTGATCTTTTAACTAGGAAGATCCCAGCTTCTTAATACAATTAAAAAGGTGCACAAAATAACTCGATCACGAGACATTTCTTTCAACAAGTTGAAAAACACACTTTCAATAAATCCTAACACTGATGGTGAGGTGGGTTCTATAGGACTCTAAAAACACTGACCTAAAGCAATGCCGGATAAAAACTGACTAAAAATGTATGCTATATTACAATAATGTCGAGACAGGAAATGTCAGGTTTTCACAAGCCAATAGGATCAGAAGAGTGGGATTCACATAACTTTAAAAAGGTCCTGCGGTTCTGTAGGCCCCACCTCACCTGTTGAAGGTTAAATTACCTACAGTGAGTGTCAAAAGTATTCGGAATTTACTAACATTCCGTAATTAACTTGCTTTTAACTATATTTTATATTTTTAAGGAGTTGTTATCCACTTTATAATGTTAGAAGGAAGGTATACAATAGTTATAACCAAGAATTACGACAATAATCATTTTATTGTTAACGTTTTGAACGTTCATTTACGAAAAGATTAAAAATAGTGTATGTCAATGGTGTAAAAAGTATTCGGAATTACGAGGTTTCCTAATTATATTAATGCAGTGATCATAAATAAACATCCAGTAGGTAAAAATATTTGTATAATTATACATTTTAGCCTACTAGGAATTTATCTTTTTTTTTTTTTTTTATCGTTTTCTTATTTGATGAATAATCAGTCTTTCAGTTTTAACATTTAATATTTTTTGTACGCTCAATTTTTTGCTTTTATTTTTTATCATTATATTATCAACTTTATACATAGCCATCCACATATTCTTATCATTTTTGTTTTAAAATTTCAACTATTTCTGTTTTCAAAATTATTCAAAGCCGTTGTTCGATCGTTGCGTTTTTATTTTAGGGCTTCATTAAAAAAAAAAAAAAAAAAATCTTTCCAAGGTTGGGTAATGTTACATGAGGTAGAAGAATTGTTAAGAACATAAAATTATGTGGAATATTAGTGAGGATCTGAATATTTGAAACCATTAAACAACAGCATATTACGATTTCCGAATACTTTTGACACTGAATGATTTTGTAATTTTACATTATTAATTGGATATTTTTATAAACAATAGACTTTTCGATTATCTAGTCAGTGATATTCCTTTATGGGAGTCTCTTTTAAAGATTTATGAGTGAAAAAGAATTATATAAATTCATAGTTGTGAAATATACTTATTAAATGAAAAGAAATACGAATTCCGAATACTTTTAACACTCACTGTAAACACATCGTATAGATAGGTAATCTGTATTATTTTTATAATTTTTCACTCAGTTCAATACTGAAGTCTTAAAAAACCCAGACCAATATAATTAAATTTAGACATTCTTTGTTATTTTTAAGGGAATATTAGTACCATGATATAATTCATTTTAATTTCATTATTAGTGCATGGTAAATAGTAAGCTGTAAACAGATTGATTTTTTCCAAAATTTCTTCCAAGATTTGTGTCTTCAAAATTAAAAAATCTAGTTCGCGCCACGAACGACTTCCGCTTAAAATTCGACACAACTAGGTTCTTGAAATCAAGTTTGTAACCAACTTTTTTCGCTTTGATATATTTTATTGATTTTTACAACTGTATATGCAATAAATACATCAAGAAAAATGGCTCAATCACATTTATGGGCGTGAGACAGTCTTTTGAAGAAGCTACCCAGTGGTAGCTCTTCAATGATTATTTTAGGTAACACTGTAATGTTTATTTTATTAGTAGATCTCGAGGCCACCGTCTTTTCAGGCGTCGCGGAGGATTAACTAGCTTAAAATTGAAATAAGAAATATATTGGTCAGATTTTTGGAAACACGTGTTTTAGAAGTTTTAAGTTTTTTTCATATGGTTCCACCATTTCAAAAATTCCCTGAGTATAGAGAAGTATAAAAGACATTTTCTGAGAAAATTCGGCGAGTGACACCTTTTTAAAAAGGTTTTAAAGAGTACATATATTTTTATTCTTTTGCTAAAAATTACCTTTTCGTTTAAGAATTCAAGATCATATTACTTTTGTATGTCCATGACTCGATTTAATTCGAATTTCACTCCAAAAAAAAAAAAAAAATCTTAAAATAGGTTTTTCTCGAAACCTCTTAAACCATAAAATCTCGAAAACCGTTTGAGCTGAAGAACAAAAAAAAATCGGTTAGTTATTTTAATTCAGCGCCAAATCGATTCCCCAAGTACGAGTCATAACAGCTCGGCAGATTTTCCATATCTAACCGCCTATACCCTTAATTTTATTTCATATCAGATTTCAAACCGCATCCTAATCCACGGTCACCATCGTTAAAATTAAGTTGTATTTTTTTAATGACCAATATCAATTTTCTGAAATTGTAATATTATTTTCAATTCGAAAAAAGTAGCATTAGAGTTTCCTAGGTTGTTGGTTTAATTAAAAGGCTTGCCATACTGCAAGGAGTGTTGGGAAAAATAAAAATGTGTTGTTTATTTTGTGTTTAGAGCTTGGTTGTCTACTATCAAACTCTTCTTTATTCCTTGGCCCCTAGCCAATATGATTTAGTATTATCTATTTTTTTGTTTGCAGCATTAAAAAAAAAAAAAAAAAAAAAAAAAAAATCAGGGCTAGTTGTATTTCGTTAAGAAATTTCACACTTCTGAATTTTATTCTTCTGAGATTTTTTTATTTTTATTTTCTCATACCCTTCCTTCTAAGGAGTTACCATTTTTTTAAAATTTTATAATTCAAGAAACAAAAACATCTTGAGGAAGATTAAATAATAAAAATTGTTTTGACCTTCAAAATATTTTGAAGAAATTTTCCACGATTCAGCTGTTCAAATCACCAATAATTTAAATCAATTAGTGACAAGTGAGTGCGGATGAGCGGAGCGTACTTCATTTGATTTGTTAACGGTATTCTTAAAACGTGAGTTGAATAGTAAATGATTCCGTCCATAGGTCACAATCACCAACTAATGGTTGTTTTTTTTTGTTGTGTAAAGTTGCCTTTAGCATCTATCTTTTAATTAATAGTTAAAATTAAGATTAAATCAAAAATATTTTTAAAAAATGCTACAAATTTTGAAGTGAGCAAGAGATATATTTTTCCTAGTTGTGGGATATTATTTATTTTTTTTTTTTTAAATATATATTTATTTATTGAGAAATATTACAATTTGTTACATAATGAACAGTAGTAATAGTGATGTGATACACATTCATACCATATAATCATTACATAAAGTAATGATTAAGTCAAATTACATAAAATCGGAAATAAATGAATTCAAATATATACAAAAAATAACAATTAATAAAAAAACAAAAAACAAATCAAAACAACAACCTGTAGTAGAGATAAATACAAGTTGGGAAATAAATAAAAATCATACAAACAAACTTAACTATATACAATCTGCTAAAGGGACCCCAGTCTGGGCTTCTCCCTCCACAAGTTGGGGGAGAAGCTGAATCCAAGAGATCCGAGCGCCTCTCTCTCAGCCGCATCACTAGTGTAAGCCAGTGAAGGCTGAGTTAGGGCGCAATAGCAACAAACATACAGTACAAGAGTGGAGGATCTGACCAGTGTCAGAACTCCAGTATAAATGTTTACAAAACGTCGCGGGGCCACTGCCGTTTCAATCTTCGAGGAGGATTGTAGGGATGGGTGGAGCTGGAGAGCGATTGAGCTAGAGGATTAGGACGATAAAGAAGGTTCTGATGGAATTTGGAGAATCTGGATGGTACCAGGTCAAAAATAAATGGAATATTAGGGTACAGTTGGTAACGTAATAAGGAGCATTAGCTATTGTTCGAAGGACTTTGGATTGGATACGTTTGATGTTAGAATGTTTAATTGTCCCCCATAGTTCAAGTCCGTAGGTCCATATAGGTTTCGGTAGACTTGTATATTAGTAATTTGTTGTCAACTTTAAGATGAGATTTTCTGTTTAGTAGTCTGTACAACTGGCCGAATCTGCGATTGAGTTCTATCCTTTTAAGTCTTGTATGTGGGTTTCACGTCAGTATTTTGTCTAGTAAAAAGCCAAGGTATCGAACTGTGTCTGAGGAAGGAAGCGGTATGGAATTGAATTTAAATGTTGGACAGAATTTACGTCGAAGGGTGAAGGTGAAGTGTGTGCATTTGCTTTCGCTCACCTTAATACGCCAGTTATTAAACCAGTGTTCGATAAGTTAAAGGCATCTCTGCAGGTTTAAGGATGCTGTTTCAGGATTGGGACTGATGAGAATTAGCTTGATGCTATAGTGGGATATTATTAAAATGAAATCAAACCCTCCTTAATGGAGATAAAAATGGAGTTGTTGTTACACCGTCTTGCACGTAAAATATAACAACAGAGCTTAAGTGGTTGTTTCTCTTTGAATGGTCATATTTATCATGTCCATTGACCAAAGAGACAAAATCTCTGATACCTGTAATTTGACAAAAAAAAAAAAAAAATCTATATTTATAGTAATAAAATTAATTAATCGGTAGAAAGATATATTGATAATACATAAAAGGTTCTTAGATCTTCCTCAAAAGTTTTATGAATAAAAAAGAAGAAAATTAATAGAAAAACAATATAATCTATGCATATAGAAAAAAATATTATAAAATCCATAAATTTTAAAACAGATTCAAAACACCTGAGTTGTTATTATGCAGATTCGACAAAAAAATTAGAATTCTTTCATTATTGACCTAGATGTTAATAATACGTATATTAGTATGTACATTTTTACAGATCTAGGATAGCCCTAATTATTTAGTGACCAAAGAAAATGTTGACTGTGATGAGTGTTTCTCATATGTTATTTTGTATACCTTTTTAACAACGTGTTATCTGATTTATTATTGACAATTTTTCGGAGGAAATTCCAATTTGGATCTGCTGCTCAACTTCGCTGAGTTGCTATCAGTACACAGCATACCGCGTCAATCCCGAAGACAATCTTAAAGAAAAAAAATAATTAAATTTAAAATTTAATTAAAAAATAATTAAAAATTATATCTACTTAACTTATACATTGCTGTCAGGTTATAAACTTTTATGACACATCGTTATTTGTTCTTCTTATGTTTATATACCATGCCACAGAACTAAAGCCTTCATTCGATCCTTTCTAGCCCATTCCAGTGCATTATGGAATTCCATTCCTTCCAATATACGTCATGCTTCTTCCTTACCTACATTCAAATATCTCATTTTCCAACACCTATTATGCCAAACTGACGCTTGTTTATCGTTAATTTTAGATTAGAATTTTCATTAAAATTGAATTTTTATAATGACTGAATATCTTGCCTTTTTTTTTTTTTTTAATATGTATATATAAATGTATTTTTGCTTTCACTTACCTATACATGAAATATATAGTAAGGGAATGTATTGCGATCGTGACAATTTTCGAATTCCAGCTTTCAACGGAAATACACGTTTTAGGGTCCCCCGAGTCGAAATAACCAAGTCCCGCAAAATGGTCTGTGTGTGTGTGTGTCTGTGTGTCCGTGAGTCCGTGTGTTTGTGGTAAGTCCAGCACGAAAACGAAAAGGTGTACGAAAATGAAATTTCATATTTGATACACCTATACGTCCGAGATGTTACAATAACTTTTTCATCAAACCAAGCATTTTGCACCTTTTTACGATTTCCGCAAAGACGGCTCTAACGATTTTGATTTAACTCGCTATATCGATGTAAAATTGGACGAACTTTAATATCATGTAGGTTTTATTCTGATTGAAATAGTCTGACAGGACTTAAATGCTCATATTGTAAAATGTCTTCCCCTAAAGTATCTTTAATTTAGTAGATTTTATGAAATTAACCATATTATCTGATTAGCATTGCTAAAAAAAACAAGTACATATAGAAGTTGAACGAATTTGATATACGACTATAGGAGAAAACTGCAAAAATATTTTTTAAATGCAATTTTTATTTTTTTAACTTATGAACAGTAATATGCATGTATAATATACCGCTGGAATGCTGAAGATTTTAGAAAAAATATCATCTACACATCCTAGTGTAAAACATAACGGAGAGTGAAGAAATGCCGAAAAAAACAAACTGATTGTCGTAAATAATAATAGAATAGATTATTTAATAAAACAAGTGTTTCTATTAAAATCCAATATAAATAATTCCTTAACAATTTATTTCGTTTCTAAATATGTTTGAAAATTCTTAAATCGATATCAATAACGAAGGTAAGTTAATGTCGTGTGTTGCGCGCACCAGATTTTGTTTTCTTTTGTTCAAGATAAGTTGTTTTTTTACTTTTCATTTACTGTATTTATTTACTTCCTTTTATGTTTTTTTTCTTTTGTACATAGATGTGTGTATGTACATCCATATATATCAATTTTGTTCTCTACCTCTTTTACCTATGTAAATAATTTAATCTATCTAATGAACTCTGGCCGGATGTGTTATCTTTATTTGTAACATCTAAGTTATTCTTAACAGACTAAGCCATAGAAAAAAAGTATTTTTCTATTCTATTCTATAAATCTTTAGGAAAGCATGCCCTAAATAATGGTGAAAGCCATATTTAAATCCGTCTTTTGGTCTAGAAGGAGTTCGTGAAAACCAAAATCGCGCTATCATTTTATATATATATATATATATATATATATATATATATATATATTATATATATATAATAATAATAATAATAATAATAATAACTCTTTATTTATTCTGGGACAAGTCCCTTCAGAATAACATAACAGGAAAAAAAAAAGGTGGACTTAAAACTAGAGTCTTAGAGTAAAATGACTAAAAAACAGAAAAGAATTAAACTAATAACATGAACTAATAAAATAACTTAAAAGCTAAATTGTAATAAAAATGTGCAAACCAGAAAAATAAAAGTTGTGTAACATGAGAAACAAAAAATTATATAAAAAAAAAAATTTAATCAGATAAAAGAAATATATATACATATATATATAAACACACACACACACACACGTATATATATATCCATATATACACACACACATACACACGTACATACATACACACATACACACGCACATACACACACCAGCATATGCATGTATGCACACAGTTTTTTAAAAACAAAGGAAATTACTATTCTTCTTTAAACATATTTATAATTTGATCTTGCAACTTTGAAAAGATAATGATTTCAAATATTCTCTGTTGAATTTACCGTTGAAGATGATAATTAAATAAGTAAATCTGTTCTATTATTTATTAGTTAATTATTCTTGAAATTAGCATCTACTTGGGATTATTTAGAAATTGGATTGATAGGAAATGGCTAAATAGACAGGATTTGAATGTGGAGAGAGATTGGGAGTCACGGATATTAGGGGGAATGGAGTTCCATAGGGAGGCGGATCGTATTAAGAAAGATCTATCGAAAGCTGCGGATCGATGGGACGTTATATACAGATCTGAAGGCCGTGAGCGGGTGTAACGGGAACGAACGGAGGATTTGAATATAAGGAGATCTGAGATGTAAAACGGACACCGGGATTGGATAACTTGGTAGAGGAAGGATGCCAGGAAGTATTTACGGCGGTAGGAAGGGAAAAGCCACTTCAACTCTTCGTAAAAACGAGTTACAGAGGTGTCTCTGGATATCCCAAAGATGAAACGTATAAAGCAGTTAAACATTCGTTTTAGTTTTGCCTCGAGATCCCCAGAGACACCTCCATACACCGCACAGCAGTAGTCGAAGTGGGGAAATATTAAGGAACTTACCAAAAGCTTACGGGTTTCTATAGGAAGAAGGGGACGGAGGTAATTCAGAAGTTTTAAGGTGGAGAATGTACGACGGGAGATTTCGGAAACATGATTTTTCCAGGAAAGGGTTTGATCGAGGGTAACTCCGAGGTTTTTAACAGAAAGATGGAATTGTATTGGATTATTATTCAGAAACATAGTGGGAATCGGTGGAAGTGTCTTAAGGAGGGGATTGGAACCTATTACAATTGCCTTGGTCTTCTTAGTGTTCAAATTAAGCTTGTTGTCCGCTGCCCAAATGCTGATTCGATTCAGATCCTCTTGAAGCATTTCCGTGGCTTGTAATAGGTGGGAAGGAGGAAAGGATAGATAGATTTGGAAATCATCTGCATAGATATGGTATTGGGAGTGATTGATCTGGAGGGGAAGGTCATTAATATAAATTGCAAATAAAGAAGGGGATAATGATGATCCCTGAGGTACACCACAGGATAGAGGCAGGGTTCTGGAAGGAGGTTGACCTGGGGTCACTACATACTGTGAGCGTTGGAGAGGAAGGATTTGAACCAGCGCAGAGCACTGTTCGATAGAGGAATATTTCGTAGTTTGGCCAGAAGGATGTTATGGTCTACAGTATCAAATTCTTTAGAGAAATCTAGAAGGATGAGGATGGTTAGTTTTTGGTGTTCTATAGCGGATTGGAGGTCTTGAGTTATTTTTAGTAGGGCGGATTGGGTTGAATAACCCGGTCGGAAGCCGGATTGGAAAGGGTTAATAAGGGAACGTTCCTCTAAAAAATTTGATAACTGGATTTGTGCTAGGCGTTCTAGGGGTTTGGATAAATTAGAAAGGAGAGAAATAGGACGGAAATCAGAAGGTGAGGTAGGATTTGGAACTTTGTTTAATGGACGAACTAAGGCAGTTTTCCAGGAATTAGGAAATATGGTATTTTGAAAAGAAAAATTGTAGATATGGTATAGCACTGGTATTAAAACGGGAAGACAAGCTTTTATCAGTTTTACGGGAATATTGTCGGGTCCATAATCATTGGTATGAGATTTAAAGATAGCTGTTTGTATTTCATCATAGGAGAGGTGGGAGAAAAAGAAGCTATCTGGATTGAAACTCTGATGGCCTATATCGGCGGCAGGAAAAGAAACAGGAGCAAAGGATATAAAGTGATTGTTGAGCTCGTCTGGAGAAACAGGGAGAGGAGTGTGGTTATTGGATTTTAGGATAGATAATTTTCGGATAATTTTCCATTTGGATTTGGAGTCAGGAGCATTGGAGAGTGAGTTATGGATGTGTAGGGATTTAGCTCGTCGAACCGCGTCCTGGGTTCTGTTGCGTAATTGTTTAAAGTATTCGTAATCAGACGGCATACGAGTGCGTCGAAATTTTCTTCTTGCTGCTTCTCTTTTTTTCATCATCTCCTTTAGGTCATGAGTTATCCAGGGCGCGGTTGGACGGCGAAACATTCGGGTTTTCAAAGGTGCATGAAGGTCTAGTAAGGTTTTGAGGTATGAGGTAAGAGTGGATATCTATATATCTAGAGAATTAGAGGAATATATAGTGTCCCAATGGAGTGATTCAAGGTCGGTTTGAAGGGATTCGTAAGAGAGGAAGTCCAAACTACGATAGGAGACCACTTTGGGAGTGAAGGATTTCACGGGTAGGCTGTATGAGATCTGGATAAGATCGTGTGATGAAAGGAACGGAACTGGGTGCTGGGAGGATGAAAGGACTTTTAGAGGAGAGTCAGTAATGTGAAGGTCGAGCCAGGTGTCGGAAAATTGGGTATGATGGGTAGGAAGGTAAGGAACGAGATGAAGATTCATAGAATAGATTAGGTTAACTAGGAAAGATTTATCATAGGATTCCGCAAGCATATTGGTATTAAAATCTCCAGAGATGATAACATTAGTATAACTGGAGACCCATTGGACAAGGGAAGATTCAAACAGGTTATCGAATGGAACATGTGGAGGTCGGTATACCAGGATATATAGAAGAGGAGTTTTGTAGGATAAAATGTCCACGAATAGGTATTCAATGTGGGGATAGTCGGGAGATGGAGATTGAAGAAGGATTTTGGCCTTGAGACTGTCGTGTATATACAGCCCCACGCCACCACCCCTGCGATCAGATCTATCGTGGCGAAAGAAGGAATAATTGGTAAGGGATACTTGAGAGGAAGGAATGTAAGGTTTAAGCCAGGTTTCGGATACTGCTATAATATGATAAAAGTTATCTAGAAAATACTGTTGGAATTCATCATAGTGGGCAATAAGGGATTGTGCATTGATGTGACAGGATGTAAGGATATTAGTCATAACTAATGTAGGATATGGGACAGCAGTGAAAAGGTTGGTGATTAGGAAATAGGTTATAGCGAATTTTAAAGATATGTATAATTTCAAGAACAGTCGGTATGAAGTTATATAGTGTTAGATGAAATAAATAGGTCAAAAATCTATTGATAATTTGAATGAAATGATTGGTTTTTCCAACAGAAAATATTATTACTCGGACAAATAAAACATGTAGATAGCCGTAATTAGTGTGCATATAAATAAAAAGTACATTATTATTTAAATAGTCTAGATTGAAAATAACTATTATTGCTTTATAATAAAGAAAACTAATACTACTGATGTGCCTTATTATTACCAAAATTAATAACAAAAAAATATTCTGAGTGCGAAAAATGATAAGAAATATATTAAAAAAAATAGTCTTGTGGTGACTTGATCTCGTAATTCAGCTGAATACATCTAAGTCGGATGGTTTATTTATTATGATGGCCGGATGACCGTCAGCCTTCCTACACCTGACCCTGCCTCCGCTGAACCAAATGTATTTTATGTTGGCTGGTATTTTTTTCTGACGGGCTAGCCAGTAGAGGTGGCGATTGGTGGACGTCATCGCCTCGCTGACGTAGACTGGGTGAGTAATATAGGTTCCAATGCTTCCTTAGTCAAGGATGAGGTTTTTGTTTTTTTAATAGCAATGTCACAAAAATGTGACAAAGGGTTAAGGGGTAGATTGGTGCAGGTGTCGGGGCGAGTTGTCCCATATATTATTGAGAGGTGGATGCTATCGGCGGGGCGGGAAGAGTGGCTAATGCTATGGAATAGGCTAGGAGGAGAGCCGAGGATACAAAGGGAATCCAGAGGCACTGTCTACCTCCGCCTCTCATTTAATATGATGATGTGTGTAGCTGAGCCTTCATCTCCTCAGAGGTTGAGCAATCAGGCCTGCCTCCAGCCATCATCTTCACACTCGATCGCAACCGCAGCAAACAGAGCTTTGTGATGTCTCAAATATATTATTAACACCGCCAACACTCCCTTCTAGGTATCGAGTGCCTTTTGGCTCAAGACGTTATTGTGCGCAATATTAATTAGCACCGGATCTCTAAGGAGAAAGAGGATTGCGAATTAGCTTCCTTCGTATGAAATTCATTCTCAAACAAAGTAATCTGGTACGTAGAATGTTACCTTATGCCCTATATCTAATAACTAAAGAATGGATTCGTGCAATAAAAAGAAAAAACGTGCAGTCAAAATCCGTAACGTGCAATATCGTGCGGTAAAAATCAAAATATGCAAATAGTGCAGCAAATCCCAAAATATAAAAGTGAGGATCTATTCACCTTAAACGTCCTAAAAGTAAACCTAAATCTATATGTAACAGGAAATTAACCTTTAAAAATTGTTTTCTTAGAAAATTACCTCCCTATAGTTAAAACATCTGGTGCGGGCAACACACGACTTTCACTTACCTCCACTGTAAAAATCAATTTAAAAACTATTAAATATAGAATAGAATAGAATAGAATAGAAAAAAAAAATTATTCTGGGACTAGGTCCCCTAAGAATAACAGGTTTGTACAGTATATGAAAATATACATGTCTGGCCAACAGACAGAAGGGACATAATCAATAAATAATTACAATTATGGGTTAATATATGTGTGCATATCATAAACGCATATACACAAATATATCCAAAAAAATAAATACAATGATAAAATTAAAATAAAAACAATTCTTAGAAAGTATTTTGTTGAACGGAATTAAAAATTAATTAATAGATAACAGCATTTAAATATAGACAATGAACAAAATTATTCTTCATTCAAAGTGTGATGTCAGAAATAAAAATGTTACAGTTTCTGAGCGTCTTTTTGGGATAATAAAAGGTATTGGAAAAGTTGGGATTTGAATGAGGAGAGGGTGGATGGAGCATGGTGGATATGAGTAGGTAGAGAATTCCAGAAATTAGAGGAGCGGACAAGGAAGGAACGATCAAATGTTTTAGTCCTATGGATAGGCAAATAAAGGTCGGAATGGCGCGATCTTGTTTCAAGTGAGTGGACTGAGGATTTAAATTGTAGGAGACTGTGGATGTATGGAGGGTGTTGAGAGTTAATGATTTGGTAAAGGTATGATTTGAAAAATATTTTAAGTTGATTTTAATACAACGTGTGTTAATTTTAGTTAGAAACATATAACTTAGATTAAATAATGTAATTACATAAACTTTTTAATCAGTAATAAGTTTATTCCCTATTCGTAACTTTCTATTACCTTTTACAATTTTTTGTATCTGATAATCTTTTTTCTAAAATATTTTTCTTTCCAACGGCATATTATACGTCTATATTACTGTTCTTAATATCAAACATTACATTAAAAAATATTTTTCTCTTTTATTATTTAGTTGGTCATCAAATTCGTCCAACTTGTACATTTAGCCGTCCTTCATCAACGTCATTAAGATGATATGATTAATCTTTTAGAATGTACACAATTAAAGGTAGTTTAGAGGAAGATAAAATATAAAATATCGGCATTAAAGCCCTGTCAGACTATTTAAATCAGAATAAAACCTACATAATATTAAATTCCATTAAATGTAACATAAATATAGGGTGTTTAATCAAAATCCTTAGAGCCGTCTTTGAGAAAATCGTAAAAAGATGCATAATGGATGGTATAAAGTCGTTCTTCTGGCTAGCCGATTTTGATTTTAAAAATCTTGCTGTAACATCCCGGGTGTATAGTTGTTTTAAATATTATTTATTTTTTTTTTTTTGTTCTACAACTTTTTTTGCACTATACTTGAACACACACGCGCACGCACACACAGACCTTTTTTCGGGACTTATTTTATTTCGGTTATTTGGACTCAGGGGACCCCGAAACATGTATTTCCTTCGAAAATATTCTCGATTCCTTACTATATATTTCATATATAGGTAAGTGAAAGTAAAAGAAAACAAACGAATCACGTGAATTAAAGATCTATATACAACTTTTTTTTAACTAGACAAAATTATCTAAATAATTGCCTAGTCTAATTAAATAATTGATTTTCAATCAAATATTTATCTGACTCGTATTTTCAATGGTTAATTAGATTGTGAATTTCCAAAACATTTAAATTTAAACAGTTTGAATTAATCAGAAATGCTTGTGAATAATAAATAGAGGTGTGCTATGTAGATTAGGGTAATGAATACGATTTTTTTAATTTTAATTTTATAATATTCAATATTAACTACCTTTTTTTTGTATAGACCTATGTTTATTTATACTTATTTTTTTATCTTTTCATTTTTTTTTTTTTTTTTTGTATAGTAGGCAAAGATTTTATGGTATTAACATCGAATTTCCTACTATTTTTTATATTATTTCTATTGCAGCCTATTATTATTATTGTTTTTTTCTAAATGACTGCGAACAATTTGGATCTAACAAGGGACATAATAATAAGTACTTACAATATGTTTTTGTTTGTTTTCATGAGGTAAGTCCTCAAATACAAAAATCCCCACGAAACTCAAATAATATATTTGAGATAAGTTCATACCTGGTATGTTACAGCAACGTTCAGTACAAATAGTAGGATTATTAATAAAAAAAAAAATTGCAGATTATTAAACAGAAATATCTTATATCCAGGACCGATAAATTAGGGATTAAATCAAACCAAAACTTGATTATGGCTACAAACTTCTAGTGTCTACCCTCCAAGTTTTCTAACCAGTTTTCAGAACCATGACTGTATATAAAGTTTCCGAAATTACTATACACTTTTCCGCTATAAGGATGGGTAGCTGTAAACACAAGTAAGTCAGTGTAAGCCTTTTACTTTTAATACGGGTCGTAAAAGTCTTTCTGACCTTTATATATATAAAATTTGTAAGGAAATATATATATTGACTTAAGTCTAAGCATAAAACTGTTGTAAAAAAAAATCTCATACCAGATAAAGCAAAAAATTAACTGTCCTTTATAAACTAAACGAAATTTACTAGAATATGTAAAATAATAATTTATGATAAATATAATTATTGTAGACAGATTTTTAATTTTTTTTTCAATATTATGGCATGAATATGCGAAAAAAAAATTCTCGAAACGTAGCCTGAACACAAACGTTCATTTATTGAATGAACATTAGGATCCGTAGAAAACTTAAATTACCTACAGCCGTAAACTAAAAACAATACATGTACAAATTAATAAAAAAAAGTTTAAAAAATATATCATCCCACAAAACCTATTGAATTCATAATTGCAAGTGTAGTGTGAAAGTGATAAGTCGTATAGAACTGAAATTTCATATTTTAAGAGCCCTGATATGTTACAGGAAGTTTTCCATCAAAGTTGGCCTCGCAGAAGAGCCACTTTATACCATTCATTTTGCACCTTTTTACGATTTTATCAAAAACGTCTCTAAAGATTTTGATTAAACTCGCTATATCGATGTATAATTAAATAGGCTTTAATATGATGTAGGTTTCATTCTGATTGGAATAGTCTGACAGGGCTTAAATGCCGATATTTTAAATTTTCTTCTTCTAAAGTACCTTAAATCTTCTAGAATTCATAAAAATAACCATTTTATCTTTTTCGCATTTATTAAAAACGGATAAATATATAACGAAAGGAAAATAGAGCAAAAAAAAATCAAGCAATTTGGACATAAAAACAGTAATATACAAGTATAATATACCGTTGTAAAGGTGAAGATTTTATAAAAAATTATTATCTTATAAACAAAATTTTAAAAGTTAACGGAGAGGCCGATAAAAATAACTGATTGTCGTAGATAATAATATAATTAATAATTTATTAAAACACAAGTTTCTATTAGAACATAATGTAATTGATTCTTTAATAGTTTATTTTTTATCTCTAATTGCTTTGTCAAATTCTTAAATTTAATTTAACCAACCAGGTTAAAGTGAAAGTCGTGTGTTACGCGCATCTTTTTAAAATGTCACAGAGTTCTAATTGTATAAATAATAATAATAATAATAGGCTTAGCGAACCCGAAGGTTCGATGCTGATACCACCAAATTCCGCCTACACAGACTAGTCCAATGTTCACCATTCAAGCCCAAGCTCCCGAGATCAGCCTTAACGCAATCCTCCCATCTCCGCTTCGGCCTACCTTTCGGACGCCTACCAGTCCGATCAGCAAATACCAACTTTCTCGGAATCCGCTCGTCATCGAGCCTAACAACTTTACTCGCCCATTTGAGTCTCCGCGATGCAATCAGCTCAATTATATTCACAGGATACAAGTTCCACAATTCCGCGTTGTGCAACCTTCTAAACTCCCCAGTGGCCTCATCTCTCTTCGGACCAAATATTTTACGCAATACCTTATTTTCGAAAACCTTCGTTGTTCATCCTTTAAAGTAAGCGGCCACGTTTCACATCCGTAAAGAACCGTTGGAAGAATAATAGTTTTATAAATTCTAATCTTTAAGTTTTTAGATAGAAGCCGCGAACTAAGTAACTTAGCAACTGAATAATAACACGCATTTCCCACCTTTAACCGGGACTTTATTTCTTCCTGGATTTCATTTTTTCTAGTTATAATTGAACCTAAATACTTGAATTTCTCTACGTGTTCAAAAGTATGACCTGATACATCAATATCACCAAGATCGACACCGTTTCTGCTACTGATCATATATTTCGTAATTGTATAAATACATAGATTTTTTTTTTTTTTTTTACAGTAAACAGATAGTTTACAATAAGTTGAAATTAAATAGGTACTGACGGAGTTAATAACGTTGCATTCCAAACCATTTCAAAGCAAAATAGCTATCAGTAGTCAACGGAATCGAACGCTGTTTTTAAATCGATTTTCAGATCGTGAACATAAACTGAATGAAGCGGCTGCTGATTTCTTTCCCGAAGCTGCGTATAAGGATTTCGTTTAATTGGACAAAGGTACACTGAGGCATTTGAAGAAACGATTTGGACGAAGAAGCGGCACTTCCTTGAGGAAGCGATGGCACGCGGTTGGTATTCATTAGGACTCCGCTGGGTGCGGATAGGCATTACCATCCTACTAACAAGGCAGATTTGTTCGGGACCAGATTCATTACCACTACAGGGGACAAGTAAAAAAAAAAATTTGATTTTTTATTATCGTACCTACAGAAAGCTTTTAGCACAGGTTGAGAAAAATGCAAGAATATCGCAGGCGAAACTGTTCATTTCCATATACATAAAATGTTAACGTCATTCTTGATTTCCGCGAAATCATTCTAAACCACAAGACGGGTTTTGATACGGTTAGGCAATGAGTGAATCCCCATCAATTAAATGCTTGAAAAAAGTGCCTTCGGGACTGGGATTCGGACTCACAACCTTTAGCATGAGAGACTAGCTCGCTAGACACTCAGCGACGAGCTCTCTATTAAAAACTAACATTGCTAATAATTATTTCTACTTTTAGACCATTCAATAAAAACACATATTTCACTGTAAACTAAATAGGACACCCATGGAAACTAGGTTAACTTTTAAAATTAATTTAAAAAAGAACATTTGCAATATAAAATAGTAATAACCGATTAAAACAGGAACCGTTCAACATAACAAACAAATAAACAACCAATTTTTTATTTTTGACCAAGTTATGTATCTAATTGTTTCCGATGATTAAATATAATAATGAGTACTATATAGAGGTATAATATAGCATTGGAAAGCGCAAGTTTTTAAGAAAGTAAATATGCAACAAAATAAGTACAAATTAATAGAAAGTTATCATCGCAGAAACTGAAATTTATTATTTATATTTGATAAAATGTATACCAATATGGTAGATATAATAAACCATTGTTACCGACAGATAAAATAATATTTAGTAGCATTGCTAAATGCTCTTATACTAAATGTTTTTAAATAGTGTTAATTTTGAATTAATAATAATTGTTTTAATTTTTATATAATGAATTCTGAAGATGGAGGCAAACCCCGAAACATAGATTCAAAATAAAATAGTTGAAAAATAAGTTTTTGGAAAAATTAAGAACTATTAATTTATCATAAACCATCATTATTTTGTATATATCATGAATAATTGAGTATTATTATATTTAAGGAAAAAATATATAAAGTAAATAAAATATAGTAAAAATTTATTTGTTTTAGGTGAATCCTGGAAACTAAACTGGCCGTTCTAAAGGTAAATAATTATTGTTATTTTAACTATAGATTTTAAGAGGAATGTTAGGGAACTGGACTACTGAACTTTATCGAGCCCGTGGCTGGATAATTATTTATTGTGAAGTTCACCCAGCCTCTATAAGGCACCTGAAAACCTGGCGTATAAGCTCAATCTCGACTTAATCACCTCCTTGCTTAGCTGTTGACTAAGAAACCACACGAAACACTATATGAATTTAACTGAGACTTCTCCTGAGTTGTAGCGGTCCAGGTTTTTTTTTATTTTTTTTACCCACTTTATAGAGACTGGATGTGCTCCAGGAGGGTCTCCAAACCCCAAGGTCGCCCCACAGCTGATATATAAGATTAAATTATATTATGCCACAGCAGGGATTCGAGCCCGGGACCTGGAAACAGTAGCCTAGTGCTCTACCAACTAGCTCCCTTAATTATTATATTGAATAATAAGTATTAAATGGATAATAAGTATTAAGATTTACATTTACCTTTTTTTTCTTTTTTTTATTCACCTGGCTCTGGTATTTAACGGTTCATATTTCATCTATGTAAAAAAAAATAACTCAGAGCCATTAAAATCAGTTGTTTGTATCTGATTTTTACTTTATTATATCGAATAACAAAGTGAAAAACAGATTAATATTGTAGATAAAATGGTTGTGACAAAGAGAATCATTGATTAGGCTATTGTGTCAGCTGTTAGATCCCTCAATCTCAGCTACCCTTTCATCCTCCTCCCCCCTTCACCACCCCTATCCAAATTTTAAAAGCCCTTCGCCTCGTCAACTTAAAAATTTGTCGTATGTCTATGAGCTTTCTATTCATTGTCACTTCTTTATGCGTTTAGGAACACTGTAGGATAAAAACTGGCGCCTAAACTAGGTAGAATTTTTATTTCAAGCACGAGTTTTTCTACTATACGTTCTTTGCTATTGTACTGATTGGATATTGATTAATATTTTTTTTATTTTTTTTTGGAACCATTGCTCTAAGACATCTTTAAACATTCTAGGGTTGTGCACGGGTACCTTAAAACGATAATCCTGGGTGAAAACTCGGAAATTATTATATTATATATTTCATTAATTGGACATATAATAACAGAAATATAATGAAAAATGGAACCAAATTTATGAATTGAAACTATTAGCAACTTTTTCTTCTTTTTAGCTATTTTGGTACTTAGTCCGAGGCTTCTTAATAGTGTTGTTTTTCATAAGAATGAATTTAATTGATATTATAAAATCGTAAATATAAGAGAAAATTTTTTCTAAGGTCAAGATTGGTATTAGACTTTTCCCTACACCCAAAGCAAGAATAGCCGAGTCTTAGGCCTAAGTTTGGTAGAGGGTCCAAGGATTAGAAGAATATTGGTCTTGGATGGTCCTAAGCCTTCGGAAGAGCTCTTTAGATATTGCGTCTCGTATAAATGGATTGCGTGACTTCTCTTCTCTTACACAAGTCTTTATATCTAGAACTTTATATGTATGTATATATATATATATATATATATATATATATATATATATATATATTATATATATATATGTATATGTGTATATATGTATATGTATATAGATAGAATAGAACAAAAAACTTTATTTAGGGACAATGTCCCAACAAATTATCAGTGGCAAAAAATATTAAATAATATAAGTAAATTATAACGATTAAATAGCCCAAGAAAGAAAAAGAAAAGAAAAGGTCATAATGACATCTCTATTTACATATTCTAGAAATAAATAAATAAGAATAAACATAAAATTTAACTTTTACATGTCATTAAAGTAAATATACTATTCACCTCACATAAGATGGCATAATAAAAGTTTGCTTACATTTGACTGGAGAGAATGGAGTTATTGAAAGAGGAAGGATTTAAATGATAATAAGGAAGGGGCGTGGTGGATGTTTGACAGGAGAGTATTCCATAAGCCAGTGGATCGGGCTGAAAGAAGTAATCATATTTTTTGGTTCTTTGGAAAGGAGTGTAGAGGTCGGACAGATGGGATCTTGTTTCCTGGTGATAAGTTGACGATTAAATACCAGAAGGCTGTAGACGCAAAATGGATGGTGTTAGTTAATGATTTGATAGAGAAATTTACCAGAAAATATTTTTTTCGAAAGGTCGGGATAACCACCTTAAATCGTTATAGAGGTGGGATACATGCGACCGTCTCGAGATACCGAACATAAATCTTAAAAAGCAATTCATTATCCTTCTCAATCTATCCTGGAGTACCTTCGAGAGGCCGCAATATTCCACACAACCATAGTAAAAGTACGGAAAATGAGTGATGAATCTAGGAGTTTACGGTAGGATCGGTCGAATAATTTCAAGGTACTTTTCGATCGACTGGAAATGTGGGCAATTAGGGGTTTCCAAGACAGGTTTTGTTCAATGATGATGCCAAGATTTTTGACAAAAGAACTAAAACCAATAGGATGATCAGTAAGCAAAAGCGGAGGAGATATATATGTATGTATGTGTGAGTCAGTAAATACCGAGATAATATTCACTTTGTAAAAAGTATTTCAATATGAACATAAATTCAGGTAATTACCTGTAAACGTTTAATTTTTTTAAAAATAATTATTGTTTACAACTTTATTACATATCACAACTAATCAATAGTCTAAAAGAAAATAGACGTGAACCAGACTTGTTGAGAAGCTACCCATAGACGGGACTGTAAAATATTCTAAAATAGAAGGTCTCGGGGTCATCTTCTTTTCAGACGCCTCGGAGGATTATCAGGTATCGAAGAGGAAGAAAAGATCGAAACAGTGTGTTAGAGTGGGAATAGAGTTTGCCATGGATGAAGGGCCAAATCAGTAACATACGGACATTAAGGTCTTTACGGATGAGTTTGTTCTTGACCTAGTAGGGATTTCACAAAGGATTCTGGATTTTAAGGATTGAATTCGATGGTTTAGTAGCGCCCCAAAGCTGAACTTCATACGTTCAGATTCGCATCATAATAGCACGTGAGTGAGACGTTTGTCTTATAAGTGTTGGAGAATGCCGAAAACGTCGTGCACTTTCTTGTCGCTTCAGTCTTGTATAAGGATTCGAAGTAACACGGTTTTCAAGATGGAGTCCTAGTTATAGGATCTGTTCAAATAGGGCTAGCGGAGGGTTATTAAAATATAGTGTTGGGCAGGAAGTCGAATTTACGACGAAAGGTAAAGTTATTTGGTGGGATTTGTTGGAGATTATTTTGATTCTTCAATTTTGACACCATTGCTTAAGACCTGTAAAAAGTAAATATGATTACAAGGCTATTTACCAACACTAAAACTAACTCGAAAGGTTCCACTATGAAACCTCCGACCATATGATTATTCACAATACAAATGCCACATGAATATATGTGAGTCATGCGAAAAGCGATTTTTTTCTATTCTTTCCTTATTAGTTATAAAGTTATTTTTGTTTATTTATTTAAAGCGGTATTTTTTACCTTTCTCAAGATCCTGTTGATTGTACAAATGAGATGGAGAGATGTAATTATTTTACTATTATTTCAACGAATCATTTATGTAGCACATGTGTGAATACTCATGTGGTTGGAGGTGAACGGTGAAACCTTTAGAGTTAGTTAGTTTTAGAGTTGTTAAATAAGTTTTTTAATTTGTTTGTTAGTTAATAAATACAAATATAATATTATACAGTAACCCACGGGTATTAAATAATGTCAAGTTTGCTTCAGAGATTTTTTATTTTAAAATAAGGATTAAAAACACATTATAAGGTTATATATTGTCAATTTGCGGACTATAATGGATAGCTGATTGTATCGGTTACCAATAGCAACAAGTATCGATTCTGCTGACCCATTTCCTTTGTTAAATTGTTGCCATTTCCAATAAAGCCCGCCTCAGAGCAATAAACTAAAGAACGATCAGCGATAAGTTGGCTCGCATTAAATCAAATACCTTCCAAATCAAATACAAAATAACTATAGCCATTTTTCGATTACCTTATTCCTGTATTATACATTTATAAATTGGGGTCATCTGTGACGTAGTGGGTAGTATAACAGCCTTCAATGCCCAAGCTCGCGGGTTTATTACCTGGCAGCCCTTAGATTTTTAATGTTAGCGAAAATTCCATAGTTACGTCGTTTTTTCGAAGGGGAAGTACGAAGGTGGTCCCGAGCTTTTCCATTGATAGGTACTCAGCAAAGATCCCTACCCTAATTAAGCCTAGATTGGTGAAATTTTGGACTTCCTTTGGATTATTATCTGATCGAATTTAAGACAGACCTGCTTAAATTTAGAATTTAATTTATCTACCTACCCATATCCACCATGCTCTTTCTCTATCCTCATTCAAATCCCAACTTTTCCTCAACCTCCAGTCGTCCCCAACTGACGCTTAACAATTATGATATTTCAATTCTAAGTATTATTTTGAATAAAGAAAATGAGTAAAAAGTCTACTGTATTTATTTATCATTCTGTTCATAAACCATCGTTGTCAGAATATTTTATTTTATAATATTTTTTCTTTTTTATTTTGTCTGTTGGCCAGACATATTATATTATTTTTTTTATATTCTATTCTATTCCATATCATATTTATGCCCTAGAATATGAGAACCATAAATGCTCGAAACGTTGTCTTAATAAAATTGCTTATTTATTGACTGAACCTTAAGACCAGTAGATAACTAATAAATAAAATATTAAATATATATATATATATATTATATATATATTAATGAAGATAAAAAAAGCCGCCTTGAAATGACTATTTACTGAAGCTAAAGACGGGAAGAAGAGATGGGATGTGAAGTGTGGCATGAAATGTATACAGGAGAAACATTGGCCGTATCAGGAGAATGTAGCGTGAACTATTGATAGCTTTGCTGTTTACTCTCGCTCTATCCGGAACTCGTAAATCTCATCCACAATGCCTGATGAAATATTTACCAGCTTTTGGCGCTTGTTGATGGCCCAATAATGATATCACCACAGCTGACATCTTTCTCGATAAAAGCTCGTCTCTGACCGCTTTCCTCCGAAAAAAAATGGAAGGAGGGAAGGGAGTCTCTTGGGTAAGAAAAGTTCCTAAAAGGTCATTTGAAGACTAATCAACCATATTTTTTTAATATATAAAATAGTAAAAGTATAGACTATTCCTTCAAAACTCCTTTTTAATATATTTTCTTTAATTTTTTTATTAACTCTTATGATGACTGAAACATCATCTTGTTCCCTTCTGGCTCTCCTTCTCTCTTTATTTCATCCTTTTCCAATAAGATTGCTTTCTTTCCTTGTCAGTTTAGTGATAAAAAAAAAAAAGACTCTCAGCCGCAAGTGTTTTCCCCATTTTCGGGTACCCACTTTGTTGGTAGTTGATGGCCCAATAATGATATCACCACAGCTGACTTCTTTCTCGATAAAAGCTCGTCTCTGACCGCTTTCCTCCGAAAAAAATGGAAGGAGGGAAGGGAGTCTCTTGGGTAAGAAAAGTTCCTAAAAGGTCATTTGAAGACTAATCAACCATATTTTTTTAATATATAAAATAGTAAAAGTATAGACTATTCCTTCAAAACTCCTTTTTAATATATTTTCTTTAATTTTTTTATTAACTCTTATGATGACTGAAACATCATCTTGTTCCCTTCTGGCTCTCCTTCTCTCTTTATTTCATCCTCTTCCAATAAGATTGCTTTCTTTCCTTGTCAGTTTAGTTATAAAAAAAAATGACTCTCAGCCGCAAGTGTTTTCCCCATTTTCGGGTACCCACTTTGTTGGTAGTTGCTGGGTTTCCCCACAAAAAAACTGTTAAATTATCATATTTTTGTAATCTCCCAATCTATGGAGTTCTCCTTTGTGATATTTTTTTTAATATCCTTCCTCATCCGTCCTACATATCCACCCTGTCTCATATTGTTACATATTTTACTGAACAATTTTTATGGCTCTTTTTTTGACCTCAATCTATATCCTTCCTGCGTTCCAAACAAAATCCTTCTTTCTGTCTTAAGTAACTTATCCATTACTGCTACGCTCGCCTCCATTCCATTTTAATACAGTGCAGTAATGTCTTAAGTTTTCATCTATTGAAAGATTAATTTTGTTATATATATATATGAAAGAATTTTAAAACAGGCTGAAAGCCAATTAGATATAGTTACGAGTATAACTATATAGATATATAGTTATTTTAGAGTGAGAAAATTTAAAATATTAGCATTTAAGCCTTGTCTGATTATTTAAATCAGAGAGAAACCATGATATTAAAGCCCATTGAATTTAACATGGATATAGCGAGTTTATTCAAGATCGTTAGAGCCGTTTTTAAGAGTTTCGTAAAAAGGTGCAAAATTCATAGTAAAAAGTATCAGTTCTGAACAGTCGATTGGTGTAACATTTAAAACGTATAGTTGTTTTAAATATGATATTTTAGTTTCGTTTGACTTTTCGTTTTTTCACACACACACACACACACACACACAGTCCTTTTCGCAGGCATAGTTATTTGGACTCGAGGACCCTAAAACTCGTACTATAAATACTATCTCTCACCAAATATTTCATGTATAGATAAGAAAAAGTAAAAATATAATATAGGGAGAAAGTTTTTTTTTTTTTTTTTTTTTTAAGTTATGTTAATGCCTTTTTATTTTTTTTTACGATATTTTAGGATGTTAAACTCTGCTTAAGATAGCACAAGTGTGATCAAAACTGTAAGTAGCGTAAAATATTTATGGAATTCCCTATACCTCCAAAGCCAATCAGTGCTCAAAAATCCCTTGGGAGGGAAGAAAGAGATGAGACTCTCAATATTCCCATCGCAACGGGAAGAATCGTTAGCGCTAGATTGCAGATAAGTGCGCTAAAGATAAACGGCAAGAAATATTTCATCAGCCCCAGAGAAAAACCTTACTCCTCTGAGAGATGCGGAAGAAGAACCCTTATGGATGGGCGTCGGTGAACTTTGTAAGACGTTAAAAGTTTGCTACGAGATGGGTCCAGCAAGGCGGTAATATGTGAAGGGTAGTTTTTACGATGACAGAGAGGGCAGGATTAGGGACTCATCTACCAGCCCTGGATTAGCCGAAATTAGCCGTGTCAGGGGATCTCATCCCTTCCCTTCGGGGATCCGATTATTTAACCCCCCTTCCCACCCCCACGCTCACTGTTCCTACACATCAAATCATCACTTGTCCTCCTCCTTAATGTGTTCCATTTCCAACTTATGTCATCTCACTGTCTCTCTTAATACAACTTCCTATTTAATAGATGTTCCTCTTCTTCTGGTTGAACGGCTCTCCTTGCAACCGCCTGTACGCCTCTCCCCTTTGAAGTCGAGGAATCCTCTGAATGTGGGAGTTCCCTTTGATCTAGCTATATTGATGAGCGTATTTCCCTCTAAATTTGTATTTTAGTTAATCCCACCTAGCTGATTAATGCGATGTTGACTCCTCTTGGTCTATGAAGCGAGGAGCCATATGGCCTCCTTCAGTCATCGTTAGCTTTAAGGATCCGAGTCCGGCTTCACAAAAAGCTATTCAATGAAATTATAATGCATAATAAGGTGTAGATTCTTTAAGGTGAAGGTCAAATTCTATGAATGAAATTAGAGGCTGATTTATAAAATCACTAAAGCAGGATTAAAAAAAAAAAAAAAAAAAAAAAAAAAAAAATGATCTACATATACCTACAAAATGTACATTAAAATTGGTTCAGAACTAGCAGAGATATATCGTTTTGAAATTAGCAGTTGTGATATGCCATTATCCTTTAAATTATTTATTGCTTTTCATATTAGTTAATTGCCTATCAACAGCTATTTAAACATTTACATCCTAACATTCTTATTGGAAAATAATAGTTAATAAACTATACATATACATATACAAAATAATAAACTAAACGCCCGAGATGTTACAGAAACTTTTTTATCAGAATCAGTCAACCAGAAGAGCCACTTTATACCATGCATTTTGCACCATTTAATGATTTTATTTTGTTGGAAACATATGATTTACATTAAATAATATAACTATATTAAATTGTTACGAATAATAATCAGTAATAATTTCATGCTATATTCGTCACTTAACACTACATTTTACTACTTTTTGCATAACATGATATATTTTCAAAAACCTTTCTCTTTTTAACGGTATATTATACGTCTATATTGCTGTTCTTAATATGTAAAAAACAAAAAATTACATACAAAAAAATGTTTGCTCTTTTATCCTTTAGTTTGTCATGAACTTCGTTTAACTTGTATATTAATTCAATATACAATAATGATAGATAAGACGATATGGTTAAACTTAAATTATGTACAAAATTATACGTAGTTTAGATGGAGAAAATTTAAAATATGTAAATTTAAGCACTATCAGACTGTTGCAATCAAAATGAAACATAGATCATATCGAAGCCCATAAAATTTTACATCAATATAGCGAGTTTGACTAATATCGTTAGGGCCGTTTTTGATAAAATCATTAAATAGTGCAAAATGCATGGTATAAAGTGGCTTTTCTGGTTAACTGATTTTGATAAAAAAAAAGTTGCTGTAACATCCCGGGCGTATAGTTTTCTTAAATATGAAATTTTACTATTGTACGACTTTACGTTTTCGTGCTAGACTTACCACACACTGGTTTCTTGAATTCAAAAATTTTCGCAATGCTCCCTATTGCATATATAGGTATGTGAAAGTATTAACAGTATTCAAAATATTATTAGAAAAAGTTTACCCTAAAAAAATAATAAATGATTTCTTGTAATGAACACTTGACAAAAACGCTGCCTGCACAATCTTACACAATAGTTTATTATTTTCAAATAAGAATGTTAGGGTGTAACTGTTTATATAGCTGTTGATAGGCAATTAACTAATATGAAAAGTATGTAAATAATTAAGATTTTATTATTTTTAAGCTGTTTATGAATAATTAAAGGAAAACGGTATATCACCACTGCTAATTTCAAAACGATATACCTCTGCTAGTTCAGAACCAATTTCAATTATTTCTTCTTTTTTTTCGTACTTTAGTGATTCTTAAACTTCTAAGAGAAATTAGGAGTAACAGATTTGTTTTTAAATTCGTTATTGGGGTTTTACGCATCCTGATACGTAAACCCTCAAAACCTAAATATTGATACTGATAATATGATTAATGCTAAAAATGATTTTTACCCAAATTAATATTTAAAATATAAAATAATATATATTTGATTGTATTATAATTAAACATCCATAATTTCTATATAAATCAATTTATTGTGCGCATGTATTCTTATATATTCCCCTCTTGGGAATGCCAATGTTTGTTTACTTCATATATTTTCTCCCTTTTAATGTGTTCTTTTTTTTCTTCTCTGTTTTTATTTATGTCCCAATAAAATTATATATTGCTTTTTATGTATTATCTTTTTGTCTTAACCTTATATTTTATTGTGATTGGGATGTTATTCTTTAAACATACAATAATAAGGATACAATAATAAAATCATTATAAAACTCTATAAAACACTTTTATATCAATATAAGATTAAATCTTCTTGTGACTGAAAACCTTTGTTACTGTTTCTATTATATTTTTAGTTCAAAATATATACTAAATTGTGTTAATATTTACAATATAGCAGACCTATACAGCTTATTTTTTTTTGCTATATTATTCACAAATATTTTAATTTTATGGTGTTTTTCATCGTATAAGGTGAGTCGCACTATAAAAAAATTTAAAATTCTACCCTTCAAGAGATTGAAAAAAACAAAACAGTTTTTACAATGAATGCTGATTTTATAGATAATTAATTTTGACACATTTATTGTTCATGGATCTTTTTGCAACATGGTAATGATTTGGCATGACTCCTATTTCACATTATAAAACAGCTTTAACGACTGAAAATAGTAATAAAATGTTACGTAACACCATAACCTTCATAAGAGCATTAAATATTCCAAACGTGAAATTAAATACTACAAATAGGTTCTTATTGTAATGTCATTAAACTAGCTATAAAATATGAAGAAGCATGAAATCGTGATGCGTCGATTGATGAAATTGACGTTGAACGTTTATATTATTTGTTAGAAATATAGAAAATGTTGAATTTTTTTTTTGCTTTCTTTCTTAATGCATTACTTATCAACTATGTCTACATTTCACGCTTGGTAGAATCATCATAGATTTGTATTGAGGATGTATAGTCGACTGTAGAAACTATGATAGATGGAATAATCAGGAGTCAGTCATTTTCTAAATATCTTAATTTTGCCGACGATTCGGCTTAAGCTTCTGAGGCATCACAATGATGTTTGTAGCCCTGATGATAGCTCACAAGCTTGAGCCGAAAGTTCTTCAAAATTGAAGTATTTAGAAAAAGACTGACTCCTGATTATTCAACCTATAATACATCATAAATTTGGTTCAAACTGAATATAAAAAGATTTATAAATAATAGTTATAAATATTAACAAAATAAACACTATCAAACTTAACTGAGACAACGTTTGCACTAAGGTGTAATAAAAACAAAACGAAATATATGGTAAGTTTTACCAGATGCCAGGTAAACGCTTCAATCCTATGTTTGGGGTTAACCATATGAGATAAAAGTTTACCAAAATAGATAATATCAATAAGATATATCAGAAAATAAGATAAAATATCATTAAATATTAATTGAGGATACGTTAATTCGGGATGCAGTCATCAATACACTTTAATTACCATAAGTAAAACTGTATTTTTCCAACGTTTCGGCCTAAATTTTAGGCGATGTCAGGTCTATAACCGTAGGAAATAAAAGTTTACCAAAATAGATAATATCAATAAGATAAATCAGAAAAAAAAGATATAATAGCATTAAATATTAATTGAGGATACGTTAATTCGGGGTTCAATTATCAAAATGCTTTAATTACCATAAGTAAAATTTTATTATGCCAACGTTTCGGCCTAAATTTTGGGCGATGTCAGGGCTATAACGTTGGAAATAAAAGATTACCAAAATAGGTAATATAGATAGGATATATCAGAGAATAAGAAAAAAAATCGTTAAATATTAATTGTGGATACGTTAATTCGGGATTCAATCATCAAAACACTTTAATTAAGTTAAACCTAATTTATTTTTCCGTTTCGGCCTAAATTTTGGACGATCTCAGGGCTATAAAACAAAACATAAAACAACCGGTTTCGTGAAACAATAGATAGAGAAACGAAAATAAAATAAATAAGTATTTTAGATGGTGTAAAGAAAAAATATAAATACTAAGTAATAAGGAAGATAGATAGTTATAAATTATATAATTAATATAATTTCTCGTACATATCGTGTTTGTAATTTTCTCTCTTATTACTTAGTGTTTATAATTTCTCCTTATACTGTCTAAAATATTTTTAATTATGTTTTCTTGTATACAACTGATTGCTTTTGATCTTTTTCTTTACATCACTGAAGATGGCCCAAAATTTAGGCCGAAACGTTGGCACAATGAATTAAGTTTTACATAATTAAAATGTTTTGAAGACTGCATCCCGAAATAACGTATGCTTGATATCTACATACGGTCAAATTTTCTTACGCCGTGAACTATTTATACTTACTCAAGTTTCCACTCACATTGTAAATATTTATTGGATAACCGATACAAATAATTATAACAAAAGATGTACAAATATAATTTATATTAAGGAATATATAAAATTATAAAAATAAATAATAAATCTATTTATTTGTTTTCGAGCTAGCCCATACAAATGGAGTTGAGTTGTACAAAACAGTCAAACATAAATCAAAGAAATCTATTACAACTGTACTAAACAAAAACAAATACATAATAAATAGCAAAATAAATTGTAACTGTATAAATATTAAACAAATAAAATAATCAAATAGTTTAAAAAATTCAATTATTGTTATTTTAGTAATGTGCTTAAATTATTCTTGAATAGACAGTATACAAATTTCTTAGCTTTAAACATTCTGTTACATAATAAAATATATTTTCAAATTTCAAGTTGTACTATGAGGTCATTGTCAGAAATATTTTCAATAATCAAAATCATAAATATATAAAGCAACACTTTCACATATAAACATAGAAATATGTAAAATGCTGGTTAATACAGTAATTAATAAGGTTAAAATTAGAATTATAAAATTACATTTTTTTTTTTATAATCATATTTAATTACCTTGCTTTACAACAGTTTTAAATTTCTAATTTTTTATCATCCAGTACTTTATCAAAGGTTATTTTCTCTTAATAATTCGTTTATCAGTTTTCTAATATTATTTTCTTATCATTTTTACCTTATCATGTTTTTATTTATCAGTATACTTTTTCTTTTTTAAATCAAAAATATAACAGTTATTATATTAGCGATAATATGCTGCCTGTTAAAAATATTCAACTATAAAGATTAATAAATAAATAACTTTTTTTTTTGGTCTTTTACTTTAAAAAAAAAATCTGTTAGGTTAGAATCAGGCACGGTTTTTCTTCTCATGTTTCTCATATCTTGCACATTCTTTACAGAAATATTATAATGTAGTTATTACTGCTTACTCCCTTTTGAATAATATATTTATTCTAATAATTAATAGATCCCAGTCACTAATAAAACACATAAGAATAATTGAGACGTTGATTTCCAAAAGATACTATCCACTTTAGACAATTTTACAGGAAATGCAAAAATCATTTATTATTGGACCAATTTACGTGATTTTTTTTTTTTTATTAAAATCTAAAGTTGATTTTAAGCGAGTTATCAACTTATTTATTCAAATTATAGTCCTTTTCCGATGGCTTTTAAACAATATAATATGAATATACAATAGTACTTTTTGGAATGAAACGTGGATATAGTACTTTTTGGAAAGAATTAAAAGGGATATAATGTTTTTCGGAAGAATATATCGCGCGGTAAATTGGTAACAGTCACTATAACCTTCATAATACCTTACTGATAACTAACGTCTTTATATTGTTAATTACTAAGTTATGTATATTTCCTTATTCTCCCTCTGAGAAATATCTTTCTTTGTAACCAACAATTACATTGATTATCTATTCAAAGAAAGTAAATATTCAAAGGACAATTTATATATTTATGGCACTATAATAAGAAAGTTTGTAATTATGAAGTTGTATTACTATTTGTGTGAATTTGGCAAATTTGTCTATATTATTAACTACGTGCAAACAATATTTAACTACAGAGACTGATAAATAAATAACTTTTGAGCTTTTATTTTACATAAAAAAATCAAATATATCTATTATTAAGTTAGATCAGGCACGGGTTTTCCTCTCATATTTAGCAAGTTCGTGAAATGATAATTCCATCTCTTTGCTGGATCAAACACCATTTCTATTAAAATGTGAGTTTCTGAAATTTTTTAAACTAAATTTTGATTGCTTGACAACCTATAATTGGCAACATATAATTAACCTATAAAAATAAATCAACAAACTATAATTGACAACCTACGAGAACCGAAGCGACACAATTAAGTTGTTTAAAACAGACTAAAAACTGATAATTAGGTTAAAATCATTGATCAAAATAATATCGGTGACTCAAGGCGTGTTAAATGTACCAATAAAAATGCACAAAATTAAGAAAACAAAAAATTATTGGTAATATATTACGGGGTTATGTGCTTCTGCTGTATAGTAGGAAATTAGTAGCTTTTAGAATGAAATTAAAGGAAAGGTTATATCTGCTTACAGAGGATATAGTACCTTTTGGAATGAAATGCAATTTTCAAATACGTTTTTAAAGGATTTTGATGTTTTTTTAGGTATAATCTGATGATGAATTTAGATAAAACTAAACTATTAAAGTACAAATATGTCAAAATACCAATTTAGAAAAAAATGTCCTTTAGTACTTTTTGGAAATCAACGTCTCAATTACACGTATCTTCAATAAACATAGTTTCACCTCATTGTGACGTTACAATCAACATTTATGAAAGTTCTGGTAAAATATTCTAGACAACGTAATGGCTTAGTTTGGTGAAAGTTAAAAGGAATTAAAGTCGTTAAGGGCGGCAAGAAGCGCAAATATATTTCATTAGAGAAAGTGAGCGTTTCACACTACAATCTTCCATCTATTTTATTGAACAGGTTAACATCAAGCGTGTAGCTGCCTAATGACGGCTGAGGTAGGAGAGAAGAGATTTTGAATGAAAATTACAGATTTCAATTCTTTATGAAAATATTCATTAAAGTTAAAATAGGGCAATTTCAACATCAAGTTTATTTTCACAATTAACCATGATGTTGAAATAGAACAGTTTTAGATCAATAGGTACAGTTTCTGACGAAATTTTTATGAAAATATCGGCACATTATACAGTAAATTTGCTCTGAACACAGGAGTGAATCCTTTAAACGTTGTAGTAAGAACTTGTAAAATTAGTTCGTTGCGTTTTTTGCTGGTGATTGCAATAAAAACTTTGGATTCTTGTAAATATTTTTAATCAATTATATATGAACCATTAAGATCTATTACAAGTTGTCATTTTTCTAGTAGTCTTTTAATTCCGTCCTCTTAGAACTTCACCGATTTTGGCGCAATGAACTCCTCTATGTGCGGTCATCGGTGTTTCACGTTAGAGAGTTTTAAAAGGCACGAAATAAGTGAAGATCTGTTGGAGCAAGATCTGGTGAATCGGGTGAGTGGGATCACTCCAAAAATTTCTCCTTCATCTTAAACTGGACGCTTTTTCTTAGGGACGATGCTGTCTCTTGAGACATCATTGCCATACACACTGCAATTTTTTTAACCGTCTGTTCAGAGGATTTTCCTTAGCGGGAATAGAAAATCATTTAATGTCGAAAATATTTTTTTTTTTCTGTTCTATTTTAAGCAATCAAAATACCACTTAAAGATAAGGGATTTCGGTTGAAACTTATGCATAAAAGCATCTTAAATAGTCTTTTTGTAGAATATGTACACATTATTGAACAAGTAAACATGATTTTAAAAACACATAGAGGATTAAATTGAAATATTGAAAAACGCTACTAATTTTTTTTAATATTTATTTTTCAAGTTTTGTTTTTTACATGTGGCCACAAGCCTCATAAATTAAACATTCTATGGTGTTACACCAGTTACATGTTACATTTAAGTGATATTTACAGTAGTTTTCAATTGTTATTGTAGCCTAATTTAAGTTTAAAACAGTAGGAAAAATCTAAAAACAAAAACCTACCCAATAAAAAAAAAAAAAAAAAAAAACTACGCAATGAAGCACTATGAACTTATTTTACAACCCAATAACTTCAATTATAAACTTATTTTATTGAACGACAAAATGGTTTGGGTGGCTAAGTTAAATTATTTAAATTAAATCAAACCAACGTTTCGACCCACGTTGCGGCTAGGTAAGACCAAGGAGGATCATTCAACGACTAAAATCATAGAATAAATAATAAGCCTGTCACGACCGGGTTCGAAAGCAGTAGTCCAGATTTCTTTCTATTTCTGTTGAAAACAGAGTTTACAATTGAGACGTTGATTTCCTTTAGTACATTTTTTACGAAATTATGTTTTTACATATTTATATTCTCCTCATTTAGTTTTATCTAAATCTTAAATTTGCTTGTATTTAATGAACGCTCATGTGCTTTAGTAATGTGATTTAGAAATGCTATTAATTTCTTAAGGTACTTATTACACATTTAGTTTCATTCCAAATCATTACAGAACATTTCATTTCATAACTTTAATATAGTTTTATTAATATAGTAAAGAAATAATTCTAGATTTTAATGCGAAATGAATCAAATTAGCTGGTTTCATAATATAGTAATGAGAGATTTTCGCGCTTCCTGTAAAATTCCCCAGGATGGATATAGTACCTTTTGGAAATCAACGTCTCAATTGATGAAGCCCTCCTCCCTTCAGTTTTGTTTCGAATACGTATTTAAAGTAATATTTTACATTATTGCCAACACTTATAATATATCATACTACATGCATAAAATGTATTAATTCCTTTAATTGCTACTGATCGTTATCTGTGGAACAGTTATCTTATCCGTTTACATAGAATGATTGTTATATTCTCGTAATGTATTAGTCCCGACACCCCGCATGTAATGTGTTAATAATTAAATCAATGAATTGTACCTACGTGTTTTTTTTTTTCGAACATCACTTGTGAATTAAAGTATTTATTTGATATTTTAGATAATTAAGCTGCTGCTCCTAATTATAAAAACAGATAATGCATGAAATATCATAATTTTGATTTATTTTTTTAAATTTCTTTCCCTTTATTAAGTCCACAAAACAAAACAGGCGACAAACATACGTACAAACTGACTATATTACTATAGTATAGAATATAATAGAATCAAAAAGTAATTTTTATTCTGGGACTGGGTCCCTTTGGAATTACAGTTTAATACAGTTTATAATAGACAACATGTCTGGCTAACAAAAAAACGAACATAATTAACTAATATTTACAATTATGGATGAATATATATACAAAAACAAAATCATCAGAAAATAATTGTTTTAAACAAAATAAAAAATAAATGAGTTTAAATATAAAATAAAAAGAAGAAAAATAAATAAATGAGTATTTACATTATTCTGGTACTTATTCTTCTAGGAATAAGATAAGCTTTGAAATAATAAAGTATCTTTATCTTGTCTAGAATTAATGAAAAATAAACTGATTAAACATACATAAAAATAATGTATTATAATACTGCGATAATAAGAAACGAATTTTTTAGTGACAATATCAAAAGTTTAAATATTAAATTATTAATATCATTCATTAAAATACCAATACCAAATAACACATTACATGTTGGGGTGTCGGCTTGAAAAATTTGTGCATTCGTGTACAAAAAAAATCTGGTGCGGGCAACACACGACTTTCACTTACCTCCATTTTTAAAATCAATGAAAGAATTTTCAAAAACAGTTAAAGATAAAAACACGTGAAACTATTAAAGAATTAATTAAATTGAATTTATATAGGAACATGTGTTTTATTAAAAAATCTATTATTTTTTTATCTAGAATAATCTGTTAGTTTCATCTTTTTTTCATCACTCTTTATTAAATTTTAAAAGCTTGCGTGGTGTTCCTCAAGGCAGCGTCTTAGGACCCGTCCTCTACATCCTCTACACCGCCGATATCCCTACCGATCCCGATACCTTCCTGGCAACATTTGCTGACGACACAGCCATTTTATCATCCAATTCCGATCCTGAAGTAGCATCTCTAAATCTCCAAAGGCACATTTCCCTTGTCGAAGACTGGTGTAAGGCTTGGCGAATTAAGGTGAACGAAAGCAAGTGTACACACGTCACCTTCACCCTTCGACGTAAATCCTGTCCAACAGTTAAATTCAATTCCATACCGCTTCCTTCCTCAGACACAGTCCGGTACCTTGGCTTTTTACTAGACAAAAGACTGACGTGGAACCCACATACGAGACTTAAAAGGATAGAACTCAACCGCAGATTCGGCCAGTTATACAAATTACTAAACAGAAAATCTCATCTTACAGTCGACAACAAATTACTAATATATAAGACAGTACTGAAACCTATATGGACCTACGGACTTGAACTATGGGGGACAACTAAACATTCTAACATCAAACGTATCCAATCCTTCCAATCCAAAGTCCTCCGAACAATAGTTAATGCTCCTTATTACGTTACCAACTGTACCCTACACCATGACCTTAATATTCCATTTATTTTAGACCTGGTACCATCCAAATTCTCCAAATTCCATCAGAACCTTCTTCATCATCCTAATCCTCTTGCTCAATCGCTTTCCAGCTTCACCCATCCCTACAATCCTCCTCGAAGATTGAAACGGCAGTGGCCCCGCGACGTTTTGTAAACATTTATCTGGAGTTCTGACACTGGTCAGATCCTCCACTCATGTACTGTATGTTTGTGGCTATTCCGTTCTGGCTCGGCCTCCACTGGCATACACCAGTGAAACGCTGAGTGGGAGGCGCTGGGATCTCTTGGATTCTGCTTCTCCCCCCACAAGTGGAGTCTAGGGTTCCTTTGGCTGATTGTATATATTGTATATAGTTAGTTTGCTTGTATGATTTTTATTTATTTCCCAACTTGTATTTATCTCTACTACAGGTTGTTGTTTTGATTTGTTTCTTGTTGTTTTTTTTTTGTATTAATTTGAATTTATTTATTTCCGATTTTATGTAATTTGACTTTATCATTATTGGCTGTATATATTGTATGAATGTGTACTACATCTCTATTACTACTGTTCATTATGCAACAAATTGTAATATTTCTCAATAAAAAAAAAAAAAAAAAAAAAAAAAAAAAAAAAAAAAAAAAAAAAAAAAAGCTTGCGTATAAGATAATATTTTTTCTAAAATCTTTAGCTTTCCAACGGTATATCATACATGTATATTACTGTTCTTATGTTCAAAAACAAAAAATTGCATTAAAAAAAAATTTCTTCAGTTTTCTCCTTTAGTTGCTTTTCAAATTCGCTCAACTTGCATATTTAGCTGTTTTTCATCAATGGTAACAAGATAATATAGTTATTTTTATAGAATCGACAAAATTAAAGGTACTTTAGAGAAAGAAAATTTAAAATATCGGCCTTTAAGCCCTGTCAGACCATTTTAATCCGGATGAAACCTAAATGATATCAAAGCCCATTAAATGTCACATCGATATAGCGAGTTTATTCAAAATCGTCGGAACCGTTTTCGAGAAAATCGAAAAAAGATGCAAAATGCATGGAATAAAGTGCCTCTTCTGGTAAGCTCATTTTGATGAAAAAGATTTTGAAACGTCTCGGGCGTATATTTGTCTTAAATATGAAATTTAAGTTCCACAGGACTTACTGTTTCCGCCCGGGAGTTACCACACACACACACACACAGACCTTTTTGCGGGACTTGGTTATTTGGACTCAGGGGACCCTAAAATGAGTATTTCCGTTGAAAACTCGAATTCGAAAATTTTCACGATCGCAATACTTTCCCATACTATATATAGTAAGTGAAAGTAATACAGCATAAAATACAATAATTTTATTTATTGTTTTGAATTGTTTCCCCTCATTGAGTCCATTAAAAAAAAAAAACATTAATTCAGGCGACAAACATTATATGTATAAACTGACAATCGCACTGTAGTAAAAATTGCTACAGACTTTGAAAAAGTGAGTTCCGGTCTTTGGCTATTTTATGAAACATAGTAAACCCTTGAGTGATAGTCAGTTTAGAGGAAAAGAAGAGGACAGCATGAGCGCTGTGATAGATGGCATGGATGTTGGAATTATATCAAGTTGACAAAAGCGCTACGGGTAATTTGGGGCAGGAGTGATCTACAGGAAATGATTTGGTCAAAGATTATTCCTGGACAGATATAGGTCGGGTATTAATAGTTCCCAAAAGGTACGTCGTCTTAATATTCTAGGAGTGAGCTGGTACACATTTCCTTTGGATTAATCGTCCGAATAATGTCTTATATATTAATATTTTAACAGTTTATAAAGATTTTTTTTTAAATTAATGTACCAAATATCTATTATAAATTGCGATTTTAATCTAATCGTTATAAATTATAAATGGGCTATAAGCATAATTAAGTGTGAATGAATCCACTCGAAATTGTCCATGCCTTGGCGTTCGAAATTGCAATGACATTCAAGAAACAAAAAAGGCGTAAGACTCCTTTCTAACCTCCCTTGTTATTGTGCGTTAAAAGTTTCAGTTGATGTAAAATATTATGAATTTTTTAAATTATTTTCTTGGCTACTTCGGTATCGTGCAGTTAGAAATAAGAAAGTAGATAGTACACTTATGGTCATTCTAGATTTTATTCGGTCTTGAATATGCAAAATTACCGGAATTATTTTTAAAAAAATTATTTATTGATATTTACAACAATTTACTTTTTGTAACATAAATTAAAGTTGTAAATTTCAATAAAAAAATATTTACGACTGTATAATAAAATACATTTAGTAAATGTGAGAGAAGATTATACTGTCATGATTCACATGTAGAGATATTACCCATTGGCAGATCTCCAAAAACTATGCTTAACCAGAAGGTCTCGGGGCCATCTTCTTTTCAATCGCTTCGAAGGGTTATATAATATATTATATCTAAGGAAGATATATTACGGACAAGTGTTTTTGTGGAGGTCTTCATGGATGAGTTGATTCGTGACAAAATAAGAAGCATTGAGGATTTTTTGAAGGATTTTGGATTGTAAGAATAGGAGACGGGAAGAATTAGATGGTTTCGTTGATCCCCAAAGTCCTACTTCGGGAATTAATTTTTTTTTTTGTACAGCGAGAAGAATTTTCCAACTTAGGAAGTATTCGAGTCTCAGTCACCAAATTTATACCACTTTTACTTAGAATATAAATGTGTAGTCTGTATTACTTTCAATTTTATTATTTAGTATTTCCGTATACCGAGAGTTTTTAAACAAAACAGGACTATGTTCTCAAGATCGAATTTTTACAGCAAGTAGGAATAAGACTAAACTACATAAGACAAAATGACCAAAGGTCAGTCTCTTTTCGTTTATAAACATTTAACTTGCTAAATGTCTTATTTTTTGTTAACTTTCTAGAATTTTTTCAACCACTTTATTCAATATTTAGGTAATTAGCTGCGAGAACAAATAATGTAAAACAGATGTTCATTATATTGTTAATTTGTGTTTTTTTAATTGATGTCCACGAAATTTCCAGAATTTAAGAGATTTTTCCAACATGTTTTCAGTCGCGAAGTGGACTTAAAACAGCTGAAACGCTAAAATTATTATCTTTTTTTTTTTTTTTTTTTTTTTTTTTTTTTTTTTTTTTTTTTTTTTTTTTTTTTTTTTATTCAGATATATTACAATTTGTTACAAAATGAACAATAATAATATTGATAAGAGACCACATACATACTATATATACAGAAAATAATAATAATGGTCAAATTACATAAAATAGAACATAAATAAATTCATATATGTACAATAAAATAATAATAATAAATAAAAAACAAAACAAATCGAAACAAAAACCTATTATTGAGATAAATAAAAAGTTGGTAAATAAATAAACATCTTACACACAATCATAACTAAAATTATTATCTAGAAAAATATTTTATATACAGTTTTATGTTGTAGTGAAATAACTAAATATATGGTATTAAAAAAATCATGAAAAACGAAAAGTTGAGTGGAAAATTAATGAGAATTGAAATATTATTTTTATTTTATTTATTTTTTATTTTGACCGACAAACAAAGTATAGTTACAGGATTGATTTACTACATTTCAAATAAATTTAAAAAAAAATATTGTTACCATGAGCTATACTAAACGAGATAATGTGTTTATCCACTAATATTTATATTTTTAATGTCTTAATATAGATGTTAATAAAATAAATACCAGAGTGGTTTTAAAAGCAAAATTTGCATGAATTTGAGACAAATCTCTGAGGCTGCAGAATCTTTTTTTTTTCCTCATTTGAGTTAACAAAAAAATCTAAATATATACTCGTATGTGTGTCTAAGAACGACATGTGAAAAAAACATAAAACAGTTTGTCAAATTATTTTCTCCATCCGTTTATTACATACATTATTTTAATGGACAAATGATATGTGACTAATGTTTAATTTTTAAACATTATTATTTGGATATGACAATAATTGATAGAGAGTGGAAACGCCTTAGGGCCATGAGTAGGGGATCGCAAATACAATATTGCTCTAATTACTATTGGCCCATTGGATGTTATTGCCGCCCAATGGTTCAACATCAAAGCATAATTTTCACACTTACTACCCACATTATTAGCCAATAAGGAAATAATTGTACATACTTAATACTATTGGGGCGAGTAAAAGGAAACCGTTTAAATTAAGTTTAATTTTTTTTTACTTTCACTTACAGGGATCACTTGTAGCTGGGTGGCTAGCGTAACAGCCTCCCATGCTAAAGGTCACGGGTTCAAACCCGCCGGTGGTCCTAGGATTTTTTAATGCGAGTAAAAATTCCTTAGTTACGCCGTCCTTCGGAGGGGACGTTAAAAGGTGGTCCCGAGCCTGTGCGATGTCAGGTACTCGTTAAAGATCCCTATCCTAATAAAACCTGGATAGGCAAAATTTAGGACTCCCACTGTAGCATCGTCCGATTAGCCATAGTAGTATAAAGTGACGTTAAATAAATAAAACAAACTTTCACTTACTATATATAGTAAGGGGAAGTATTGCGATCGTGAAAATTTTCGAATTCCAGTTTTCAACGGAAATACACGTTTTAGGGTTCCCTGAGTCCAAATAACCAAGTCGCGCGAAAAGGTCTGTGTTTGTGTGGTAACTCCCGGGCGGAAACGGTAAGTCCTATGATACTAAAATTTCATATTTAAGACAAATATACGCCCGAGACGTTTCGAAACCTTTTTCATCAAAATGAGCTTACCAGAAGAGGCACTTTATTCCATGCATTTTGCATCTTTTTTCGATTTTCTCGAAAACGGTTCCGACGATTTTGAATAAACTCGCTATATCGATGTGACATTTAATGGGTTTTAATATCATGTAGGTTTTATTTGGATAAAAATGGTCTGACAGGGCTTAAATGCCGATATTTTAAATTTTCTTCCCCTAAAGTACCTTTAATTTTGTAGATTCAATAATAATCACTAGATTATCTTGTTAACGCTGATGAAAAACAGATAAATCCAGAAATTGAAATTCGATACCCAACTAAAGGAGAAAACAGAAAAATATTTTTTTAATGCAATTTTTCGTTTTTGAACATAAGAGCAGTAATATACATGTATGATATACCGATGGAAAGCTAAATATTTTAGAAAAAATATTATCTCATACACAAGCTTTTAAAAGTTAATAGAGAGTGATGAAATGAACATAAAACTAACTGATTATTTTAGATAATAATATAATATATTTTGTAATAAAACACATGTTTCTATATAAATTCAATTTAATTAATTATTTAATAGTTTCACGTATTTTTATCTCTAACTGTACTTGAAAATTCTTTAATCGATTTTAAAAATGGAGATAAGTGAAAGTCGTGTGTTGCCCGCACCCGATTTTTTTTTTTTTTAATACACATTTAGCCCTTTGGAGGAAATCATAAGACCAAAGATAACAGTCGAACCATAATAGTATTTTTTTATTATGATGACACGTTATTTGTTTTAAGTCTTACTTTATTAGCATTAGATTAAATAAGTCAATAATCTAATAACATTTTGAGAAAAATAATTGGAAACAATCGCCAAAGAATATTTCAGATCACATATTTAAAGAAATATTAATTAAATTCTATAAACTTCAATCAAGCCAAAAGATACACCTGATCCTGTCCGTCATTGAAAACTGTTTAACCCACAAAACGGTTCACTGTTGCTGGCGTTCATAGCTTGCGCCGTGCCGTATAACATGGCTATTTAAAAATTTTGAAGAATGCCTATAGTCGCTTTCATTCGATATCACCCCCCCCCCCCTGAATGTAAATAATAAAATAACAAAAGAATAAATATGATGTGTTGTTTTTTTACGTTTTATAGAGAAAACTTTTTTGAACCGAACTCTCTCCCCAAAATCGGCAATAAAGGTTACCTAAATCGAGTTGGCTAGAAGAATAGAATGTAGGAGTATAGAATAGAAAGAATTTTTATTTATCAAATTTACAATGGACATGATTTAATAGAAAATTGTTCAAACATCAGCTTCTTTAAACTTACAAATTTAAAATTGTTCAAATTTAAATAAATATAGAAATTTACATTAATCAGGGAAAAAAGTCACTTAAAAGATTAACGTTAGATTTTCTTATTATAATGCCGTGCAAGTTTTATCCTCATTTAAAATATCTTTAAGTTTTTATAATTTCTTAAAACAAACAAGATACTTTAGATCTTTGATTTTGTTTGTTTTATATAATTCATCATGTTTTTGGTTTATTGTTTTCAATAATGAACCTTCATAATCGACCAAAAAAAAACAATTACCCCCTCCCTCGAAATTTGAGGGCTTACGTTTTAATCATGATCCGTAGAACTTGTAACCGAATAAAAAAAATCCGTTTGTCCGCCGTTCGCGGCGTTTCACAAAAACTACTTGACCATTTTTTTTTTTTTTTTTTTTTTTAATTTGCCACAAAAATACTAGGGCAAGCTCCGATTATCCTAACACATAGAAGTTTATATCAGCTGATTATTTTTAAAATGGCGGTCGATTAAAAGTAATTTAATTCAATAACTGTTTTTTTAAGATATAGAAAAAACTCATAAGTATTTTTAACAAAAACACCGCGAATAATTAAAAGAAAAAAAAAATGAAATTTTACACATAAATACGCCCCTAACTCTGTCATTTTTTTAAATAGAAAATATATGTATTGCGTTTAAGAAGCACTTAAGCGCAATTAACAGGAAAAAAAAGGGTTGATCTATATATTCTAGTCACAAATTATAACATATGTTATTATACCAGCAGCAGTGTTATTATAACTCAGTTATTATTGGAGATAGTGAAAAATCGAAAATATTAGCGCTTATGCAAACTTTGAGGGCTTACGTTTCAAGATGCGTAGAATCCGAATAACAATAAAAAAAATCCGTTTCTCCTAATAAATAAATACCAAACTTAGTTCTTTTTGACAAAAAATTAAATTTTCGAAAAAATAAAAAAAAATCACCATTGAAATTGGTTAACAACTAGCAGAGATATAGCGGTTTGATATCAGCAGTAGTGATATGTTATTATACTTTGAATTACTGCTTTTTATATTACTTAATTGCCTATCAACACCTATATAAGCAGTTATACCTTAATATAGTTATTTAGAAATAATAAACCATTGTCTAATAATTTGTAGCTTTTTTTTTTTGTTTTGGTATGCAGTAATAATTTTTTCAAAAATATTTATTAAGATAAATTACAATTTATTTCGATCTAAACAATAGTAATAGTGCTATGCGACTGAACCCATACAACATCTACAGATAAACAATGATAAAGTCAAATTCCAATAAAATAGATAATAAGTAAATACATATATTTGAAAAAAAAAACAATAACAACCTATAATTGAAGTAAACAAAGTTAACATTATATCAATATATTCTAAACAAGGAAGAGCTCATTTAATTATTAAGGTTGATCTTGGGCTGAATAATTCTTCCATTAATGCTCATTCTTTTATTTCATGACGTTTCGGGATATTCTCCCATCTTCAGAAGTCTACAAAAAATTCTACTAAGCAATTTACCATCACATTAAAAATCACTATAATGAAGTGAATGGTTTAAAAAAATTTCATCATATATATATCAATAAAAATATAGATAAAACTGTGAATTTTAAAACTGACTCAAGACATTTAAGTTACCACTACTCTGATTTAATTAAAAAATTAAAAATATAATATAAATGATTAATAATAAATGTTTTAAAGAATTTAACATTATGAAATAATAATAACCATATAAAAGTTAAAAATTGGTCTAATCCTTAATCCAGTTGAGGACAAAGATCTGAGCAATACTCTTGCTCAGATCTGATGTATTTAGATATTGACTTCGTTTTTACTTTTTTACCTGTCAATGTGTGATTAGTGAAAATGTTTAGGATTACAGAATATATAACAAGGTAACTTTATAATATGTATTTATTTATTTAACTAAGTACTATGTAACATTGTTAAATTTTTGCTTTTAATGCCTCCTTATGTTTTTAAAATTTGTTATTTAATAGTTTTAAAAAAAATTTTGTTATCAATTGACACCTAATTTAAAATATTGTTTAAACCATTCACTTCATTATAGTGATTTTTAATGTGATGGTAAATAGCTTAGTAGAATTTTTTGTAGACTTCTGAAGATGGGAGAATATCCCGAAACGTCATAAAATAAAAGAATGAGCATTAATGGAAGAATTATTCAGCCCAAGATCAACCTTAATAAAAGTTAACATATAAATGAACATCATACACACCATCATACCTATATAAAATATTTACAATCTTAAAAGGCTTTTCAAAAGCAGAATCTAAGAGAACCCTGCGCCTCTCTCAGACGCGTCACTAGTGTGATCTTGTTGCAGTAATAAATTTTGAGTAAATATTAAATATATGTAGGAATTCGATTCAGATTGAATTTTGTTGTTTTGTTTTTTCGGAAATATAATTGTATATTATGTCGTTGGGAAAGTAGAGGTTTGCAAAAACCATCATACACACAAAGCTTTTTATTGAAATAATCATAATAATAATAGCAGGCCTACCGAACCCGATGCCGATACCACCAAATACTGTCTCGCCCCCGAGATCAGTCTTAACGCAGTCCTCCCATCGACGCTTCGGTCTACCTTTAGGACGGCTACCAGTCGGTTCAGCGATTACCAACTTTTTCGGAAGTCGTTCCTCACCGAGCCCAACAACTTTACTCGCCCATTTGAGCCTCCGCAATGCTTTCAACTCGATTATACTCATTGGGTAAAAGCTACGCAATTCCGCATTGTGCAACTCCCCAGTGGCCTCATCTCTCTTCGGACCAAATATTTTACGCAGCACCTTATTTTCGAACCTTAAGCCGTTGTTCATCCTTTAGAGTAAGCGGCCACGTTTCACATCCGTAAAGAACTGTCGGAAGAATAATAGTTTTATAAATTCTAACCTTTAAGTTTTTAGACAGAAGCCGCGAGCTAAGCAATTTAGCAACTGAATAATTACACGCATTTCCTGCCTTTAACCAAGACTTTATTTCCTCCTGGATTTCATTTTTTAATACTTAATACTTAAATTTCTCTACTTGTTTAAAAGTATGCCTGATATATCAATATCACCAAGATCGCCACCGTTTCTGCTACTAATCATATATTTCGTTTTTATTGAAAACCATGTATAAATGAAATATAAATGTAAGTAGTTGTAATAGATAGCGATTTATGGTATACTCCGAAGTGTTTTTTTCTTATCCATCACACATGTCGTTGTTCTTTATTAAAGATATATATCAATCAAATCCAGAGAACTTAGGCTCTTTAATAACGGATTACAGAAGATATTAGAGGCTCTAGAGGCATATACTATCCCACTAGAGGAACAATGTGAGGCACAAATAAGAGGGAAGGTGTGAAACCCTCTATAACTTTTAATATGTCGGCAAGAAGAGGGATTGGCTGGCATTATCCCTCTGTCAACAGTGACTGAGCGCTGTACCCTTCCCTCGTCCTTCTGTATTAGCGAATTTTTATTTAGAATGTTCCCGGGCCCCTTCCACTTTTTTGTTAAAACCACTTTGATATTATGCAAAAACGAAGTTACAACCGGAAAAAAATATGGTGCTCGTTCACACATTCACTTAGTTCCGTTGTTAGAATCAATAATTTAAAAACAAAACAAAAAAACTTAAACTGAAAACAGTTTCAAGAACTAAACTACGTTTATAATGATATATTATGTGGTGAACCTGTACACACAAAAAAACATCAGTATTCTCGATAATGAACGCCTGCTTCACAGTGTATTTTTATGTGTTTAATATGTACTATTTTATAAATAAATGTGTATTTCAAGTTAATTACTTTATTCCCCTTAATGCCACCTGATCCCAATAATGAATTTATAAATATGATACCTTAGGAAAAGAAATCCAATAGTTTTATAAAATAATAACCGAAACTTTATATAATAATTAATACAGTTTTGGAGTCACCGCTGCCTTAGAAAAGTAACGGCCGATACATAGTATTGCAGTATTTTTTATATTGTCATTAGAATAATTTTTTTCTTATTTTTTTTTTTATATTTTTTTCATTTATGTTTAAATTAGTTTATTTTTCATTAATTCTTAGCCAATTAAAGATCCTTTATTATTGTAAACCTTATGTTATTCTTTGAAAACAATATTCATTTATTGCTTTTCTTCTTTTTTTTTTTTTTTAAGAAAAATCTTTATTCTGGGACCATGTCCCCTTAGAACAAGAACAATGAAAAAAAAATTGTCTATTGTCCAGTTACTTTAAAATAATAAAACAACGACAGATTTTGATAAATCTATATATCTTTGCATACTTATATACACTTGGAGCACGCACTTATGTGTACACATTTTTTTAAAATTTTTGTTTTGTATTTAAACTCATTCATTTTTCATTTTGTTCAACACAATTATTTTCTGAGGATTGTTTTTATTTTAATGATTTTATTTTATTTTATTTTATGTATATTTTTATCCATAATTGTAAATATTAGTTAATTATGTTCATTTTGTCTGTTGGCTATACATGTTGTACACGTATATTATAAACTGTACAAATTTGTTATTCACAAGGGACACAGTCCCAGAATAAAATTTACTTTCTATTCTATTCTATTTTATTCCAAGTTTCTTTGGAAACATTTATTTTAGAATAAATAATACTGGGTTGTAAAATAAGTCCATAGCATTTTTTATTGGCAATTTCAATACAAATTCCAGATTTTTGTAAATATTTTTAATCAATTATATATATATATATATATATATATATATTATATATATATATATATATATATATATATGATCTATTTTGATCTACTACATGTTTCTATCTTTCAGGCAATTTCATAATTCCGTCCTTTACGTCTTTCGAGTAAAAATTTCTTGTTCTGAACCAACCACTTTTAGACGTTGCTTTCTTCTAAGGCATCATCACTTTACACGCTGCAAGTTTTCCTAATCGTCTGTGAAGCGGATTTACATTTTCGGAAATAAAAAAATCATTAAAATGATTTTTTTCTCTCTTACATTTTGAGCAAGCAAAATACCACTTAAAGATAAGAGATATCGGTTGAAACTTATGCATAAAAGCACTTCAACTAATCCTTTCTTAGAATATGTAAACATAATTGCCCGAGTATAGATGATTTTATAAACACAAAGACGATTAAATTGAAATATTAAAAAACGCTACCAACTTATTTCTCAACCCAACACAGCAATATAAATGATTATCTTCGACGATCACTTAATTTTCTCATTTTTTCAGTACACTGAATTACCTTATAAAACATTCAATATAAGATAAAAAATGTTTCTTTAGCTTTCAAACAGTATACGATACATTTATATTACTAAAAAAAAAAAAAAAATAAAATATATATATATATATATATATATATATATATATATATATATATATATATATATATATATATATATACCTAATAAATGTATTTGGTCTTTTTTACTTTAGTTGGTTATCCGGTTCGTTTAACATGTATATTTTGCCGTTTTATATCAGTGCTAATAAAATGATATGGTTAGTATTTTGGAATATACAAAATTAAAGGTAATTTCGAGGAAGAAAATTTAATAAATCGGCACTTAAACCTTGTCCGTCTGTTCAGAATGACTTGTATGTATGTATGTATTAAGTCCTATTAAATTTTGCATCGATGTAGCAAGTTTGGTTATGATCATTTGAGCCGTTTTTGAGAAAATCGTGAAAAGGTGCAAAATGATTGGAATAAAGTAGATCTTTCGGTCAGCCGATTTTATAGAAAAAGTTGCTGTAACATCTCGGGCGTATAACTGCCTGAAATATAAAATTTCAGTTTCATACGACTTTTCGTTTTTGCGCTAGATTTATCACACACTCAAACACGCACGGGAATTTGTTATTTGGACTCAAGGGACCCAAAAAGGTGTATTTCCATCGGGAACTAGAATTTTAAAATGTTCACGATCGCAATACTTTCCCTTACAATATATTTCATATATATGTAAGTGAAAGTAAAATCGATCAAGTTAGAGAAGTAATGAAAAAAAAAATTCAAGAAACAGATCCAACGAATATTTGCTATATAAAAAACTTACATATAGAAGGGAGGATAACGTTATCTGCAAAACAATGATGCGAAATGGGTTCTTAATGTCCGGCATGAGCTATTTAAATTGCATTAACTAATTAACCAGTCAACGATAGGAAGTATTAGGTCGTGGCGAAGAATAATCCCGTAAGGATATAAAAAATGAAAATATAGTAAACTATTAGATTCTTTTATAGAAAAGGTGAGGACTGCGAGACCATCCTAGGATTGGCGGGAGCTAGGGAACCTGAGGAATTCCCAGTCACTGACAACCGTTAGCTGTTGAGTGCTTCCCTCCCTGATGGAGCTCCCGATTAGCTCCTTGGTTAAAACATTCAAAAGAAACGAGTTAACATCTACAAGGATAAACAGGAAAAAAATTAACAAAAAAAAAAAAGTAGAAGAAGATGAAGAAGAAGAAAGGTAAAAACAAAAGGAAAATTGCCCCGAGCTGCCAACTCTATTATTGAAGAAACATTTGCAGAGAATGTTGTCCCGCTTCCCGTGGTCTTTAGAACATTCCGCGTGAAATGAGTGCTCTTTGTTGTCGGCTAAGTGGACCCGACTATCCGGCAAATAGCCTCACTTAGCAGATAAGGGTTTATAATATAGCATACCGTTAGGACACCAAATAGTTGCCGCCGGCTAGACAGCGACCTTTATTAAAGTCTCCGCGAGAAATTACTACCGTTTCCAGGGGGTTGGAGCTGTATCATGACACCTTGCAGGACTTTGGGGTGTTAGAAAAACGTTTATTCGTCTGAAATTTACTGAAGTTGAAATTACATCAAAAATAAATAATTTTATTCTATTAACAATCCTTAAGAGCTATTCTATAAAAGTCATGCAATGAAATGTAGAAAGAAAAGAAAAAAAATCCATGAACCTCTACAACTCCTGCAAGGTCTTGGGCTCAGTACATACAGAGTTTCGTACTAATTCGTGGCCAACTTGGGAGCGTTGTGGTCTAGTGGATAAAGCACTAGTCTACTGTTGACTTTGACAATTTAATGAATGTATTGATATTCCATTTCTGTTGGAAATAAAGTATAAACATAAAATGACTCATCTACACGATTGAATCACTCTTTATAATAACAATAAGAATAGTTATGTTTTTTATAATGTTTAATTTTTTTCCGGTGAGAGGCATGTTCTAGTGGAAAGAGCACTAGTCTACTGTTCTCCGGGTCCTGGGTTCGAATCCCGGCTGTGGCAGAATATTATTTATTCTGTTAATTTAGTCGGGGAAAGACCTTAGGGTATGGAGACCCTCCTGGGGCAAACCCAGCCTCTTTAAATTGGGTAACCAAAAAAGTTGGGAGAAAACCTGACGGCTGAGCGTGATCAAGGCCTAATCTAGAAACAGTTCGAATCTCTATATGTACTGAGCCCAAAGACCCTTCATATGTTGTAGTGGTACAGGTGTTTTTTTTCTTGGCCAACGTCCGTGTGATATGTAGTGATGAGGCCGAGATCACACTCAGGAGCCAGTTTTTCACCCATTTTCGGTACCCACTTTATAAAGGCAGGGTCTCCTTACCCAAGGGTTGTTCCACGAATGATATGACAAAATAAATAGTATTCTCCTACAGCCGAGATTCGAGATCAGCAGAACGGTAAACTAATGCAATATCTACTAGACCACGCCCCTCTCTTAAAAAAATATATATATATAATCGGCAATATTTTGATCCTAAAGTGTTTTTTTTTATAATACAACAAATAGAAATTAAAAAAAACAATTCTGGATCATAGTCCCATGAGAATAACATTAGAGTAAAAGTGTGTTACCTAGATCTGGCCATAAGACATAAATATTAAATTAAAGAAATAAAACTGATGACTTTTATTAAAACTAGAGAAAAATATGAAAAATGATTCGTGTAAAACAACATAAAAGAAGCAGTGGAGTGAGAGAAAGAAAAATTGCATTAATGGAAAGGTCATCATTTAAATCTCGTAACGTAAAAGATTTAAAAACCTGCCCTGTCATGTAGAACAAAGATACTATATTTTATTTTTAATTGTTTACCTCTGTTCTAGATTTATGTGATTTTAAAAATATTTATTTTATACATTAATGCAATACAATTTTTATCCACATTAAAGAATCTTAGTATCTTATGGTGTCCCATGTCCTATATTCATATAATTAATATATTTGTCAACCTATTGTTTAGATATTTCTTAAGCTCCTGCTTAATTTTCATTTATTTTAAAATTACGAAACAGTAGGTTGTAAAATATATTTATTAGATGAATATAACCAAAAGATACTATGGCTCTATAATAAAGAAAGAAATGGGACTGTTTAAGTGCGTTCCGTAAAAAAAAAAAAAACCTTTACATCTACAACCAGCAATGGGTCTTTGGTTGAAATTGGATATAATAGAATTTAAACGATATTAATATTCATTTTTACGTTCAAAGTCCGATAATTGAACTAAAATTTCCTATTTAGTGTAAGTCCATTCGTTATGTCAGCAGGTGTTAGAAACATAAGATTTGATTGAGGAAGTAGAGATAGCATGGCGAATATGCGTAGGTAGGGAATTCTAGAGGGTAGTAAAGTGGGCAAGAAAGAAATTATAAAAGGTTTTAATTCCAAATTCCTTAAATATATTTGAATAACTCGAAATGACCGGAGTTGTAAAAGCTACTAAGATTCTTAGTAAAAATTAAATTTGACTGTTTTAGTGTGTTAAACCTTACTGAAAATATTTATTATTCTCTTATAAAGGTCCGGAGTCAGAGGTAGTTTTCTAGGTCTTGATAGGTTTTCTTACTGTATTTTAATTAAATAAAAAAATAACATTTTGGTCCTTAAAAAAAAAAAAAAAAAAAATGTACAAATACTACTACGATAAGGGTCTTGAGTTGAAAATGAACAGAGATCACGCTCAGTCGCCAGTTCCCCCCATTTTTTTGACAGTGTACGAGGTTAGATGAACCCCTGAAGGATCTGCCTATCTGATATAAAATAATGAATAATTATCCAACCACAAATTGCAGACATTATCAAGTTAACACTCTATCCACTGTGTTACCACGCAGCCGCTAATTCTAAATTGAGTGTAAATTAGCGAAACGGTTCGTAACTTGTTTGAGGGACTTAAATCTTTGTTTTGGACTCTAAAAGGAAAACATCCAAGTAACCCTTTCTGTGGGTACTAAGCCAGTCGATTATTACCCCTAATATCACTGAGAGCAGCTGACATGCCTACAAGGAGATGAATGGAGGAGGCCTGTTTGAAATTGTTCGGTCTAACTTGAGATCTGATGAGATAGGGTGCCCCCCTAGGTGAGAGGATTCCCTATGCTCACGCCTCGAGTAAATTTTTCCCCAACGAGGTAGGGAAAGGGATGAGGCCAGCACAGAAAGGGCTTTAGAGAGAACTAATTTAGTTTTAAAGCGCCTTTAGGAGGTAGCAATCAGGGAGGGGTTTTGTCTAATGTGACGGGGGGTTGCGGCCCCTTATTGTACCCTAAGCCCGCGAGGATATTATGTAAGATATTGAACCTCTTTCATTGAGGGATCAATTACTGGCTAAGCTCCGGTCCCATTCAACCTCTCCTTCTTATCCGACCTCAATAGCCGGCTCCCTGTTTGTCTAACACCCCTCCAGATCTCCAGGGGGTTTGCAGTATTTTTGAGTGACGATGATATGTGTTTCTAGGTGTGACGGTGTCATTGTTGTTACCACGCCAGCACGAGGCGGACAGCGGACTATTTTAATAATATATCAATGAATGCACGTTTATTAAATATTCATCCCGGAAGGTATAATTAAATACCTAATTTTTCTTCTATATACCTAATTTTTTTACCTATACCTAATACCTAATTTTTTTTCTAACTTTCAGTTTATGCTTGGACATGGCTCAGTAATGCCCTGATGATAGCTCACAAGCTTGGGCCGAAACGTTGGCAAAATTAAAAACTTTTAACAAAAATGACTGATTCCTGACTATTCCACCTATAATAGTTTCTACAGTCAACTATACATCCTCAATTAAAAAAAAAAAATTGTAATCAGGTTGTAAATCATATTCACTGTCACTTTCCACTGAAGAAAAACTATCTTCCAGATTATCATCATTTATTAAGAACGCAATCTTCTTCGTCGGATTGGACTCATCAGACAGAAAAGCGTCGTCATTCGGATTCCTCTTTCTGGCGTCGCACATCTTCTTAAGGTTTTTTTAAAAATAACTTTCTCGCGATAGTTTTATGATTCAATTAAAAACAATTAAGAGAATAATTGCAGAAGTTTACGTCAATGTCCGGTAGAACTTTGGAACATGGCCAAGCAAGGTAAAGGGGTACCTTTACGACCCGCCTAGAGAGTTAACGAGCTAAAATCAAAAATATGGTTAATGGGAAGAGCCTAATTGGAAAAACCCTTCGGCAAAATGGGATATAAGGATGACTCGTAGGGTACCTAAAGTGCATTGGTCTTCAAAGCTATTGTCCGACTGCTACTGAGTTGTTTCACATGAAATGTCTGTTTTATAGTTTCCGAAATACATAAAGGATTTTACAGATCTATGTTGTTTTCTTCCGAATGTTTACATATTTAAAGTAAACAGTTACTAATCCTCTACCTTTGTCTTATAAATATTAGCTTCCCAATCAATTACCCACTTTTAGTGTACCTCCAAATATGAACATGGAAACACGCGATTTTCGAGTAATATTTTTGTACGAGTTTAAACTTGGCCATTCAGGAGCTGAGGCCGCTAGGCCGCTATTTGCAAGGCGTTTGGGGAAGGGAGTGTTAATGAACGGACCATTCGCCGTTGGTTTTCAGCTGGGGATACCGACTTGGAAAACTTGCCCCGAGGAAGACCTCAGTCCCTAATAGACAACGATGTCCTCAAACATACAGTAGAAAGAAACCCCTAACAAACAGTTAAAGGACTCTCAGCACAACTAAATGCAAGTGCATCTACCGTTTCCAGACATTTAAAGTGTATTGGGAAAGTAAAAAACCTCGATACATGGGTACCTCATGATCTCACTGAGCGGCAGCAAGACCCCATGTTTCAAAACATACCGTGCAAAAATTGAAAGAACTGGGCTACGAAGCTCTTCCGCACCCGTTATATTCTCCCGACTTGTCTCCAACAGATTACCACCTGGTCAGGAATTTAGAACCACTTCGTCAAAGGAAAACTTTTTAAAATGATGATCAAGCGATAAGTGCGTTTTCAGATTTTGTTTCACTTCAAAGCTTAGAGTTTTTCAGTTCGGAGATAAAAAAGTTGGTGTCACGTTGGGAAAAATGTGTAGAAAAGGAAGGTAAATACTTCGAATAAAATTATCTTGTTTCCATATCGTATTTTTAATAAAAATCCTTTACCTTGAAAACGGAAATTTCATGTGATACAACCCAATATTTACAAAAAAAAAAAAAAAGAAAAAGACGCTAGGTTCGGATCCCAGCCCAACCTTACCTTAGAAAGGTTAATCATTTAATATAAGTTTATGATTGGAATGGTACTATAACTTTTCTTAAAAAAAACCTACTTACCAGTAGTGGCACTTTATATCATCAGTTTTATTTATTAGTTGATATTGAACCTGAAAAGGTAAATGCTAATTCGAACAAGCTTTACTCTCCAAATACATCGATTTGCTATGTTCCTAAAATTCGACTTTTTACATAAAAACCTGGTGAGGGTGACACGCGACTTTCACTTAGCTCCGTTTTTAAAATCGATTAAAGAATTTTCAAATAGTTAGATATAAAAGTGAGTGAAACTATTAAAGAACTAATTAAATCAAATTTCTATAAAAACATGTGTTTTAATAAAAAATTAATCATATTATTATATATACTAATTAGTTAGTTCTATCGCTTTTCACCACTCTTTGTTATCTTTTAAAAGCTTGTGTATAAGATAATATTTTTTTCTTAATCTTTAGCTTTCCAACGGTTTATTATACATGTATATTACTGTTCTTTTGTTCGAAAACAGAAAATTGCATTAAAAAATAGTTTTTCAGTTTCCTCCTTTAGTTTGATATCGAATTCGTTCAATTTATATATTTACTTAAGCATTGGTAACAAGATATGGTTATTTTTATAGAATGTACAAAATTAATGGTACTTTAGAGGAAAAAAAAAAATAGTATCACGCCACGTTGTGTGAAGAGCATAAGGAGAGGGCCTCTAGCGGACAGAAATGCAAGCGGACGGTCAGCCCAAGTCATGTCAATTTATTTGGGGCCGCGCTCATTTATTTTTTCTTCTAGTGTTTTTTCGATTAGTCTAAAACTTTAATGCTATTTTATTATAACTTTTGCTTTTCTTAGATAAAATATTCTATTTAATATTTATAATAATGCAATTAATTTTCACCAATTGTGTATGTTTTTAAAAAATTCAAGTAAATTACCTAAAAACCATTTAAGTCTGGCACCCGGGACTGTTGTACAAACTCCGTAAATTCCTTCCTCCTACATACTTCCTAATCATCCAATCCTACCTCTCTGAAAGATCCTTCAAAATAAACCGCAATAGTTCCTATTCATCTCTCTTCACCCAGTCTGCTGGGGTTCCTCAAGGCAGTATCCTAGGACCCATTCTTTACACAGTATATACCGCTGATATCCCAACCCATCCTAACACATTCCTTTCTACCTATGCCGATGACACTTGCGTGTTATCGGTTAATAACGATCCTACAATAGCCTCTCGAATTCTCCAATCCCACATCAGAGACCTTGAGGTATGGTGTCAGAATTGGAGAATTAAAATCAATTCCAATAAATCCCAACAAATTACCTTTACCCTTCGTCGGAAACCTATGACATCCTGCCCTACAGTGTCCTTTAATGATATTCCGCTTGTCCCGGTTGAACAGATCCGATATTTAGGACTCCTGCTTGACAAACGACTTACATGGAATCCGCATACAAGACTGAAGAGACAAGAAACTACACGAAGATTTCGGCTACTCCAACACTTACTAGACAGACGCTCTAACCTTTCACTTAACTACAAAAGACTCATTTACATGACCATCATAAGGCCTATCTGGACCTACGGAGTAGAGCTTTGGGGTTCTACTAAACCATCAAACTCTTCCGTATCCAATCCTTACAATCCAAAATCCTTCGCAAAATCCTGAACGCTCCTTACTTTGTCACGAATAAAATCATCCACAATGATCTTAATGTTCCATATGTTGCTGATTTGGCACGTACCAGGTATCACACCTTCCATGATAAACTCCACTCCCACCCTAATCCATTAGTTACAATCCTTGCTTCCTCTTCCATTCCTGATAATCCTCCGAGGCGTCTGAAAAGAAGATGGCCTCGGACCTTCTTGTTTAGACTCACTACCAAAGAGTGCTGTCAATGGGCAGTTTCTCTTCATGTTCATTCCATGTGTTATAACATTACAGCATATTTACTTGATGTATTTTTTGTACAGTTGTAAATTTCAATAAAATATAAAAAAAAAAAAAAAAAAAAAACATTGGGGTTATACCGCACACCCGATCTCCATTGCTCTTAGTGACTTTTTTATTGTTGTATGTATGACCACCGCTATTTCTAATTTGTCTTACCTATAATAATCATTTTATATTAAATCGTAATAATTTAAGTCGATTTGACATTGAAGGCTAAACGTAAATTGAAAAAGGCTAATCTTACGTATAATAATTGGTGCTAATTCCTAATTGTAGACTTTACTCTTATTGTATAAACGGTGATCTCATTAATATTTATGTAATTAAACTGTGCCTTAGTTGTTATATTCCAAAAAACACGTTTGAGCGCATTACCCAAACTCAGGCAATGCCGCTCAAACATATTTAAAAAAATATATTTTCCTACTATTAATTGGTCAAAGATATAAGCTTTTGTGGTAAAATTGTTGATAGTTCTATTATTAAAAACTTACATAAAAAATAATTAAAAAAGTACACTATTTTTTACTTAAGTGAACGCCATCTCCCCTCTCTACCCTATGTATACAACAACAAAAAAAGTTTATTATAATTTAAATTTACACATATATAATAATATTATATATATATATATATATATATATATATATATTAAATCATCTAATCATCGCCGTTTTTTTTTTTTTTTCTGTGCCTTATTCTTCATCGCATTTCATCAATGTTACATCTAATATCTTAAAGATAACTATAATAATATATATATACTCGTATATACATAAGTTAATTTTTAAAATATATTTAGAATAATTTATCGTTATTATTATCATGGACTGGAAAGCTTAGGCTTATGCTTATGATGCTTCAAGACTAATATTGTTATATAAAAATAGTTATTAGTAAATTTTATTGCGTAAACTGAGTTCTCCGGGTTTAAGCAAACATTTACGAAGCACCTAACGACCAATCAGGACCTTCTTTGCTAACCTCTTCCCCTTCACCTCCAACCGCTGTAATTGAAATGTTCGAGAGATCATTTGTCATTGTTCTAGCTGTCTCGGTGAGCGATGGGCCTGATACTCAGTCCACATTAATACAGACATCTTAGGCCTCTCCTTGTTCAAATAATATGTTACCATTTTATTTTAGAGAGAGCTATTATTTTTCTTTTGTATTATAATTTGTTTTTTTTGTTTTTTTTACCTATCACTCTATCTAATACCATGTATATATATATATATATATATATATATAATATATATATATATATAATCATATATAATACCAGTTATACGGATCCTACATTCCCGTCGTCTTATAACTTAATTGTTGATAAGCTGTTTTTATCGATAATGACACTGAAACTACAAAGAGATGATTAATAGTAAAAAATCTATATTTAAATATAAGAATTATTAAGGAATGAAATTTTATATAATAATAATAATAACTTCCTAATTATAATAATAAGTCCCTAAGAATAATATTACAAAATTAAAAAAAAAAAAAAAATACAACTTAAGTGTCAAGAGTAAAAAATATAACAAACAATAAAAAACACTAATGAAAATATTAATTAAGTAAAGGTACCTTCTAATAATAATATTACAAATTAATAGCAAAATTAGACTAAAAAGAAAAATATTATATATATACAAATTGTAATTATTAATTTATTTATTCGGATATATTAAAATTTGTCTCAATGGACAATGATAATATTGGTCTGAGATCACATTCATACAATATTTACAGTATAAACAAAAGGAAAGTCAAATCCCATAAAAAAAAAAATAAATAAAACAAAGTAATATGATAACAAAATTTATAAATTAAATAAATACTAGGTTAACAAATAAATGATAAAAACATGAACACACTCATACTCATCGTACTCATACTTACAGTCCATACAATTTGCTGGGGAATTCCGGACGGTGCTTGTGTTATATATGCAACACAAAATAAAATATTATAGTTAAATAATAGTTTCTTTATGTTTTTACTTATACAGAACTATCCAAATCTATTTAAGTATTAGGGAATTGAAGGTCAGAAGAGTATCAGAGTGACGACAACTATTTTTTTAAATTTATTTATTTATTGAAATTTACGACTGCATTTGTTAATACATCAAGTAAATTAGCGGATAATATATATATATATATATATATATATATATATATATATATATATATATATATATATATATATATATATAATAATAGAGAGAGAGAGAGAGAGAGAGAGAGATAATATACATGAAAAGACATGAGGAGAATATACCCATTGGAAGCACTCCACTAGGTAATCTAAACTAGAAGGTCTCGAGGGCATCTTCTTTTGAGACGCCTTGGAGGATTGTCAGGAATGGAAGAGGAAGCAAGGATGGAAACTAGTGGGTTAAAGTGGAAGTGGAGTTTGCCAAGGAAGGATTGATACCTCGTTCAGGCCAAATCAGTAACATATGGAACATTAAGGTCTTTATGGATGAGTTTGTTGTGACAAAGTAAGGAGCATTGAGGATTTTGGATTGAAAGGATTGAATACGGAAGAATTTGATGGTTTAGTAGAGCCCCAAAGCTCAACTCCGTACGTCCAGTTTGGCCTTATAGTACTGATATAGATGAGACTTTATTATTGTTATATTATTTGATTTGAAATACATTTTTCCATCGAAATATTATAATTCTTATATCAAGCTTATGTTTATTTTAATCCTAATTTCAAGAAGGATTAAAGAAATTTTAATATTTGTCGATTTTTGAAACTATCCTTATATTATTGATAATAATTATTATATTTTTTAAATATTAATTGGTCAAAGTTTTTTTTTCTATCTGTTTGTTTTTATTTATCCCGAAAGTTAATTTTAATCTAATGTGTAACTGTTGACGATCTGACAACAGTTTGAGGGGGCAAAGGTAATGGGACTACAATGATTGGGGGGCGTGGCAAAAGGGGGTGGGGGAAGTGTTTGCATTCAATGGGCTCGTTTAGGTTTGATTAATTAGCCGAGAAAGCCAATCGATCATTGGCCATTGTGATCCCCCTCTCCCTCCCTATTAAAAGTATACGTTACAAATCACCGTGCAACAGAGTTCTCTTTTCAGAGTCGGGTGGATAGTCCTCTAATTAATAACATTTTAATTATCTGATCAGATTGGTAGCACTATAATAATGCTCAGTTTTTGGAAGAATTGGTAAAGACTTGAAGTAAATCGGCCTTCCAACATTAATGAGGCAATTTGCTGATGAAGTAGATATCATTGTTTTATCATTCTTCTTATTCCAAGTCTGTAGTTGTGTACAGGTAAAAGGACGGAGTGGAAGACGACGAAGTTACCTAGTTAGCTAAGGAGCTATTGAGACATACAAACAATATGTATTTTCCAATTCGTACCCTTGTCCATACTGTTAAGATATATAGAATGTGTGAAACACTGATAAACGTGCCACACTGAGATAACACCAGTCTTACTTCCAAAAGAAACAACATACATATGTTTTAACTGGTCAGTAATAAACTCAAGGAAATTCATCCTCACAGTCCAGTCACGATTAGGATGCACCCGAATAACTAAGTTTCGCAACTCCTCACAGTGTTTCAGGAGTAAGCTGCGTAGTTTCGGGAAGGTCATAGATTCACCGTACCCCAGGTGTGGAGTCCCGGTTACAGCTTAGCACATCATTGTGAATTGGGCCGCCTTTAATGCACTGATGCCGAAGTACTAAAGGAATGTGGGCTCTATATCCTATAGAAGAGCGATCTCCCTCAGCTTATGTCTATAGAGAACTGTAAATGAATGAATGAATGAAAAATACCTTTTAATTTGGGACAGCAAGACCCCTAAGAATAATATAAAAGTACATTTTTGAAATTACTTTTCTGGCTTTACAAAGTTTATTAAATTATATATATATATATATATATATATATATATGCATAATTTAAAAACATAATGAATATCAAACAATGATAAATTTATATATATGTACAAAGGTAATATTTGCTACCTTAAAGAATTTTAAGTAAAAAAATAAGTTAAAAATTGAAGAAAATAAAAATTAAATAAAGCACACAGAGGCTAAACAGTTCAACTTAACAAACGCTCGGTAGATGTATATTCTAAGAGATGGATAAATAGTTGACGTTTTAAGGTAGTTAAGGATTGAGATGTACGAATGGACTTTGGGAAGAAATTCCATAATAAAGATGCACGAATGACGTTGACGAATAAATGACGAAGGATGTCTTAAAGGAAGTAGTTTTATGAGAGGGAATGAGGAGGTTTAAGGATTGGGATCTCGTGTTGATATAGTGGAGAGAGGAGAATGGGGTGAACATGCTGCAAATATACAAGGGTTTTTTGGTTGTAAGAGATTGATAAAGGTACGTTCCTAGGAAGTATTGTTGTCGGAATTCAGGGTAGAACTATTTCAACACCAAGCGTACCAAGTGGAATGCACCAAGTACTATCCACGTTTCTAATCATTCGTTTACGAGTGGAAAACTTTAAATTCCCCAGCAGCTTTCAACAGAGGTAGGAATCGACGAACGTAAGAAGAAGGAGAAGCTAGAGTGGTGGTTTCAAAGCAAATGCCCGAGAGAAAATAGCTGAGAAAAGAAACATAAAAATTCCACATAATGATAAACAATTTTAAGATTTATATTGGGAGAATTTCATCTGTGTGTTCAAGAAAATTCTATTAAGGATATAATAAAGATTAAGAACGGATTATAAAATCAGCAAATTACAAGAATAAAAATGAAACATCAAAAGATAGAAGTAATTGAATCAAGTAAATCATTATCCGTTATCATCATTTTAATTGATTTTTATACTGAAAAAAAAAAAAAAAAAAACCCTCAATTCAATGTAATAGTCATATAATACAATGACATGAAATACGTTTAGAGAAGCTTCCAATTGGAATTTCTATCCATTTCTAAACTAGATGGTCCCGGGGCCATCTACTTTTCAGGCGCCTCGGAGGATTATCAGGAATTGAAAAGGAAAAAGGAATTGAAACTAGTGGATTAGAGTGAGTATAGAGTTTGCCAAGCCAAATCAGTAACATAGGTCATTATTAGTAAGTTTAGTTTAGTCCTGACAAAATAAGGAGCGATGAGGATTTTACGAAAGATTCTGGATTGTAAGGATTTCATGCGGGAAGAATATGATGGTTTAGTAGAGCACGATAGCTCTACTTCGTAAGTCAAGATTGTTCTTATAAAAGTCTTTTAGATGAGCCTTTTGTAGCTAAGAGAAAGGTTTGGCCGTTTGTCTAGTAAGTGTTGAAGTAGTCTAAAACGACGAGCAGTTTATTGTCGTTTTAGTCGTGTATTATGAGGATTCCAAGTTAGATGTTTGTCAAGAAGTCCTATGTTTCGGATCAGTCCAACAGGAACTAGTTGAGTGTTATTAAAGTATACTATAGGGCAGGAAGTCAAAGGTTTACGAGGAAGGGGAAAGGTTATTTGATGGGATTTGTTGGAATTTATTATTATTCTCCAGTTCTGACCCCATACCTCAAGAGGTCTCTGATGTTGGATTGAAGAGTTTGAGAGACCACAGTAGGATCATTATTGACTGATAACACACAAGTGTCATCAGCATAGGTAGAAAGGAAAGTGTTAGAATAGGTTAGGATATCAGCTGTATAGACTGTGTAAAGAATAGGTCTCAGGATACTGTCTTAAGGAACACCAGCAGTTTGTGTAAAAAGGGGTGAATAGGAAAAGTTGTGATTTATTTTTAACGATCTACCAGAGAGGTAGGATTAAACAATCAGGAAGTATGTGGGATGAAGGAATTTACGGAATTTGTACAACAGTCCTGGGTGCTATACTATCCGGATACCAAAATGATTACATAGCTTATATTATTTTTATATATCATTCAAATATTAGACCATGCTCATTTTGAAAATATGCAGATAGTAGCTATAAGCATGTCTTTTAGAAAAACAAATTAAACGATTTTATTAAAAACTTAATCAGCTCTATAAACTACAAGTATCAAGTTTGAACTAAAAAAGGAAGTCGAAGTTAGGTTATTTTGTATATCACTTACGAAAAGGACTAAGTTTTCTATTGGGTTGATGCAAAATTAATGCAGGTTTTTAGTAGGTATTGTAAATACGCCATATCTTTACTTTAACCGTATATATTTAATCAAAATAATTTCCATCTGAATCAATGCACTTTTGCCGACGTTCAACAAGCTTTCTTATTCCACCAGAAAAAAAATCCGAATCCTGGACTCAATGAAATCACGAAAAGAATTTTCAATGTCGTCCTGGTTTTGAAAATTTTTCTCCCTCAAAAAGTTGTCCAGATGCCTGAAAAAGTGGAAGTCTGTAGGAGAGAGGTCAGGTGAATAAGGCGGATGTTGGAGAACTTCGTAGCCCAACTCGTGCAGTCGTCGAAGCGTTGGTTGTGCAACGTGTGGTCTGGCGTTATCGTGGAGCAGGATCGGCCCCTTCCGATTCATCAATGCTAGGCAAAGACGTTGCAATTTTTGAGTTCCGAGTTCCGCCGCCATTTCTCGAGTGGTTTTGGTTGGGTCTTCTTCCACTTTTGACCTCAGCTGGTCGTTGTCCAGAGCAGGATGACGGCCCCGACCTTCCTTGTCTTTCAGGTCGAAATCTCCTCTGCGAAACTTCTGGAACCAACGCTGCACCGTGCACTCATTAATAGCCCCCTGACCCCACACTTCATTAATATTACGAGCCGTTTGCGCAGCGCTGCGCCCTAATTTAAATTCGTAAAAATAAATTTGACGAAAATCGCACTTTGACATTTTCGATTCAAGACCTTTGAACACACTGAACAAAACGATTTTACTAAACAAATTCATGGTGAAAGAGAGGGTATTAGATAAGGTTTGTTTTGGTATAATAATGATCAATGTTAGGATTAGCTTTGTTTACACAATTGGAATTAAGATATTGCAATAGAGGAAACCTGCATTAATTTTACATCAACCCAATATTTCGAAGGATGTACCTGATTTTCATATTTTAACGACTGTTTTAATTATTTTTTTATTCTATGTTCGAGTCGTCAATCTCATTGAAAGAATTCTTAACAATTGGTATATATGGATTAGTTTATTCCTAACAAAGTAAGGAGCGTTGAGGATTTTACGAAGGACTCTGGATTGTAAGGATTGGATGCGGGAAGAATTTGATGGTTTAGTAGAGCCCGATAGCTCTACTTCGTAAGTCAAGATTGTTCTTATAAAAGTCTTTTAGATGAGCCTTTTGTAGCTAAGAGGAAGGTTTGGCCGTTTGTCATTTAACTAGGATACGATTTAAAATGGAAGAGAACCATTTTTTACTAGATTCTCCAATTAAAAGGATACGAATCGAAGCAATTTAGTAGTAACTAGGGGCACCTTTTAATATCACAACTCTCTTCCCGATGCAAGAATCGGTCCGAAATAACATAGGCCTGTCTATATTAGGGAGGGAGGGCTGGTTTACGCGCGAAAAACACTAATTTTACTATTTCGAAAGATATGCCCAATTTGAATACCTCGTGAGAAGAAAATGCTATAAAAGCTTAAGTGGTTAAGCTAGCTTCTTCTTGGCGTCCGTTTCCAAGTCTTAATTGGCTATTAACTTCCATCTTTAATAAAACAATTACTGACAGTTGACGCTGAGCAGGCAATAGCACATGTATAATACTTCACAGCAGATTTCAAAACTAAAAATAAACAGATTTAGAATGTTTAATGTTCATAGCATGCTACCGACGCACAGTGTGGCGAGCCTATGCATTCGGTGGAAATAGCACCAATATCTGAAATTTCGAATTTCCCCATATATATATTTTTTTATTAAGCTGTTCTAAGTTTCTATTATCATTTTCCATCATCAGTTTTATTTTAATTCAAATTTTCCACCAAAGATATCTTATTAAAACGACCGTCTATGGAAAACTTGCTTTTTTTTAAAATTACAACGACTATTTTGATGATTATCATAATCAAGTTTATACAGCTTGAACTTTTATAGATTCTTAAAGTTTTTATTAATGAAAAACATAAAAAAAATTTAATAACGAAAATCGACCACCACAGAAATTAACTAGAAGGTTTATAGTTAACTTTCCATTAATAATTACCTGCGGATTAGTGACGGTTTACGAGAAAAATTTATATTAATTTTTTCCCTTTTAGCTCTTGCTTTTTTTCAAATGTTGTCCCTATAAATTCCAGTTTCTTTGTTTTAAATCTTTGTTTATACTTTATGAACATATTATTGTCTTTAATTCTTATAAATCGTAAAATTTAATTATCACCTGATGCTCTAAATTTGTTAATAAATTAGTTTTCTCTACCTTTCTTTTTAAATATTTCACTAAACCAGCATACCTAGAGATATTTTTTTTTTCGTAATACATAATTATGTACAAACATAATTAGTAAAAGTAACTAATTATAATATTTTGAATAAAAATTTGAATGGATTTCGTACATGATTTTTATTTTCAATTGAATGGTACCTACTACTCCTCTTATATGGAAAAGAGGGGTTTTGGTTTGCCCAAAAATTCCGTAATCCTTTTATAGGGTTCCTCCTATCAAAAAAAGTGTCTTAAGTAAAAGTTACAGGAAATAGGGTGTAGAACCAATTTACGACGTCAAATCATAAGGTTTAAATTTAAAAATAAAATAAAAAATGTCTTCTGGGATACCTTGTACATCAAAATTAAAATCTGGATACAGAAATCGATTCCTCGTTAAAAAATGAAAAAATAAAATTTTGGGTTTAAGATTTAAGCTCTTTCCGTTCGGCAAACATTCTGGTCATAATACTACTATATGCAATAATTTGGTGTTTCGCCCCAGTGTGCGACGCCCGTGTTGCCGTATGGAAAGATAGGGAGAAATAAATATAATTAGTCAGTACAAAATATAATTTGTTTATTATCAGAAGTTAATTATACGATGATCGATTCATAAGAGTAGGACAACGCAGAAACTCAAGAGCTAACTATTCAAATTACTGTGATAAGCCATTTAACTATAAAAATTCCACCTTTTTCTGCCAAGAAGCCTGAAGTTTATGTAGCTAATAATGTTCGTTGCCTTTAAGAATTGAGAGAATGGCTTTATTTCTCAGATAAACAAATTGAAGCCCTTCATGCCACTTTAAGACGCAACCGAAGCTGAGAACACTGATAGTTAGATTAGAACAATGGAAACTGTCAAAGATTTTACCTATACCTGTGCAAAAAGAGATAAAGAGATTTCTCAATAGCCAATGCCTGCTATTTCATCTCAGGAAGATTAAATTAGTGGGAGGTTCATCGCCTTCTTATGAGCCTAGAGGATGAAGGGCCGAACACATTTAGTGATGTGAAGCCACGTGAATGGGAAGCCCCTCCGTGTCTTACCGAAGACAGGCGGTACTTACACCTTAATATATTACTTTAACGGATCTTATATACTCCATAAGGATTTTATGATTTTTTATGGGTTCTCTGGGGGAACTGTATACATGGTAAAGGTCTTTACCACCAACAAAAATAATTCGCATATATAATGAGGATTATGAAATTAAGAGAGTTTTGAGAGTGAACTGAGACTGGTTGACTGTGTGAATAGTTCAGGGTGCAGTCGAAAGAACACACAATTAAGATATAAACTTAATAAACTGGTGCCGACTTTTCGGACGTTTCGGCGTCAGAACAATGAATAAATTAATAAATTCATTGTTCTGACGCTCTCCTTCAAAGCGCCCCGAAGAAGGCCTATAATGTAGGCCGAAATGTCGGCACCAGTTTATTAAGTTTATATCTTAATTGCGTGTTCTTTTGACTGCACACTGAACTAACTTCTCTCACATAATAGTGTTTTATTTGAAACGAATAAGTCGGAGGGTAAATGATAATTCACAAATAAACAAATATTATGCTGCCCAAATATCTAAATCATACAATGAAATGAATTTTTATTCTGGGATCAAGTCCCCTTAGAATAATGAACTATAAACAGAAAGAAATCCTTATGGTCTGGTAACTTCAAGAAAATATGTATAAAAATATATATAAAAATATGAATATAAAAGTAAATATATGTATACATGTAAAGGATTAAATATTCATTATATCTGTAAATCTTTGCAAATTTATACTATATATATATATATATATATTTTATATATATATATATATATATATATATATATATATATATATATATATATATATATATTCATATAGGGAGGCTTTAATTTTTATCGGTTAGTTCCAAAGAATTGAAATTAAAAAGCCAAACACCATTTAGTTCAAACAAGTAATGGATTTTTTCCCCTACTTACTACTCAGTGTTGACAAACATAATCACGGACATCATCCCCTTACAACGTGGACTGATATATAATTAATTCAGATTGCCTTGACAATTTGTTGGGATAAAATGTTAATAGGACCTTAATGGAGACAATATCTCAGTTCCCTTGCCTCAGGGCATCGTACCCCGTTTCCGTTGGAACGGGTTTCACATCTTATCGACGGCCCATCACATTGCTTCACTTGTTCCTTAATGTTACGTAATGCTCATTAAATAACTTACAGTCCCACTTTAAAACAATGCTAAACACACACACACACACACACACACAAACACATACATACATATATATATATATATATATATAATATATTATATATATATATATATATATATATATATATAGTTGTATATATACACAAAAAAAAGGATTATGAACAAACAAAAAAGGAAAGTAAGAAAGAGAAGCTCTTAGATACTAGAGTTGAAGAATTTTAAACTAAGCTAAAATAAATTAATTATTCCACAATGCTAGGATTTGCGCAAAATATATAAATATAAATTTTATTATATATGTATATATTATTTTGAGTGAATTATTTTAATTATATAATTATATTATTTTATATTACAACTATAGTTCTTATGTTGAAAAACATACAAATCGCATTAAAACAATATTTTTCTCCTTTCTCCTTTAGTTAAATATTGAAATCGTTCGACTTATATATTTTGTCTTTTTTTATCAATGCTAAAAATATGACATGTTTAATTTTTTCAAATCAACAAAATTAAAGGTACTTTAGAAGCAGAAAATTTTAAATATCGGCATTTAAACCCAGTCAGACTATTTGAATCAGAATGAAATCTACATCATATCGAACCCAATTAATTTTACACTAATATAACGAGTTTATTCAAAATAGCGTCAGCCGTTTTTGATAAAATCGTAAAAAGGTGCAAAATACAAGGTATAATGTGACTCTTCTGGTTCGCTGATTTTGATGAAAAAGTTACTGTGACATCTAGGGCGTTTATTTGTTTTAAATATAAAATTTCAGTTTCGTACAGCTTTAATTTCATGCTGCACACACAGACCTATTCGCGAGACGGATGTTCACTTTGCTAATTTAGAGAATCAAGAGCAAATGCATACTCTTGAAAGATGGCAAAAACGCTGGAACTTCTGGAAGATGGACTTACCGCCTGATTCCCGCTATATCGAAATGAATATCCCGAAAACATATAGATATCACCTATAGATTATCACAAATAGACCTCACTCAACTGCTTACTGGGCATGGTTGCTTCAGAGCCTGCTTAGCCCATTTCAAAATAGAGGAAAGTTCATCGTGTCCATCTTGTGATCCCAAAGAAGAAGCAGTGGAACATTCATTCTTCTCTTGTTCAGGATTCAGGAGCTAGACAATCATGTCGGAACTAAATCATCGCCAGAAAACTGTCGCTTTGATGATGACTACTCAGGAGAGTTGTAGTGCTGCAGCTGACTATGCAGCACAAATCGGCAGAAAGCTCAGAGCACAGGTGCAATAAAGAATGTGCGGGGCACAGGCCTAGCTTACATCAGAAGTCAAAGATAAAAGTAGGCATTTAGTCCTTCTGCCTCCCTCGAAGTAATGCCTGACAGCGGTTCCGCGGTGTAGTAAAGACGAATTGGGAGGTGCTTTTTCAGTGAGTAGGAATCTCACACTGTGACTTGATTGTCGTACTTCGATTTGATTTTTTCCTACCCAAACAAACAAAAAAAAAATAAAAAAACTTTTCTTTGTATAAATTTTATATATAGGGAAGTGAAAGTAAAAATACGATTATTATATGTTTATTGAAAGTGGGTCGACTTGATGTATATTTGACTTGTCAGTTTCTTGAAATTTATAAGATGCGTGGTACTTTTTTTTTTTTTTAATTTCTTATATGTTCAAGCACCAACTATTAAACGAATGTGCAATTCACCGATCAGCTTAAGTGTTGTGCGTTAGCCGAAATGTAGAATTTGGTTGGCTGCTCATTGAGAATATCTAACGGAGGGGGCGTAGGAAGGGGGGGGGGAGAAGGGGCAGGTAATCAATGGCCCGGCCCTTTCTCATTTTAAGGAAAAAGGGACCCCCCACCCTTTCCTTTTACACTTCCACCCCGGGAAGATGGTATAAAGGAGTTTGCTGTCAAAGGGCTTCCTTCTTTGTCCCCTCATAATGTACCCGAGCTTACATTATGATCCGGCCAAAGTCGAGGTAATGAAGTTGAACCAGATGTGTTCGGCCAGGAGGCGCTGTATGGTGTTTCTTAATTCGGAAGCCAAGACATAATATGGAAGACATAAAATAAAAAAGCAATATGAGCTTAATTATTTTTATATTTTTCTTCTAGGTTAGAAATCCATACCATAGATTGATTTGATTTAAAAAAATTGCGTTTTTTTTTTCTGCTGTGTATCTTAGGATGCGTTTATACTGCACGCGTTTTGTTGGCTGAAGACACTGAATTATAGGAATTCCCTTATCGCTTCAGCCGCCAAAACGCGTGCAGTATAAACACGCTCTGAGTCTGTTGGTGTTGTTCAGATCGAATTTTTGACGAAAGTTTCCTATTATAATTTTAAGGGAGGATATTTTTTCTTATACGTTATTTGTCGCTAAGAACTAATTTTTAGTAGCTGTATTAGTTTGAATGAAAAAAGTCACGTTTTATTTCTCATTGTGTATAAAAAAACTACGATCCAGCTTTCTTCGGATCGAACATTTGACGACGGCGTCTTCTTAATTAAAAGGAGGATATTTTGTGTTATCTAAAATTTGTCGCTAGAACCTAATTTTCAGGAGATGTAATAATTTGAATGAAAAAAGTCACGTTTTGTTTCGTAAAATCATCAAACGCGCTTGATATGCTCTAGGTATTTTAGTGTTTTTCAGATCGACTATTTGATGATAGTTTCATATTAGAAATTTAAGGGAAATTATTTTTTGTTATATAACATTTTCCGATTTGAAAGAAAAAACTAACGTTTTTATTTATTTTTATTGATGACACGCTTAATACACATTAGATATCTTGGTATTGTTAGACATTTTAAGAAAGTTACCTAGATCTTTAATGGAAAATATATTACTTTTATATAACATTTTTCTATGATACTTTGTAAAAGAATTTTTTTTTTTTATTCATATTTTATTGAATTTTACAACTGTATTAACATAAATACAATAAGTAAAACTGTTGAACTTTTTGTAAAAGAAAGAGCGAAGATCTTAGTGATATTGATATACCAGGAAATGCGTTGAACATGCAGAGAAATTTAAGTGTTTAGGTTCTATGATTTTTTTTTTTTTTTTATTTTTTTATTCGTATGTATTACAGTTTGTCACAATGGACAATAATAATATTGCTAAATGATCCCATTCATACAATATTTACAATATAAACAAAAGAAATGTCAAATTACATAAAATGAAACCAAACTAAATAAATTTAAATAAATAAATTTCTAATGAAAAAAAAGAAATTCATGAGAAAATTAAATCGCGATAAAATGGAGGGAAACGCGTTGCGAAATTTATTGGCTCGAAATCGATTCTATCTTTTTTTTTTTTTTTAACTTCTTTATTTACATTGAAATACAGACATTTTACAGCAACATTTCTAAGTAGAAGTCACTATCCCACTAGGCGAGCCGTGTGTGGGAAATAGTTCACTTGCGGCATTTCAATAAAAGTACAATAATAAACAGTAACAGTACACATAATGATACAATAAAAAAAAAAAAAATAAAAAAAAATAAAAAAAAAAAAAAAAAAAAAAAAAAAACCTGTACCACTACAACCCATGAAGGGGCTTGGGCTCAGTACGTATAGAGAGTTGTACTGTTTCTAGGCCAACGGCAGTGCGATGAGGTGATTAGGCCTTAATCGCGCTCAGCCGGCAGGTTTTTCCCCAATTAATTAGGGTACCCACATTATAGAAGCTGGGTCTGCCCCAGGAGGGTCTCCATACCCTAGGGTCGCCCCCCGACTGAATTAACAGAATAAATAATATTCCGCCACAGCCGGGATTCGAACCCAGGACCCGGAGCACAGCAGACTAGCGCTCTATCCACTAGACCGCGCCGCTTCCTACACATAATGATACAATACAATGCTTAAATAATATAACACAATTTTTATAAAGAAACAGTAACACAGTACACAGTCTGAAGCAGTAATTGAGTAAGCTAAAAAGCTATAAGGAATACAAGCTATAAGATATAAGACTTCATATAACTAAACTAACAATTAACGTCACAGAACGCAACACATCATAGATTGTAGAGGTACCAAATCATAATTTATATTGTTATTTTATTTAATGTAAATAATTTTTTCCACTGAAACTGTAACGCAATGTAATTTTTTCAACATTATTTCAAATAAGGAGTTTAATTGGACTTTTGTATTTTTTTTCATCAGATTTTACCCTTGTCGAATCCATAAAATATCAGTTTTTTTTTTTTTTTTAAACATGATTTATTGAAATTTACAACTGTACTGAATAATACAAGTAAATATGATGAAGGAAAAATGACATGAAAAAGACTTGTAGAAGAACTACCCAATGGTAGCACTCCTATAACTATTCTAAATTAGAAGGTCTCGAGGCCATCATCTTTTCAGACGCCTCGGAGGATTGTCAGGAATCGAAGAGGAATCTAGGATTGAAACTAGTGGATTGAGTGGGAATGGAGTTTTTCATGGAAGGAGTGATATCTGGTTCGAGCCAGATCAGTTACAAATGGAACATTTAGGTCTTTATGGGTGAGTTTATAAGTAAGGAGTCTTTTGTAGTTAAGTGAGAGGTTAGAGCGTTTGTCAAGTAAGTGTTGAAGTAATCGAAATCGGCGAGCAATTTATTGTTGATTCAGTCTTGTGTGCGGATTCCATGTGAGGCGTTTGTCAAGGAGGAGACCTAGGTAGCGGATCTGTTCAGCCGGGACAAGCGGAATATCATTAAAGGATACTGTAGGACAGGAGGTCATTGGTTTACGACGGAGGGTAAAAGTAATTTGGTGGATTTGTCCGAATTTATTTCCATTCTCCAATTCTGACACCATATCTTTTTACTTTTAAGTAATAAAAAATATGAGAAAAATGCCAACGGTAAAGCTTTTGTCTTTACGCCAATGACAATCCAAACCATATTTTTTAAGAAAGAATTCATAAAATTATTATTCTCCTGACGGTACTAGAGGGGTGTGAAATGTAGTTGCTTACTTTGATAAACAGCGCCTTAAGGTTTTCGAAAATAAGGTACTACGTAAAATATTTGGTCCAATGAGAGGTGAGGCCACTGGGGAATTTGATAGGGTACACAACGCGGAATTGCGGAGCTTGTACCTTGTCAGTATAATTGAAATGAAAACATCACGGTGCCTCAAATAAGCGTGCAAAGTACAGGCATCGAAGTTTTAAGTTCACTAAGCCTATTATTATGATTATTATATAAAACTTTTCGCCATGACCCGTTTAGGAGCCGTATTAGTTTAAATTAAAAAAAGATTTTTTTTTGTCTAAATAATACGCGCTTAGATAGAACATTTGACGACTATTTTCCACTATGAATTTCAAGACTTCAAATAATCAAACTAACAATTAATTGCTTATGATGTCACAGAACGCAATACTCAAGGATTATAGAGGTACCAAATTATAATTTATATTATTATTTTATTTAATCTAAAATTAAATTTTTTTTCCAATAAAACTCAATGTAATATTTTAAACATTATTTCAAAAAAGGAGTTAAATTAGAGTTTTATATTTTTTGCATCAGCTTTTACCCCCGTCGAATCCCTCATAAAATATCAATTTTTTTTTTTAGTTTTAAGTAATAAAAAATATGAGGAAAATTCCGACGGTAAATCTTTTGTCTTTACGCCAATGACAATCCAAATCGCATCCTTATCTGACGTACGCCTAAAGATAAATTGCACAAGTTCTTAAATTACTCATTAATGAATGCATTTTGAAAGGTAGCAAATGCAAAAGAGCTGTTTGCAAAACCGGTTTCGAACTCACATCTCCATACGTTGATAAGGACGCCGTGACAGTAAACTACCAAACCTCTCTTGGAATGGGGTTTCGCATTACCTCTGCCACGATAGCTCGTTTTATGTTGCCATAACTTATCAACAATGGAAGTCAAACAGTCATTATCTTGTAAGCCTTTCTGGGTTCTCCAACATTCTGCTTTTAAGTACGTTAGGTTGCCATGGAACTCGTTAGTAGCTACACCTCTACGGGTCGATATTTCTCCTATACAATATGAAATAACTATCTTGAGAATTTATAGTTCTTGATCGAACGATACGTCATAAAGTAAAATAGATGCGCGAACCTGGTTTAAAAAATATAATCCCTCTGACGGAAGAGAATCTTTCGAACTGTATAATCCTTTGGAAGAAGAATGTCGCAAAACGTACATTTTCGTATCCTTTTTTACTTTCCCACGAAGTACACATTTAGGTTACTAAACTTCAAATTACCTAAGTCTTACATAATGGTTTTTCTATTTGGTTAATCTACAACAAAATCGCAAGAAGCGCAGATGTATGCTTAGGATGACAAAATTTACGTCACTGAATACAGCTGCTAGGAATGCACCATTTTGGTAAGGAGATGCCCAGGTGATAGTGAATATGAAGAACTTTTTACTGCAGCTGAGCAACTTGTGCGGCCACTCACGAAGACAATGCTTTCTCAAATGGAAGCTTTTTAAGTATTGGAGTTGGAAAAATTGGAGTATAGGACTATTTTCAGGCTAAATGGAAATCCCACTGATTCTTGATCTGCGTTTCAAATTTCGGAACAAACTCATTAAACTTTTTGTTTTCTTTTAATTTATCGTTGATTCCTTTATTCAATCGCCACCCTTAATTTCAATGATCCACCTCTTTAAAGATTACTCATTGGCTAATTTCCATTCCACTCAAACCCACTAGTTTGAATCATTGCTTAATCTACATGGAATTACTCTGCGTTTTAATTTTTTTTTTGTTTTCAAGTTAAAGTCGACATTTTCATTGATAGGATTCTTAACGATTGGCATATATTTGTCACTAGGATACGATTTGACTCAATTCCCTTCTAAAAAAAATACGAATCGAAATATTTCAGTGGTAGCTAGGTCCACCATACTAAAATTTTACTTTACTAGAATTACTATATTAAAACTTTTTAATATAGAAATTCTCTTCCTGATGCAAGATTCGGTACTATAAAGCATATTTCTAATTGTCTTTATTAAGGCAGGAGGGTGGGTTACTCACAGAAAGGGCTAATTTTACTATTTAATTGTATGTGAGTGTGTTCATGTTTTGTTCATTTATTTATTCACCTAGTGTTTATTTAATTAATACATTTGTTTACTGTATACCTTTATTTTATTTTATGTAATTTGACATTCCTTTTGATTATACTATAAACATTGAATGAATGTGATCTTACAGCAATATGATTATTGCCCATTCAGACAAATTGTAAGATATCCTAATAAATAAATTTAAAAAAAACAAGGAAAAAAAATACTGCTTCGAAAGATATCTCCGAGTTTAATATTTTAAGGACTGTTTTAATTATTTAAGTCGCCATCCTCGTTAAAAGGATCTCAAAAATGGGCATAGCTTGTAACTAGGATACTATTCCAAATGGATGAGAACCACCATTTTTGACACGATTCCCTTTTAAAAAGGATACTTATCAAAACATTTTAGTGGTAACTAGGACCACCATACTAAACAGAACAGTTTTTAATATAGAAATTCTCTTCCTGATGCAAGATTCTGTACAATAAAGCATATTTCTAACCGTCTTTATTAGGGCAGGAGGGTGGGTTACACACAGAAAGGGCTAATTTTACTATTTAATTGTATGTGAGTGTGTTCATGTTTTGTTCATTTATTTAATTTATAAATTTTGTTACTATATAACTTCGTTTTATATTTTTTTTTTTTGTGTGTGTAATTTGACATTCATTTTGTTTATACTGTAAATATTGAATGAATGTGATCTTATATCAATATTATTATTGTCCATTGAAACAAATTGTAATACATCCTAATAAATAAATTTAAATTACTGTTTCGAATGATATGTCCAAGTTAAATATTTTAAGGACAGTTTTAATTATTTTTTTTATTCCAAGTTAAATCCACCCTAATAATAATAATAATAAAATAAAACATTTCACAAAGTAATTGGAAAAACAAGAGCTAAAGGGGGAAGGGATACTGGCAGGCGCTTTGAATAGCCAGAAACGAAGACCTCTTTATCGAGGACAGTATTAATGCCAAGTAAATCCTGTCTTTGTGGGGAGGGAACGTTTTACAAAACAATGGCTTAAGGGGAATAAAAATGGACGGAAAATCGAGTGATTGGGCTCCGCCTCGGGTCCGCCGACTGGGGGTTGGGTTCCCAAAGCTGATTCAATTTATGAGTCAAAGGGTGAATGGGTAATCCTTTTTAAAATAAAACACGGGGCTTTGGCGGGGGCGTTTGGGGGGGGGGCGCTGAAAGGGCGGGGCCATTGTGGGAGCCACAATGTAAAACAAAGTTCTTTCTAAACCTAATCCATCAAAGGGCTCCCCGCTAATAGCTATTATAGAGTGGAGTTAATGCAGCTCCCTCATGGAGCAATTGAGAGATAAGCTATGTCGCCAGCGGGTGATTAATGTCCTACTGCTCTCGCTGTTTTCACTTACACCCACAAAACGGCACGGAGACACTTTGTTCCTTCACAATCGGGCTAAAATATTGCTCCTGCCCGGAGTCGATAATTTATAGGGCCCGTGGAACGGGAGACAGAGAAGACATTGTCCCGATGGTACTCCACCCGAGCACTGAGATATCTCGACATGGCCATAGCGGCTAAATGAGACCCCCCCCCCTTCCCCTCAAACGACTCTTTTTATTTACGATCCTGGTCATCTTTTGTGCTTCGGGCTCTAGTTAAAATCCGTATCCAATATACAAATGAGTCGTTGATTTTCATAATTACTAAATAATAATATGTTTTATTAATTATTTGCATTATTAATGAAAATTACATCTGTACTAATATTATAACGCTGAAGAGTTTGCCGACGTTTCCGACTACTTCAACACTTACTGGACAAACGCTCAAACCTTCCACTTTACTACAAAAGGCTCATCTATATTACCATCATAAGACCGATATGGACCTACGGAGTAGAGCCATGGGGCTCTACTAAACCATCGAATTCTTCTCGTATCCAATCCTTACAATCCAAAATCCTTCGGAAAATCCTCAATTCTCCTTATTTTGTCACCAACAAACTCATTCATAAAGACCTTAATATTCCATATGTTGCTGACTTAGCCCGAACCAGGTACCGTTCCTTCCATGACAAACTCCATTCCCACTCCAATCCATTAGTTTCAATCCTTGCTTCCTCTTCGATCCCTGACGATCCTCCGAGGCGTCTGAAAAGAAGATGGCCACGAGACCTTCTAGTTTAAAATATTTTTAGAGTGCTGCCACTGGGTAGTATCTCTACATGCAATTCATGACATTTTTCTATTTTGTCATCACATTTACTTGATGTATTTTTGTAATACAGTTGTAGATATCAATAAATATGTTATAAAAGAGTTTGTTTGTTTGTTTGAACGTGTTAATCTAGAAACTACAGGTTCGAAATGAAGAAATGAATGAGGAAGGCTTTTGGCTATATTACATCACGTTGCGACTGGCGGACAGGGCCGCCAAACAAGCACTCACCCTTCCAGGTCAAGGTATAGCAATCCTAACACCGCGAGATATGTCTCATCCACTCCAAAAGGAAATATCATATGCCTGGGAGTCCATGTGAGACGAAAGTCCTGCTAGACAAACTGAAAACCGTCAAAATTACAGTAAAGCCTTAGTCCTCATCATATCGCTCAAGCCGCGACAGGAAGTTGTCCTAGCTAATAAGGATAGGCCACACTAACATGACCATCTTTATCTCATTTACCAAACGATGACCCCCTAAGTAATAATATCTTAACTATCAGCCACATTTTAGACGAATGCCCTTTTTATAGGACAAGTTTAAATAAATTTGGACTCAGACCTAATATATCCTCTATACTCTCCGATAATGAATACAATATTTCGGCGCTGTTCAGGTTTCTAAAGAGTCACCTATTATTTAATAAAATATAGTCTTTTAATTTAATTTAATTTTTATCTACTATTTTACTTTATTATTATTACTATTATTATAAGCTTAATTTATTAATTTTGAAAGTGGCCACGGGACCTACTGCCTTAAAATAGTGAAGTGCTACCACTGGGTTGTTCTTTCTCAAGACATTTTCATGACTTTTTTTTTCTCATTCCTCATATTTACTTATTGTGTTCTTAAATACAGTTGGAAGATGGCCAAAAGACCTCTTACCGTAAGTTGGACATTGGAGTTCTACCAATGGGTAGTTTCTTCACAGGACAATCATGTGACTTAATCTCATATCTTTCCCATTTACTTGATGTATTGTATAAATACAGTTGTAAATTTCTTTAAATAAATATTTTAAAAAAAATACAGTTGTAAATTACTATAAATAAATTTTTTTAAATATCAATTTTGATTATTTTTTTTTAAATTAAAGAGAACTATAGGTGTTTATGACCCCTGGGTTTTACGCCTCGAAACCCCAAACAACAACAACAATCACTCTGCGACCAATAGGAGCGAAGAATCACTCAAAATCTGGAGAAAAAACGGGTAAAATTAACCTCGCATCCGAATGATTCTAAATGATTTACCTTTTAATTTTAAAATAATTCAATTTCACTTTAAGTTATCTTTTGCCGTAAAAATTAATAAATCTCAGGGCCAAACATTTACGATTTACGTCAAGACTGCTTTTACACGGCCAAATATATGTCACATTCTCAAGATGGGATTGCGGAAAAAATCAGTATGTTTTTCTGCCACAAGAAAATAGAACTAAAAATATCATTTACGCAGAAGTACTTTCAAATATATTATTTTAAAAACTTCCTAGTAGCGATCTTAATAACAGAAATTAAGAAGATGGCCTCGGGATCTACTTACTTAAATAAACATCGAAGTTCTACCGCTGGGTAGTTTCTTCACAAGCCTTTCACGCCCTTCATTATAATTCAATACTTTTACTTATTTTATTTATGTTAATGTACAGTTGAAAGATTCAATAAAACATAAATAAAAAAAATAAAAGAAATTGACGCAGACGAAGTCTTAGGCAACAGTAAATTCTAGCTATATATTTTTAAATTACCTATATATGAAATAGAAGTAAGAGAAAGGATTGCGAGCATAAAACATTTTAAATCCGTTTTTAATGTAAATATACATTTTAGATTCCTTAAGATCAAATAACCAATTTTCGCAATTAGTCTCTTTTGTTGAGTAGGCCAAATCTTAGCGATGAGTTGTAGAGCCGAGGTATGAGGTAAATCTAGGCAAAAATGTAATTTGTACATAATGAAATTTTATTTAAGACAAGTACTTAACTCGGATATTCCATCAACTTTTATTAGAGCAATTCTACATGATACATTTTACAGGTTGTGTGGTATATGGCGGCTTCTCGATGGTGCTTGAGGGCAGATTGAAACTGTTTCATAAGATTTGTCTTCGGAACCTCTAGACGGTCACATGTATACCGCCTCTATGATGAGTCAAATTGGCAATTACCTCGATTCGAATGCAATATTTCCTTGGTTCCTTCCTACATCTAATCATCCGCTCCCACCGCCCCTCTTACCTCCTGCAGTATACAGTCTCCTGCAATTTAAATCCACAATCCATACTAAGGAAACCAGATCGCGTTCTTCTGACCTCTGTACGCCTTCCCATGGAGCCAAAAAATATGAATGTTCATTCATTGCCCGGTCCACTGTTTTCAGGAATACTCTCCGATCGAACATCCGTCATGCTTCTTCCCATTCATCATTCAAATTTCTTCTTTTTCAAAACCTTCTTACTTCACAACCAGATGTCAACTAATTTAAGTACAGCGATAAAAGTGTGGTGAAAAATGTCTACAATCACTGTCATCAATGATAGTAAAGTTGATTTTTATTTCATTTTCATTTTTATTTTCAATTATTCTAATGTTTTTCGTTTTGTTAATACCATATTCCATTAAGATATTATTACACTCTTTTTTAGTTGATTTTTATTTATTTATTTTTATATAATTTAAATTTTTTTATATATTTATTGTCATCATTAATGTTATTATATGTTTTTTTTGCGTGTTGTTTGGCTGGTTGTAATTCTCATTTTTCTTGTAAATTTATGTCATTCTCAAGGGACCTTGTCCCAGAATAAAGTTCTTTTTTCGTTTATTCATTCATTTATATGTTTTATTATTTTTCTCCTGTACGGCTCCAACGACTTTCTTTAAACTCGTTTCTTCATGTCAAATTAAATGAGCTCAATAATTATGTGTTATCTTCATTAGAACAGTTGATCAGAGCTTAAGTGCCAAATTTCCAAAATTTATTGCTCTTAATTACATTTAACTTTATTCATTGGGAATAAATAGCCAAGCCTGTTTGTTAGCATTAATAAAAGCATTGGTAAATCTGACTTCGAATACCAACCGAATCAACTGTGGAAGATAACTTAAAATATGTGAATAACGTTTTCCATTATAAATAGTTTATATAGGTATATGTGTGTGTGTGTGTAAAAATCAACACACGGCTTTCACTTACCTCCTTTAGTTATATTAATTGAGGAATTTTTAAACAAATTTAAAAACGAAATAAATCGTTAAAGAATTATTTATATTGGATTTTAATAAAACATATGTTTTATTAAATAATTTATTATATTATTATTTACGACAATTTGTCTGTTTTATCAGCATTTCATCACTTTCCGTTAACTTTTGCAATAGCATGTGTAAGATGATATTTTTTCTAAAATCTTTAGCATTCCAACGGTGTATTATACATGTATATTACTATTTTTAAGTTCAAAAATAAAAATTATTTTTTTATTATTAAACAATAAAAATTACATTTAAAAAATATGTTTGCAGTTTTCCCCTTTAGTTGGATATCGAATTCGTTCACCTTCTATATGTACCTGTTTTTTAGCAATGCTAATCAGGCAATATGGTCAATTTCATAAAATCTACAAAACTAAAGATGCTTTAGGGGAAGAAATTTTTAAATATCGGTATTTAAGGACTAACAGACTACGAGTATTTCAATCCGAATGAAATCTACATCATATTAAAGCCCATTAAATTTTACAGCAATATAGCAAGTTTAATCAAAATCGTTAAAGCCGTTTTTGAGAAAATCGTAAAAAGGTGCAAAATGCATGGTATAAAGTGGCCTTTCTGGTTGGCCGATTTCGATAAAAATATTTAACATCTCGGCCGTATAGGTTTCTCAAATATTAAATTTCATTTTCGTACACCTTTTGGTTTTCGTGCTGGACTTACCACAAACACGCGGACACAAAGACTATTTTGCGGGACTTGGTTATTTCGACTCAGAGGACCCTAAAACGTGTATTTCCGTTGAAAACTGGAATTCAAAAATTTTCACGATCGCAATACTTATATATTTCATGTATAGGTAAGTGAAAGTAAAAATGTATATAGATTTTTTTTCCGGTAATTTTCTATTTAACTTTGTGTCTAAAATGATGTGCATTTCTGTTTTATAATTATTCGTCTGAAATGGAGAACTCCCTTGCCATTCGCTTCGTAATAAATTATACACAAAGTGTATTTGCATTGATATAATGGTTGCCACTTATTTGGGACAAGGCGGAGTATCTCCAGCACTGGAGAGGCTGGACAAAAAGACAAGTGACCACACTAAATACATATGCATAAGGTAATTAGGAGATAGTGGGGGCGCCAGCACACTCCCTACACCATCCTTTGAACCCGCAGTTGTTATGTAAGCTCCTGTCTGGCTAATTATGAATGGGATTCTCTTCCTTCAACTTTTCTCCACTTCCATTGTAGTAGTAACTTTAAATTAACAGCAAAAATATTTATGGTTATTTATAATCATAATAATATTAAACAAAAAAAAAAAAAAAAAAGATGTTACAGTATGATGGTCGGACACAAAAAAATACTGATGATATTGATTTTTATTCTATTTTAGTTGCCATTATCAAGATTGTGATCAAGCCCTGTTTGGGGCCATATCTAATTGTCTCAATTTTTATAACTGTTTATAATTTTCTTATTATACTTTTTTTTCAAACTGTTTGTTTTTTCATTTAACGTCACTTTATGCTTCTGTGGGAATCGAACAATGCTACAACGGAAGTTAATACATCTTGCCTAACCAGTTTTAATTATGAAGGGATCTTTAACTAGTACGTGAAATAGCAAAGTCTTGGAACCTCTATTTTACGAACCGTCCGAAGGACGACGTACTTATAAATTTTTAACTCATTTCAAAAAATTATATAACCATTAATAGGTTTGAACATACAAACTTGGACATGAAGGCTGTTACGCTAGCGACTACACCATAGGTGACCCCTCAAACTGATGATGGTTCAAAATGTTTAAGATCGCAATATTTTCTCTTGCTATATATTTCATATATAGGTATGTGAAATTAAAATAGGATAATAAAATCCAGGTTTGCTTATTGTTATTCATACATACAGTAATGTTGCTTTACCCTTCCAATCGTCGCAAGTATTTCCTTGCAATATTCCTTTACCAAGTTATCCGATGGACAGCGGATCAGACATTTTGGACCTTTAAAAATCAAATCGCTTTCCATTCCCGCTATTACGCTCTAGGCCTTCAGATTTATACACTACGGTTCACCGATCTGCACAGTTCGACGGATCTTTTCTTATTGGATATCGGCCTCAATCCTACGAAATTCTGTTCCTGTTTCTATCCGTCACTCCAACTCTCTTCCTACCTCCACTTTTGTATTTACTAACCTTAACTTTTTCTTTTATTTACCCAGCCTTCCTCGTCTTTCCCCACATAGACAGCAGTCGAGTGGTGTACAGCGTACTTCCAGGTGAACTCGAAACAAAAATCAAGCGTATCATGAATTGTGCAAAATTATTTGTATTAGGGATCACTAGAGTCAAGCATATAAGCCCATATTAGGCCGATTTAAGGTGGCTCTATCCTCATCACAGATGTCAGTACTTCCTAGCTTCCTTCTTCTGCCAGGTTATTAGAAATCTACGCCCCAGCTATATCTTCCAAACCTTCCAATTTCAATCCTCAATTAAGTCCCGTTCTACCAGATCTCGTCTTACTGACATCTACCCACCACCGCACCGTACAGCTGCGTTCGACGAGTGCTTCTCGCCAAAGCTGCCTCTCTCTTTGGAATTCTATCCCTTCTGAGATCCGTCTTGCACGAAATACTTCCTCCTTTAAATCGCTCCTTTTCAATCACCTTATCCTTTCCCAATCGAATAGACAATGCCCTCACAGTGCAGAGGCTAGAAATACCAATTATGTTTTGTTGTTTTTATTATTTTAATGCTCTCTAATAATTATCTAAATGGCTTGATTTGCAAATCTATAGTATCTTATTGCAAATCTATAATAACTTCAATTTATTATTTAGAGTTTAGGGAGTAATACTTAAATGACAACACAGCTCCGGTCATCAAACTTGTATTTTAATTTTATTCTTATTTACTTGTTGTATTACTTGTTATACAGTTGTAAATTCCAATAAATAAATAAAATAAAAATGATTCTTATAGGGGACTTTAGTCTCAGAATAATACAGGGTCTATTCATTAATTAAGTAATTCGACCTTGAAATCATTCGCATGCATCGGCTTCCTAAGACAACTCACCTCAAACACCAATTCGTATCCCTTGTTCTTAAGGTGTGGACTAAAGATGATCTCTGTTCAAAGAGTCGCTTTCATGACAAAGTACTATTCACCCCGAGGTGGCTAAATCTACTGCATCTTTTCTGAAAGGCATAAAGGGGCCGTTAATCTTAATGAAAGGTTAACTTTCACAAACACACAAATTGCTTTATCAGATTTGGATCGAGCGACAATGGGACATGGGTTTAAAAATACCGGGAAGAGCGGTTTGGATACAATCCAAGAGATGTGCCATTGTGTCCCCTGGGCTATTTCTGTATTTATTAAAGGAATCCTCTTCTCCCAGGGGCCGGTTGGTAAACAATTGTCCGCCTCGATAAATCTCAGTAAAACATCACGGAAGATTAAGTGTTCAGAATACTTTTCTTCAGTAGAGCTCCTATCCAACTTCAAAACTCCATACAAAATCTAGGAGTTATCTTTGATCAAAACTTAAAGCGGAGTAACCATACTTACTAAATTACCAGAAAATAAATCTCTATCCTCAAACAGCTTTACGTTTCTGAGACTGTTTTCCTAGGAGTACCCGTCATCCCTAAGTGTTCCTCTGACTCCACTACTTTGACTATAGATGCCTATAGTATGATAGTATATGGAGGAATCTCTCGGAAAAAGGAATGAAACTGGAGAGATTAATGAATAGATTTATTAACGACTTCCTCAGACGATTACGTATTTCTTAATAGTGTTCTGATCAAGGGTGGCTTTATCCTGATTTCCCAAGAAAATACCTACTAGCTCTTTCTTCTTATTCCAACCATTGGACCCAAGGAAGCCTACCTATATGTTTGACTTCCTATCTGTTCCGTACATATCCTAAATGCAAGTTCTCGAGCTACCGATTTATATTTACCCTATTACAGAGCTGCACTCTTGTGCAAATTATTCTAACCTTATACGAAGCGTAAGCAGCTAGGACAGTCCCGCCTCGCACAAAAAACGTAGATATTCGCCCCGGTGTAAGAAATATTAATTAAAGTTAGGTTTGAAACATGTTTAAAGAATTGTATTCAGTTTCGTTGGAAACTTATGTTCTAGATTAAATAACATAAAATTGTACGATAATTGCTTAAGTTTATGTCCTATTCGTCACTTTACCTCCACAACTTTGTATACAAGATAACATTTTTCCTCACATATTTAGCATTTCAACGGTATATTAGGGGTACTCACTACGTTTGCTATAGCATGCTATTTGTGCTATTGTGCTAAACCCATCAATTTTATACAGGAAATAACTGTAGAAACCCGACGGGTTTAGCAAAATAACAAAAATAGCATGCTATAGCAAACGTAGTGAGTACCCCTATTATACATCTATATTACAATTCTTATGCTCAGAAAAAGAAGGGCCTGAATATATTTAATGCTCTTTTTCTTTTCACCTTTAGTTGTTATCAAATTCGTTTAAGCTGTGTATTTAGCATCTATCAATGCCAGAATTTTTTTTCTATTCATTTTTTATATAAATCCAATTTAGCTTCCATTGAAAAACCCTATAATTTGTAATTATTTTTATTCTAACCTTTTTAAATGACCACATTAAAACATTATAAACAAATATATTTGAAATGTTATGTATTTTATAAAACTTGAGGAGGTCATAGATATCTGTATGTGTAATAAATAAAAAAAAATGAGAAATAATAAACATTAAAATTAGTATTTTGAATAATATTATATTTTAATATATAACCATTATCTTCTTAAACAAAACGTTTATTTTGTTAAAATTATTGCATTATTACATACTTTTTGACGTATTGAAGATTTCTTAAATTTCATAACTCTGATGAAAACAAAAAACAATAATTTGTGTTAAAACATGATTAAAATAATTTAAACAGCCTTAAAACATTTAGATTACATTTGATATATATATATATATATATATATATATATATATATATATATATATATATATATATATATATATATATATATACAATCTAAATCATCGAACTTTTTATATTATAAGTTGTTTCTAATATATATATAAAACCTGTACCATTACAACCCATGAAGGGTCTTGGTCTCAGTACATATAGAAATTCGTACTGTTTCTAGGCCTACGGCCGTGCAATGAGGTGATTAGCCTTAATCACGCTCAGCCGCCAGGTTTCCCCCCCCCAATTTTTGGGTACCCACTTTATAGAGGCTGGGTCTGCTCCAGGAGGGTTTCCATACCCTAGGGTCGCCTCCCCGACTGAATTAACAGAATAAATAATATTCTGCATGGGGATTCGAACCCAGGACCCGGAGCATAGCAGACTATTATATACAATATATACACATGATTCTTATATTCTTAATATATGATTGTATTTTTGTGTATTTTTTAGTACCTTGAAATTATTCCACCGATCCCGCCATCTCCTACCCCAATCTACCCGTAAACTCCTAGTTTCATCACTCATTTTCCCCCACTTTGACTATGGTTGTGTGGCATGTGGCGGCCTCTCGAAGGTGCTCGAGGACAGATTGAGAAGGATTATGAATTGCTTCTTAAGATTTGTGTTCGGTACCTCGAGACGGTCCCATGTAACCCACCTCTACGACGAGTTAAAGTGGTTAACCCCAACCTTTCGAAGACAATATTTCCTTGGATCATTCCTTTATCGAATAATAAGCTCCCACCATCCATTTTATGTCTACAGCCTTCTGGTATTTAAATCCTCAACCCATCACCAGGAAACAAGATCCCGTCTGTCTGACCTCCACACTCCTTTCCACAGAACCAAAAAATATGACTGCTCCTTTTTAGCCCGTTCCACTGCCTTATGGAATACTCCCCCTTCAAACATCCGTCATGCTCCTTCCCTATCATCTTTTAAATCCCTCCTCTTTCAATACTTCCTTTCTCTTCAGACAGATGTTAGCTAATTTTTATTATGCCAACTTATGTAAGGTGAATTTGATTTTAATACACTTACTTTAATGAGATGTAAAAGTTACATTTTATGTTTATTCTTATTTATTTATTTCTTGAAATTGTAAATAGAGATGGTACTCTGACCCTTTTTTTTTCTTTTTTTCATTATTGTATTATTTAATTGTAGTTGTATATTGTTTTTGGCCAGTTATAATTTATTATTTTGTTCATAATTGTTATTCTCAAGGGACCTTGTCCTAGACTAAAGTTTTTTTTCTATTTCTATTTCTATATATAACATACAAATATAATGTAAATGTCTAAAGGATTTTAGATTATTTTAATCTTGTTTTAATAATTATTATTGTTTTGTTTAAATTAAATTAAATTTAAACAAAAAATAGGACCGATATGGTTAATAAAAAGTACACCATAATAAATAAAATATATTATATAAGTTGAAATAAATAGATATATATTGAATGCTAGCTGATACTAAAAGGATGTAGACTAGACGAGAGCACTTAGTTCCCAGTGTACAGATGTCCCTGTTGCTTTGTTTGTTTACACGCTGGGATGTTTAGCCGTGTCAGTCTCCCTTACCCTCAATCTAGTTCAGCTTTTCTTTCTCTATTATTGATACTCTTTTACTATCTGGAGTGTTGTTTTTTTCTGTTATTGGTACATTTTTTCTTTATTTATCCTAACAATTTAGTCTAGAGATCAGTCAAAAATAAAGGGAGAAAATGATGTGATATAAATAAGTTGCAGTGTAAACAGTAAGGTGCGAAATCGTGAACCGGACCGAACCAAAGAATAGCTTATTAAACAGGAGACAAAAAAAAAAAAAACTTGTATACTGGGTGTTTTATAAACATCGTCTCGTCATATTCTGAGAGCAGTTACTGGGCCTGAATTCAATGTTTTTTTAAATAAATTAACTCTTTATTATTCTGGGACATGTTCCTTTAAAATAAAATGTACAAAATGTGCTTTAGAGTCTTCGAGTAAATTAAATACATGCAAACAAGTTAATAATTACTGATGTAAAAGAAACATATTTAAATGAGATGAAGACAACATCAAAAATAAAATAAAAAAAGCTTAATTACAATTCTAAAGAGTCTGGATATTCATTAAGTGATTAAATATGCGGGATTTGAAGGTAGAAAGAGAGCTAAAGTGGTGGATGGAAGACGGAATGGAATTCCATAGGATTGAGGATTGAATGAGAAAGAATCTGTCGAAATGTGCAGTTCGGTGGGTCGTACTGTATAAATCTGAAGGTCTGAAGCGTGTACAACGGGGATGGACAGAGGATTTGAATTTTAGAATGTAAAAATTGAATGGACAGCGGGCCTGGATAACTTGGTAAAGGAATGACGCAAGGATATATTTGCGAAGATTGGAATGTTTTTTTTTTAAATTTACAATTAACTGTATATTACAATACATCAAGTAAATATGCTGATAAAAGATATGTACATGAAAAACGTGAAGAGAAACTGCCCATTGGCAGCACTCTAGTAATCAATCTAAACACAGGCTAAAGTGAATTATGAACATATTTTTAAGATTTGTCCTCAACACTCCGAAGCGGTCTCATGTGACCCATTTATACGGCGAGTTAAAGTGGCTCCTCCCTCCAATTCGTAGACAATATTTCCTAGGATCATTCCTTTACCAAACCATTAACACCAAGCTCCCTCCTTATATCCACAGTCTTCTACAATTTAAATCGTCAATCCACTCCCTCGAAACAAGGTCCCGCCATTCTGACCTTTACATTCTACCCATAGAACAACAACTTTTGATCATTCCTTTCTTGTCTGCTCTGCAAATCTCTGGAATTCCCTACCTACTCATATCCGCCATGCTTCATCTCTATCATCATTCAAGTCCCAACTGTTCCAATACCTCCTGTATTCCAAAACAGACGCTCAACAGCAATGAGTTTTACTTTCACTTACTATATATAGTAAGGGGAAGTATTGCGATCGTGAAAATTTTCGAATTCCAGTTTTCAACGGAAATACACGTTTTAGGGTCCCCTGAGTCCAAATAACCAAGTCCCGCAAAAAGGTCTGTGTGTGTGTGTGTCTGTGTGTGTGTGTGTCTGTGGTAACTCCCGGGCGGAAACGGTAAGTCCTATGAAACTGAAATTTCATATTTAAGACAACTATACGCCCGAGACGTGACAAAACTTTTTTCATCAAAATGAGCCTACCAGAAGAGGCACTTTATACCATGCATTTTGCACCTTTTTTCGATTTTCTCAAAAACGGTTCCGACGATTTTGATTAAACTCGCTATATCGATGTAAAATTTAATGGGCTTTAATATCATGTAGGTTTTATTTAGATAAAAATGGTCTGACAGGGCTTAAATGCCGATATTTTAAATTTTCTTCCCCTAAAGTACCTTTAATTTTGTAGATTCAATAATAATAACTAGTTTATCTTGTTAACGCTGATGAAAAACTGGTAAATATATAAATTGAATAAATTCGATACCCAACTAAAGGAGAAAACAGAAAAAATATTTTTTTAATGCAATTTTTTGTTTTTAAACATAAGAGCAGTAATATACATGTATGATATACCGTTGGAAAGCTAAAGATTTTAGAAAAATTATCATCTCATACACAAGCTTTTAAAAGTTAATAGAGAGTGATGAAATGAACATAAAACTAACTGATTATTTTAGATAATAATATAATAGATTTTTGAATCAAACACATGTTTCTATAGAAATTTAATTTAATTAATTCCTTAATAATTTCGCGTATTTTTTAACTGTATTTGAAAATTCTTTCATTGATTTTAAAAATTTAGGTAAGTGAAAGTCGTGTGTTGCCCGCACTAGATTTTTTATATCAAAAATCAGATTTTGAATGTAAAAAGGAAATATTATTTATTGATCATACCTTACTTAATTTATTAATCTTTTTAAATTTAGTTTTGTTCAGCAAAAGTATGCATCTGAAGAAGTTTATTTATTTTACTCTTTTGTTTTATTGTATAGATATATTCCTTTTTTTTATTTTTTATTTTATTACTTCTTACACCATTGTAAATAAGAATTAATCATGATCATTTGGTCTTTTGGCCAGATACACTGTATACTTTAATTGTACATATTTGTTGTTCTTAAGGGACTATGTCCCAGAATAAAGATTATTTTCTATTTCTATTTCTATTTCTAAACAAGAAGGTCTCGAGGCCATCTTCTCTTCAGACGTCTCGGTGGATTGTCAGGAATTGTAAAGGAAGCAAGGGTTGAAACTAGTGGATTAGAGTGGGAATAGAGTTTGTCATGGAAGGAATAATACCTGGTACGGGCCAAATGATTAGAAGGGTAAAGCCACTTCAACTCGCTATAAAATTGGGATACGGAGGTGTAACTAGGGACCCCGAAGATGAATCAAACAAAGACATTAATTAAGCGTTTTATTTTTACCTCAAGATCCCCAGACACACCACCGAATACCGTACAGCAATAGTCGAAGTGGAGAAATATTAGAGAGGTGACGAGGAGCTTCCGGGTTTCATGCGGGAATATGTGACGGAGGGAATACTTTAAGGTCGAAAAGGTACGACGAGAGATTTCGGAAATATGATTTTTGAACGATTGTGAGGACCATTGGTCATATGAACTCTTTTCTTTATCTAGAGGGCTAGTATCGGCTCCTATCTTACGACTAGACAATCACGAAACACAAACACACATTTTCACATAAGCACACATTTTCTAAGTGGTCCTTATGTTTTTAGTTCTTGTGTATATTTTATTTTATTTATTATTTGGTAGGTCATACATTACATTTTCCACAAGTTAATATACCACAAACTATAAAACAATATATATGGTGCTGCCTTCACCAGCTCAACATAGTATCTTGGATGCAGAATCCAAGGCTCAATAAATAGGACAATACATACTATCTTGCTTAGCAGTATCCTATAACAGTGATAACACACACGCTGGGCTATCCGTGAAAGAAAAGTACTTCCAAGTGACAACTCAAAATTGAGGGTGGTTCTATTGAAATAAATTAGTGGACTGTATAGATTTAAAATAAATAAAAATAATGGAAGCAAATGACGAATCACAATGCATTTGATACACTGAAATACATATAAACAAGATAAGAAACAAATTAACCTAATAAATTTATATAAGAAAAAAATTAACCTAATTATATGATTAAACAGCTGTAAAAATGTAGGAAACAAAATAAACCTAATTAAAATATTGAAGAAAATAGGAGAAACAAACTTAACTTAATTAAATGATTAAAGATGAAAAAATATATTATCAAAATTAAACAGTTTCTTGGATTATAATTAAGAAATTAAATGTTCCATTAATAGATAAGCTATATTCACGTGTAAAATTCCAGTTGCGTATTGTAGAAAATCTCTGCAGGGCGGCTTGGATGAAGTTCTCAGGTATGTTGAAAATGATCGCAGGGCGGCTTTTCCAAGTTCCAAGGGGAACGATGAGAAAATGAAGAACTTCGTTTGCAAACGTACTAAGTATGAGAGCAGACTCGGGTCTAAAGCCTATCTACCCTTTAGACCCTAGCTTAAGACCCCCCGTCACTAGGCGGTAATAAAAACAATTGAAGTACGATCGTCTTCTTTTTCTTTCTCTTCTATTCAAAACTTTTAATTATATTTAAAATAACTATTTTTAAAAAAATAAAGATTAACACAAAATGATGTATTGATAAATATCGTAAAAATTATACAGTTTTCTTCTCTTTTTTTTCACGAAACAGTCATGAAACCTCATCAGGCCATAACATATGGCGTGAACATCTTGTTTTCTCGCATACTTGATTGGCCTATAGCCTGTAGTTAGCGTTGCTTTGCACCATTTTAAAGCTTATTAAATGAAACAGTTTTTCTGAGATCCGGAAAATCTAAAACCTAACGATAGATGAGTAATACCTCCTTGAAATGTCTGAATAATTCTTAAAATATTAAAATTTAAATTTCTGCATGACGTTGTAACACACTTACTTTCTTATTTTGAGGGTTTGACTTCCTAACCTTATTGTAAATTTTCTCTTATTTTATTTGGTATCACTTTTGTTTCGAGCGTGCACATCGATTAGACAGAGTTGGGTTTTTCTTATGAAAACCATGGATAACAGGAAAAAACTAAACATTTTATTATCCTCCCTAACCGTTGAGTCTCGGACTATGGGTCAATGAATTTTTTTGTTCCAGTTCAGGTCTAGTATCAGCTCTCACGATATGGCGTGACATTTATGGTACACCCTGTATTTACAACCCATGAAGGGACTCAAGTTCAGACCATTGCATTTTTTCAAGAACAATGGCTGTGCAAGGTGCTGGTTAAACCGAGATCACGCTCAGCCGTCAGGGTCCCCTCATATTCCGGGTACTCACTTTCTAAAGGCTGGGTTGTGACCAAGATGAATCTCCCTATCCTAGGTCGCTCCACGGCCGGAATAACATTAGAAATAATTATTCTACAACAGCCAGGGTTTTAACTCTGTGATATTGTGCTCTAACCTCTATGCTATTTATATTAAATGAGATAAATTTTAAAAACATACATACAAATGAGTCTTATTAGTCAAATGAACAAAATTATCAGGCGCAAATCCTTAAAAAGTGTCATAATAATAGCTATCATGAGTTAGAGAAATGGCCAGAAAAGGATAGAAAAAAAAAATCCAACAATAGGAAGTAAAGCTTAATGCTGAAAACATTCTTAATTATCATATCTAAGAAACCTCCTGTAATGCTTGCATTTCACAAGATTTTAGGTTGTATAATTTTCACGATAAATAGATTAATTTTTATTTATAGTAATTTACAACTGTATTAAGGAACACAATAAGTAAATATGAGGAATGAAAAAAAGTCATAAAAATGTCTTGAGAAAGAACTACCCAGTGGTAGCACTTCACTAACTCTTTTAACTCAGTAGGTCCCGAGGCCTCCATCCTTTCAGAGTCGCCTTGAAGGGTTATCAGGGATATCTAAGGAAGATAAATTACGGAAAAGTGGGTTTGTATGGGCAGGGAGTTTAGAATAAAAAGAGGAGTATCTATTATGGGCTATGTCTGCAACAAATGGGATGTTAAAGTCATTATGGATGAGTTGATTTGTGACAAAAAAAGGGGCATTCAGGATTTTTCGAAAGATTTTGGATGCGGGAGGAATTAGATGGTTTCGTAAAGCCCCAAAGCTCGAATTTTTCCATATTTCCAAATAGTTCTGATAATAGTGATGTAAATGAGTCTTTTTCAATATACTGGAGATTAAAATTTAAAAAATAAAATGATGATATTTGACTTTCACTTACAGTTGAATAAAAATCTCTAATGAAGATTTGACAAGCCCCATACAGCAAATCAATATAAAACCTTTTTTTTTTCCTCCCTGTTTATTCCATTCTAATAATTTGGTTTTATTTCAGCTATTCGAGTGTTTAATCCTTATAAATTAAATTAAGTTGTGAACAAATATATCTGACACAGATAATATTTAAAAAAAAAGAAAAGAAAACAATGTTTTTCAAACCCATATCACAAACTACCCTCAGGAAATATTGGACTAAGGTCGAAAATAAAAAAAGTGAAATATAGGACGGTTCTGAAGTGTTTAATGTTGACATCTTTAGGTGGTGTTTGTGTTAAGTTATACCGCTTAGGGTTTAGGTTTGAAGTTTTTTTCGCCTGTGAAACCAGAAACTAGCTTAGAGAAGATGTGAAGAAATCTTAGAGTGTCATGAAGAATAATTTACTATTCCGGCAATGAAACAGGATGATTTCATAATTATATGATTAATCAGAGAAAAATCATGTATGAATATAAAGTGCAAGTTTAAGAACGTAGAGCTCAATACAAATTTTTTTTTTTTTTTTCAGTGGCGCGACAGGCCGTGCAGGCTCTGGGCTTCGCGGTGTGATCTCCTGAGAGATTACACTCGCGTTTCACGATGAAATTCGTAGTGTAGGCTCATCACTCCCTACGCCTAATTTTGTGAGTGGCCACCATTTGGCTGACGGGTCTCACATACCAGGGGGAGAGGCTGCGAGTGAATCCCCATTTAATTACATCATTATAAAAGCCCCGCCGGGACTGGGATTCGAACTCGCAACCTGTAGCATGAGAAACTAGCGCACTAGCCACTCAGTCACGGGCTCCCTCAATACAAAATTAATTTTTAAAAAAATGGAAAAATATTTTATTAAAAGTAACGAAAGTGTGATTTGTATTTAGGTAAAATAGATTTAAGTAAAAGAAAAAGTACCATTTTAGGAGTCTTAGTAGCATTGTAGGATCTTAGGAAATGACTTTACAAGAAGGTAATTAGGTAGTAATCTCGCTGAATCAATACGTTTTTCCTCATTTTTAGGTACCCTATTTTTTAAGGCTGGGTGAGAAACAGTAGAGTCATCTAACCTCAGAGTCGACCAACCAAATGCTGATATAAATCAATACATTTTATATTATTAGTTAATTTTATTAATTCTTTTTAGGTTAGTGATACAATTTTACTCATTGTTGCCAGATCCCGTACGAAATGTGGTACGTATTTTCTATTCTACCTACATTTCTTGCGTACTTTCCATTCTACCTACATCCCATTCTACCAATTGTACCTAGTTTCCATTCGCCCTCAATAGGGTACGTATCTCCACCTACTCCATATTTTAATGTATCTTATTTCATTTGATATTGATATCATTTTTATAATTTTATAACATATCATTCATATTGTATATTTTATAATACATGTCTCACAGTTAGCAAACTCGTATTACTAGTTAAAATATCAGGTGATGTTATTTTACAATATATTCATAAAATATCATATAATTTGATTTGGTCCAAAGGTTCTTAATGGTTGAAAATTAAAAAAAAGAAAATCCATACCTACAAAGGTTAAAATTATTTATTTTCTTCGGAACGTGACTTACGGAGACGTAATATGATTGTAGTTCAACAGTCATAACACCAACGATGTGAGTCTAAAAATTGATAAAAAGTAATAAAATATCGGCAACTTCTTCGCCAGACGATATAAAAGAAAAGTTAAAAGAAATAATCTCCAACTGGAAACGTTTTGAGAACATCCTCGGTAGTACGGTACATCTATTCGGTACGAAAGTGCTTAGGAGAATGACTTAAAATGTAAGTAATAGGATAAATATTAAATTCACTTAAAAATATATATATATATATAATATATATATATATATATATATATATATATATATATATATATATATATATATATATATATATATAATATAATATAATTATATTAATTATTTATTTAAGGAAATTTACAACCATATTGATTCAGTACAAGTAAAAAGGATTAATATAGGATCAAAACACTTGATAGTCCTATTAAGAAATTACCTATTCGTAGCACTCGAATGTCCAATTTATGGTATAAGGTTTCTTGGCCATCTTCTTTAAAGTCGCCTCGGTGGATTGTCAGGAATAGATATGTAGAAGAGGTCGCGTATAAGCGGGTTTGACTGAGAAGAGTGTTATGAATAGAAAAGTATATCTACATCGGGCTAAGTCATCAACTAGTGGGATATTTAGGTCTTCATGGATAATTTTAATGGTAACAAAGCATTGAGGATTTTTCGAAGGATTTTGGAATGCAAGGATTGGATGCGAGAGGAGTTTGGTGGTTTAATGAACCACCATAGGTCAATGCCGTAGTTCCAAATTGGCCTGATAACGCTTATAAAAAATCAGTTTTTTGTAGTAAATAGAAAGTTTTGAGCGTTTGTCGAGTAAGTGTTGCAGTAATCGATAACTACGAGCAATTACCTGTCGTTTTAGTCTTGTATGAGGATTCCATGTAAGGCGCTTGTCCAGATGGAGTACTAAGTAGCGGATCTGTTCAACATAAATAAGATATTGTTAAAGGATACAGTGGGAGGATAAATTTTAAATTCGCAGCGCCGGTCGGATGAAATCACAGCGAAAAAAAAATACATTTACTAAATAGTTTACTCAAAAAAAAAAAAAAAATCATCCCACCACTTTTCTTTTTTCTGTTTGTTTCTCTAAGTGACACATTCCTTCTGCCCGTTATTTAAGTTGGAGGCTAACGCATTTCCCCGATAGCCTAACCGCACAGTTGGATTTTTTGTCCAGGTCTGGGACCACATGTAAGGTAACCTTTCCTAGCCTTAGTCCACATGTGCAAAGAATTACGCCAAGTGATATATGTATCTTGGTTCCAGTTTCTGGACTTTACCTCCGTCCTCAATCTTTTCCATTCTTCAAGGCTATTACCAACCTCTGGAAATGATGGACCTGCAATATACACCAAATCACTTTTATTTGTTAAAATCGGATGCATATTCAGCATATCAAGCGTAAAATGAGAATAAGGTAATCGTGAAAAAATACAAAATAAAAAAACAGTAATCGTGAAAATTTTCAAATTCTACTTTTCAAAGGTAATTTTTTATTTTTATTTTTTTTTTTTGAGCCCTATTAGTCCAAGTGTATGAACTTGGTAACTCTATCTACGCCTATGATATTACTCTATTTTTTTCACCAAAATCCGCTGACCGTTAGTGCTACTTTATACCATGGATTTTGTATATTTTTACAGTTTTCTCAAATAAGTTTCTAACTAATTGGACTATACTCGTGAAATCTTATGTCAAATTTGATAGTCTTTAATATTATGTAGGTTTCATTCTTATTGAATGGTTTGTAATGGTTCAAAAGCCATTATTTTTAATTCCCTGCCTCTAAAGTACCTATTATTTTGTATATTCTATAAAAATGTACACCATAATCTTATTAGCATTGATAAAAACAACTAAATATACAATTTGATAACCAAGTAAAGGAAAAAATATTAACCAATTTTTTCTTGACTGTCGTTTTTTTCTCCGTCTTATGTTCAGTTTTTACCTTATTTCAATGGTTTTTCTTTTTCTGACAACCTTTCATTGTAGATCGAATCCAATGGTTTTTCTATTTGTCTCTTTCCTGTATAACAGCTTTCGTAATTCTCAAACCTTTGAGATGTTTATCAAATTCTGTGAACCGCTAAGGTTCGGTTTTTCTTTGGTAAAATAGTTTAAAATTCTTTTAGCCATTCTATTATCATCCATTCTACTTACATGATCAAAAAAACTTTTTCTTTTCATACTTAGCTATGATTAGCTATTAAAACGATTTGAATTTAATTAGAATTATAATAATAATTTAGTAATGATAGACAGAAAAAATAAATATGTGTAATGAACTATATAAATTAGTTTATTAGTTTTTATAAAATAAATCTGGATTAATATATTATTATGTTTTAATTCTCAAGGATATACCTGATAAAGCGACAAGATCTCAAAACTTTTTTATTTCTATAATATGATATAACAATATTGTTATTGATAATCAAATATTTTTTAATCAATGCAAATTCTCTTCTTTTTTTTGTTCTATTTTGTCTAAATACTCACATTATTTTTATTATAAATAATCACATTATTTTTGTTTTATTTTATTTGTATGTACTTATGGAATTAATTGTCCCTTCTATCAATAGTACGTATTGCTCTTGAATTAGTCAAAGACTATTTTTTGTTCTTAATAAATGAAACTAAAATATGATATATTTTTTCTTGCTATTATGGTTGACAGAGCTCAACTAGTTCTCTTCTAATCGGTTTCTTGACGAAAAGACTTTACCTCCCAACCAAATTCTCCCTAAAGTAATAAATGTTAATTTTTTTTGAACCCCAAGTTATTCCGAAATTCGAGAGACTTGTTAATGAAGATTTGTTTTTGTATCCTCCCATTATTTAGTTTCCCGTAAATTGCGACTAGACGAAGAAACGGTTCCCTAACTCTAGCTTTGCTACCGTTGTTAAATCAATAATGATAGACATTAATTCACAGAATGGGCCTTTAACATTCACGGCATCCACGAAAGCCGTGAGTCTTGATTAGGCCATATCAGGTAGCGTTTGGGGATTCGGTATAATTAAGTTAAAATGATGTATTTATTAGCGGGATGGATCTGAGGTATGGGGAAGACCTTTATTAGCGATGGTAGGCCGGACTCAGGGGTTCAGCTGTAATTTACCTGGCATCCTCCACCATCTGTCAATAATCCTCAGGGCAAATTACAAAGCGGGGAGGCAAAGTCCATCCGCTGTGTATTCATCCTTCCGACTCCGTTGGAACAATGTTCACATGGATCAGAGAACCAGGATTGATGATCCTCAAAGCAACATACATCAATACTGTTAACAAAAGCTAACAAGTACATCTCTTTAATTTTTACTTTAACTTACCTGTTCATAAAATATATAGTCTTAGTAATATATGAAATGAAAAGTTTCTTTATTATCTCGCGACTTAAGGATAAATTAAAAATACAGATTTGTTGACCGGAACAATGCGGTCATGTCTTTAAACAACAAGATGCTAAACTAAAAGCCGAAACGTCGGCAAAATTAAAGTATTCAAAAAAACGACTTACCCCGATTAGTTCATCCTACAACGTATAATATACTTTCGGAAAACGCAAGATTTTAGAAAAGTTCATATGCAATAAAATAAGTTGTACAATTAAAAAAAAAAATGTTGTTATAATCCCATTAACTTATGAACAAAAGTTATTTATGATAACGGAGATAATTGGGTTCAGGGTTGCCACCTTACAGTATCGTAATGGTTATATTTTTCCATACAGTACGCAAGATTTTGGAGACAATAAGGGTACTCACTACGTTTGCTATAGCATGCTATTTGTGCTATTGTGCTAAACCCATCAATTTTATACAGGAAATAACTGTAGAAACTCGAGGGGTTTAGCAAAATAACACAAATAGCATGCTATAGCAAACGTAGTGAGTACCCCTAATATTACGTACTAAATCGTAGGTTGTTAAAATAAATGGAGAGTTGTTTTAAATCCATAAACTGACATTGTTATTAATTATTTCTACTTTAAAGATTATTTAAATTTTAAATATTCTTCTCCGACTCCGAAGTTTGTTATATGACGACATATTTTCCTGAAAGTGGAATTTTTAATAGCTTCTATATCCCTGGAAAATACACGATAAGCCATTTTCTCAAACTGTTTGCAGATTTATTTTTATTTTCAATAGAAGCCATCACCATGTCATTACTTTTAGTTTATAGAAAATCGTTATTATGATATGTAATGTTTAAAACTGTTTTGTTTTTTCTTGTTTTTTTATTAATATTATTTTTCTCTTAAAGTGTCATTGATTTTTAAGTTGTGTTTTTATTTAACATATACACAGCATAACTTTGCTGGTGTAAGCTGTTGTCATTGTTTATTCTTTAATCAAGAATTGTATTCTTAGTAATTTTGTTAATTGTTATTTATTTTGTCTTATAATGTTGTTTCTAAAGTAGTCAGTTCAATTTTTATTTTAATAATTATAATATTTCGATGGTTTTGTGTAAATGAAATATAGACAGGACTTTTTGCTAAAAGATGTAAATCTTAAAAGCAATAAAACATTAATATTATTACTTTGAAGATTATTTTATGAAAAAAGATATTACACAATCTACTAAAAGGGAATTTCATACAAACTAAATATAATTTTGTATATGCATTTTAAATTGTTCATATGAAAAATAAAATAATAACTAACCGAATAAAATCAGAAAGTTGTTATTTAGTTGTGTTTTTTTAAACATATACACAGCATAACCACCTTGGTGTCAATGTTTATTCTTTAATCAAGATTTGTATTCTTAGTAATTTTTTTAATTGTTATTTAGTTTTTCTTATAATATTTTTTTATAAAGCAATTGGTTCAATTTTTATTTTAATATTTATAACATTTCATTATTAAATGAAAAAAATGATTTTTTCCGTATGAAATAGAAGCCAAACCTCTTGCTAAAAGAAGTAAATCTTAAAAGCAATAAAACATTATTATTATTAATTTAAAGATTATTATATGAAAACAGATATTACACTCCAAACTAAATAGGAATTTCTTGTAAACTAAATTTCATTTTTTTTATATGCATTTTAAATAGTTCATATGAAAAATAATTAACCGAATAAAATTGGAAGGCTGCTGTTTAGTTGTGTTTTTTTTTAAACATATACATAACATAAACTCGCTGGTGTAAACTGGTGTCATTGTTTATTCTTTAATCAAGATTTATGTTCTTCATTTTGTTAATTGGTATTTTTTTCATATAATATTGTTTCTAAAGAAGTTAGTTTTATTATTAATTTTTATTTTAATATTTATAACATTTCATTATTGAACTTAAAAAATTATTTTGTCTGAATGAAATATTTCAGCATAAAGTATATATTTTTTATAATGTGACAATGTATATATATTTTTATTTATGCAATAGACAGGACAGATTAAAGTAGGATCCTTGAAAATGGTAAAAGGCTGAAACGTAGGAGAGAAAAAAGAAATCAAGAATGTTGAATGAAATATATGGATCACTTGCTTTATTTAAAAAAGAAACTATAAATAAATTTATTCACTCAAATAAATACATATATAATAAAAATTAATTTTTTTTTTGTTATATTATTTTATCCATTTTTTTTTTTTTTTTACATGTAAGGTTATCCATGAAAGTTAGAACTGAATATTCCTGGTCCAAAGTCTCTTTTTCTATTCTATAACTATATATATAATCTCGCAATGCTTGTTTCCTGCAATAAATTTTAAATCGGTCAAACCGTATATTTTTAAAGATAAATTAAACAGCATCCAAATTGCACCTAAGCGAAGCAGGGGCGACTAACAAGTAAGATATGAAACTATAAAGGTCTGAACATTGCCATTAAGCAGTAAGCAGTCAATGGCCTGCTGCTTGAAAACGTTCCATTTCAAGGTTAATGTATTATTTTCTATAAGAGCCGATCTATTTCTGGGGATATCCCCGAATCCAGGGCGAGGATGAGCAATGAGCGGGAGAACGCTGAATGAGCCGCCTCAATGAGGCTGGTGAGTGTACTATATTTAGAGCGGAAGTGACGCCAATGACATCTATCTTCGGGGGTCCACTGTCCCAAAGGCTCTCCACCAATTAGTGAATACTACCGTCCGCTCTTCTCTTTTGTTAGCATTTTCGAAAATCCGGAAAAAATTCACCAAAAAAAAAAAAAATTAAATAATAAAGTCCTTAACGATGTGAGAATAGTTGACTGCAAGTATATATTGAGGAGAAGATAATTGAGACGTTGATTTCCAAAAAGTACTATATATAATTTAGAAAAATTTACAGGAAACCCAAAAAGCTCTTATTTATTTATTTTTGAACCAATTTACGTGATTATTATTTTTATAAAAATCTAAAGTTGTGTGTTACAGATTTATTTTTACTTTCACTTACTTATATATGAAATATATAGTAAGGGAAAGTATTGGGACCGTGAAAATTTTCGAATTTGAGTTTTCAATGGAAGGACACCTTTTAAAAAAAATACACCTGAGAAAAAGGCCTAATCCCGAAAAAAGGTTTGTGTGTGTATGTGGTGGTAACTCCAACGCAAAAACGAGAAATCCTATGAAACTGAAATTACATATTTAAAACAGCTATACGCCCGAGATGTTACAGCAACTTTTTTAATTAAATTCAGCTAACAAGAAGAGCAACTTTATACTATGCCTTTTGCATCTTTTTACGAATTTCTCGAAAACGGCTTTAAAGATTTAAAAAAATAACAATATAATCTTTTTATCAACGATAACAAAAAGGTAAATATATAAGTTGAACCAATTCGATATCTAACTAAAGGATAAAACTGCAAAAATATTTTTTAACGCAATTTTCCGTTTTTGAGCATAAGAAAATATAGATGGTATATCTGATGGTAATATAGATGTATTATATACCGTTAAAAAGCTGAAGATTTTAGAGAAAATATTATCTTAAGTTGTGAAAGTTAGTATAGATTGATGAAAAGAAAACTAACTGATTATTTTAGATAAAAATATAATATATTTTTTAATAAACTCATGTTGCTTTAGAAATTCAATTTAATTAATTGTTTATTAGTCTCACTCATGTTTATCTCTATCTGTATTGAAAATTCTTTAATTAAATTTAATAACGGTGGTAAGTGAAAGTCGTGTATTGCTCGCACCACATTTTTTTTTTTTATTGATATCTAAAGTTGATTTTTAAGTGTGTTAAAGGATTATTATTTCAAATCGTTGCACTCTCCCCGTGAATTTTTAAGAAATAGTATGGATATAGTATTTTTTGGAATGGAACGTGATAGTACTCTTTTGGAAAGAATTAAAAGAGATGTAGTACTTTTTGGAAGAATATAACGCGCGATAAGTTGGTAAAAGTCATGATAACACTCGTTCGCGGCCATCAGAACTGTATCGAACCGCCGATCTTTCCTTATCCGATCCTCGTCCCTATGGAATTCTATTCCTTCTTATATCCGTCATTCCAACACTCTTCCGACCTTCAAATCCCCTTTGTTGAAACACTTCCTGTCTATCCAATTTTCAAATTACCTGATTTGAAAATTTCAATAAAAATCATTAAATAGAGCAGATAGAGACGATTATTTATTATATTTTATTTTGCATCGTAGTTAAAGATTCATTAATTTTATTTACATATTTTCATAAACATTATAAATTTATTTTGCACTGTATATATGAACATATATATTTTTTTTTATTCTTGTCTAGTTAGTTTTTTTAAATTATTGTAAGAAGCTACCTATTAATGTAATGTATTACTAATATTTATTTTATTTTTTATTTCTGTTGTTTTTTGTTTGTGTTTTTACTCTAAGACACTGAAGTTCTAATCTATTTTTTCTGCCATATAATTATGAAGGGACTTGTCCCAGAATAAATAAAGAATTTATTATAAATGTAATATAATTTACCTCATACAACGTTTCCGATAACTAACGTCTTTATAAAGTTAATTACTGAGTTATCTATATTTCCTTATTCTCCCTCTGAGAAATATCTTTCCTTGCTGGTTAATTACATTTGATTATCCGTTCTTCATAAATAAAGTGAATATTCAAAGGACCTTTTTTCTATTTATGGCACTATAATAAGAAAGTGTATAATTATGATTACATTACTTTTAAGTTAAAAATAATAATAATTAACCACCTTTTTTTATCTATCAGTAATGAAAATACACAAAGATAAGTTATGATAATTACTAGAAATTTTTCCAGACTTTTTTTCTCGGAAATAATAATAAGAAAAAAATATGTTTTGTGTAAATTTATCGAGAATTTTCCAATATTTCTTCCTCTGAATAATTTACTTTTTTATTTTTTAATAATTAAATGCCTTCCACTGAAAGATATTGAAACTATTATTCTAAAATTCAATAAAAAATAATTAAAATTTGTTTATCAATTAAAAAATACAACACTTTGTGTGTGCTCAACATTTTTACACCAACCTGGGATCTCATTTAACTATTTTTTTTTTTATTATTTACGGTATGTTTAAGTTATTCTTGACGCATTCGTTTATAAAATTATAATTTTTTTTTTTTTTTTTACAGTTATGCAATTGATGGTATACCTGAGTAAGCTTCTCCATGAACCCATCAAGAAGTATGAAGATTTTCTTACGACTGATTCAGTGAACAGGTTAGTGAAACCTTAAAATTGTATTATTCTTTTGTTGAAATACACACTTTTTATTTGCATAGTGTTGAATGTATTTATGTGATTTTTACTAAAAGATCTATGTTTATCTTTAGAATTAGTTACATTTTTAAAGCCGGGCGAAATTTAAGATAGAAACTTCAATAGAACAAAACCAACATTTTTTTTTTATAATGTTTATAACTGTGTTATATTCATCAAGTAAATGTGATGGACATAGTAAACTGACATGAAATACATGTAGAGACGCTACCCATTGGCAACACTCTAAGAATATTCTAAATTAGAAGGTCTCGAGGCCATCTTCTTTTCAGACGCCTCGGAGGATTATCAGGAATTGAAGAGGATGAGAGAATAGAAACTAGTGGATTAGAGCGGATATGGAGTTTTTCATGGAATGATTGTTACCTGGTTAGGGCTAATTCAGTAACATATGGGACATCAAGGTCTTTATGGATGAGCTTATTCGTGACAAAGTAAGGAGCGTTAAGGATTTTACGAAGGATTTCGGATTGTAAGGGATGGATACAAGAAGAATTCGATGGTTTAGTAGAGCCATGAAAATGGTAGTTAATATGATGATGGTCATATAAATAATTCTTTTGTAATTAAGCGGAAGGTCGGAGCGTTTGTCCAGTAAGTGTTGAATTAGTCAAAAACGTCGTGCAGTTTCTTGTCGTTTCAGTCTTGTATGGGGATTCCAAGTAAGACGTTTGTCAAGGTGGAGTCCTAGGTATCGAATCTGTTTAACAGGGACTAGAGGAGTGTCATTAAAGGAGACTGTAGGGCAGGAAGTCTTTGGTTTACGACGAAGGGTAAAGGTTATTTGAAATGAAATGAAAAAAAAAAAAAAATCTGGGATCAAGTCCCCTTAGAATAACGTACAATGAACAAAAATAAATCCTTTTGGACTGTTTACTTAAAGAAAATGCATATATAGAAAAAAAAAATATGTATTAATATAAAAGATCAAATATTCATTATATCTATAAATCTTTCCAAATTTATACTTTATATACATATATTTTACATTGAAACGGAAGATTGAGATGCAGTAGGTAGTGGAAGAGTTAATGTTTGAAGGAAGAAGGAGAGGTGGCTTTACGAATAGAGATGGGCAGCGAATTACAGAAGGATGAGGAACGAACGAGAAACGATTTGTGAAAGGAAGCAGTTTTCTGTGATGGGGTATAAATATTGAGTGATTGGGTTCTAGTATTTAACGAATGGATATCAGAGCGGAGGGTGAGGAGCTCAGTTATGTATTAAGGTTTTCTATTTTTTAATGTTTGGAATAGGTAAGAACCAAGGAAATATTGTCGTCGTACAGAAGGATACAGCCATTTTAAGTTGGTATAATAGCCAGAAATATGGTCTCGTCTACGGGCTCTGAAAATAAATCTTATAAAACAGTTCATAAGTCGTTTTAATTTTATTTCTAGTTCATCAGTTAGTCCCCCGTACACCAGGCAGCCGTAGTCAAAGTAAGTGAATATTTGGTGCGATTTGTTAGAATTAATTTTAATCCTCCAATTCTGGCACCGTACTTCAAGGTCTCGGATGTGGGATTGAAGAAATCCAACATCTAGAAATAAAATATGATAATATATGTTAAATAAAAAAAAAAAAAAAAAAAAAAAAATATATATATATATATATATATATATATATATATATATATATATATATATATTATAAATTATTTTTAAATCATATAAGAATCCATGTATTCATATTCATATTTTTTTGTATTGGTAGAATAGTTTAGTTTTGTTGTAGAAGACATCTAGAATTAGAGAAAAATATATTATATTTGTACTAAATATTTTTATTTCCCATATCATATATTACTTTTAATATAAAAAGAGACATAAGATTAACACAATAGGGAGTGTTAATAATAAACAATAAATTAACACAATGTATTTTCTTTTGATCCTCCGGAACACGTAATCATTTAGACCGCATCCTGGGAGTGAAATCTGTTTGAACCGACAAATCTCCAAATAGTCCTAATTTCTGTTTGTGATTTGTTAGCTATTAATAAAACGATTCTTTACTATGACTATTTCAGTTCCTCAAAGAAAGTCGTTAAATAAACAAAAGTTAAACAAACAATCTATTTTCCACTGATTCCCCTACTTCAGAGAGTAGGTTAGTCTAGTATTTTTCAGAGCTTAGCAACAGAATTATACCTATTTCAAAAATAAAAATAAAATATATATTTCTATATATATGTAAATATACATATTTGAATACAAACATATACATAGGTAGCGTGCCTTCTCTAGGGTCCACAATGCAACAAAACAAAGAATATTGATACTATATCTCAAAAATCTGGTGCGGGGAACACAGGACTTTCATTTACCACTGTTTTTAAAATCTATTACAGAATTTTTAAATACAAGTAGAGATAAAAATAAGTAAAGCCATTAAAGAATTAATTAAATTGAATTTCTATAGAACATGTGTTTTGAATAATTAAAAAATATATATATATTATTATCTAAAATAATCAGTTAGTTTTATCGGCTTTTCATCACTCTTTATTAACATTTACAAGCTTGTGTATAAGATAATATTTTTCTAAAATCTTTAGCATTCCAATGGTGTATGATTCTATTGTATGAGTAATTTATAATTGTATTGCTTTGTAAATATTGTATGAATGTTAAGATCAATATTTTTTTAATTAATTTTATTGGCTATTATAGACATATGAGACGTTGATTTCCAAAAGGTACTATATCCATTCTAGGAAATTTTACAGGAGGCGCGAAATTCTCTCATTACTATATTATTAAATCAGCTAATTTGGGTCTTTTTGCATTAAAATTTAGAATTATTTTTTTAGTATATTAATAACATCATATTAAAGATATGAAATGAGATGTTTTGGTATAATTTGGAACGAAATTAAATGTGTAATTATTTCCTTTAGAAAATAATTATATTTCTAAATTGCGTTTATAAAGGGCTTGGGTGTTCATTAGATAAAATCAAATAGGAGATTTAGATATAACTAATTGATGAGAATACAAATGTGTAAAAAAATCAATTTCGTAAAAAATGTCCTTTAGTACCTTTTGGAAATCAACGTCTCATATACGCCATGAAGTTTGGCCCATTTGGTTTAGTGGTAATATCATATATATACATACATATGGCATCGTTATAAATACATACATATAAACGATAATAGCATAAATATAATCTCCACTCTATAGACATTGATAGAGATGTCTATAGAGTGGAGATTATTCTTTACTTTTTCGATTAATAAATGTTTATTAGTTAGTAAAAAATTCGTCATACCATATATAGGTATGAGTTAATTTTAGACTTTTTACATATTTTATTGAATCCTTATTGTATTTTTATTGTTTATTATTATTATTCGATTTGACCATTTGGAGATCACGATGGCAGACTAATTTGAAGCACATTTAATAAATGATATTGTATTATTATTTTATAATTTTTTTACTTTGTAAATATCGTATGAATGTTGTAATTGAATACTATTATTAATATCCTAATTAGGATAGATTGTAATATCACTCAGTAAAAAAAAAATAAAATAAATTTCTACAATATCACCGATCGAAAAAAAAAAAAAAAATGCCGTGGCTTTCATTAAAAAAATATATATGCATGATAGGGTTAAGCATTGAGGGCTAGCGAAATATACGAAACATTGATTTTTTGATCCTATATGGATAATAGTGCACCTTACCTCAGAAAGATTTTTAAGCGCCATTTCCTTTAGGCTTTGTCTTCATCATATTGCAGAGCGCCTTCTACGCTGGACGGATGCCTTGAAGACCGATGACCCCGACATGAGCTCACTAGAAGAGGATGAAGAACAAGATATTGGCTTGGAAGTCGTTTCGCGACGGGATGGAAGCTGTACTATTTCCGTCCCAGTGGCTTAATGAACCTTCCCTGACCCCCAACTGTCTCCGTCCGATTTTCCAGTATTCTGCCCGCTGGAGAGGGAAAGCAACAAGTGAATTTATAAAATAACTGGAGAATTTTGGTCATAATTAACTTCAGCTTCTTGGCACCAACTTAAGTTTCCTTGGGAATGATTTCTCATAAGAATTAGTCCATGAATAATTGAGACGTTGAGTTCCAAAAGATATATATAACTAAACATTTTACAGAAAACGCAGAATCTGCCGTTTATTTATTACTGACCAATTTACTTGATTATTTTTTTATTAAACTCCAAATTTTATTATTTTTACCATGTTTTAATATCACTCATTTTTTTACTCCAACTTATCTATATGGGAAATATAGTACCTTTTGGAATGAAATGAAAGCAAAGGTTATCTGTTTACTGAGGATATAGTACGTTTTGGAAGGAAATATTTTTAGTACATTTTGGAATGAATGAAATGTGGATTTAGGACCTTTCGAAATGAACTGCAATTTTTAAATACCTTTTTAAATGATTTCTGTTTTTAGACAAAATCTGATGATAGATTCAGATAAAACTAAAGCATTAGTATACAAATATGTCAAAATATAAATTTCGAAAATAATGTCCTTTAGTACCTTTTGGAAACAATAGTTTCAATTCTTAGTATCTATAATTTTTTGTTGTGACTAGTTTTAAATGTTTTTAAAGGAGCTTGAAGTTTGGGGAGGAACTGCGAAACGTTTATAATAAAAATTGGTTTAAAAGGATTTTAAAAGAATTCTTCCTTTGTAATTATTTAAGACCCCCATTCCATATGTGAGAAGTAAGTACTATTCGATTCGCAATAAAAAAAACATGAACGAAATCCATAAAAATTTGTATACAAAAATATTATAATTAGTTATTCTTACTAATTATGTTTGTAAATAATTTTGTATTTGGCCTGTACCAGGTATCACTCCTTCCATGAAAAACTCCACTCCCACTCTAATCCACTAGTTTCAATCCTTGCTTCCACTTCAATTCCTGATAATCCGCCGAGGAGTCTGAAAAGAAGATGGCCTCGAGACCTTCTTGTGTAGATTCACTACTAGAGTTTTGCCAATGGGCAGTTTCTCTTCATGTTTTTTTTCATGTGTATTTTCATTGTAGCATATTTACTTGATGTATGAACATATAGTTGTAAATTTCAATAAATGAATTAAAAAAAAAAAAAATTATGTATTACAAAAAAACGTATTTTAAAATTATTTATAGGTATGTTGGTTTTGTAAAATATTAATAAAAAAAAAGAAGTAAAAAATTAATTTATCAACAAATTTAGAGCATCAGGTGATAATTTTTGTTTAAACTGGTCATTTTGACCGATTAAAGACAATAATACGTTCCTAAGGTATAAACAAACATTTAAAACAAAGAAACTGGGATTTATAAGGACACGATTTGAAAAAAAAAAAAAAAAAAAAAAAAAAAATTCTCATAAACCTGCTGGTATTAATGGAAAGTAAACTATAAATATTCTAGTTAATTTTTGTAGAGGTAAATGTTTGAGCAATTTTCGTTATGAATGTTTTTGTTTTTTTTAATATTTTATATTAAAAAATACTTTAAGAGTTCATAAAAGTTCAAGCTGCATAAACTTAAATTATGATAATAAATTTAAATGATCGAAATGAACATAATTCATTAATTTTGGTTCATCAAAATAGTTGTACTGTTTTACAACCATGGACGGTCGTTTTAATAAGATATCGTAGGTGGAAATTTTTAATTTAAAAAAAAAAATACTGACGATAGACAGTGATAATAGAAACTAAGAATAGCTTAACCCGAAAAATTTGGGAAAATTCGAAATTTTAGATATTGGTCCTATGTCCACCGAATGCACAGGTTCGCCCCACTGTGCGGCGGGCCATAGGGTCTCCCTCTGCTCCTCTTTCCATCCGGTGTGTTCGTAAAGTCGTAAAATGAAATCCACACATATGTTGTTTAAAGGGAATTAACATAACATATGTTAAGCTTATATTCTATAGTTTTTTTTACTGTTATTTAGAGACTGTAGGTTGTATCTTCGGACTCGTCTTATGTCTAAATTGTTGTTCTTAAAAGCTAACTTTGCGTTAGGTAAGTGACAAATACTAATTCAAACTGGAACTGGAAAAGCTGACAAATTTAATGAAAGGAATAATAAAATCTGATTCGAAAAATAAAAATAAAATTATTATTATCTTTTAGACCGACTTAAATGCATTTACATTTCAACACATTCACATACGAGTATATCTTAATATTCTAAAATTAAAATATTTAATATAATTTAGAAACCCTGTCAAAACTGTTGGGGTGTTTAAAGTATTACCTACTGAACAACACCTGTGGTATAGTGGCTACTATAACAACCTTTTATACCCAAGGTCGCGGTTTCAAACCCGGCTGGTGAGAGTTCTTTGACAGTCATCAAGCAAAGAAGAAAAAGCAATTGAGACGTTGATTTCCAAAAGGTAATATATCCATTCTAGGAAATTTTACAGGAAGCACGAAACTCTCTCATTACTATATTATTAAACTAGCTAATTTGGGTCTTTTTGCATTAAAATTTAGAATTATTTTTTACTATAATAATAACATCATATTAAAATTAATTAATAATTTTATTTTAGAATGATTTGGAACAAAAAAAAATGCGTAATTAGTACTTTTAGAAAATTACAGCATTTCTATATCGCGTTTTTTAAGGACTTGAGAGTTCATTAGATAAAATCAAATAGGAGATTTAGATAAAACTAAATGATGAGAATACAAATATGTAAAAAAATCAATTTCGTAAAAAACGTCCTTTAGTACCTTTTGGAAATCAACGTCTCAATTGTCTAGCTGATGGTTTATAAAATGAAATGTAAAATCATTTTTATTCTTGGAGGTTTCGTCCCTAAGAATAATACATAGTGAATAGAGGAATTCCAATTCCTCTGGCTTCATTTGATACATAATTATTTAGTCAAGTAAATTATATAAAGTTAATATGAATAAAAGATACAAAAAAAAACAACATCAAACAGAAAACAACATCAAATGAGTTAATGGGTATTATCAAAGTCAAGATTTATCACACATGTTCGAAAGATTGATTTTTGAAGAGGTGGTTAAATGATTGGTGTTTGAATGTGGTAAGAAAATTACACTTCCCAAGTATAGTAGCACTGATGATGAAGGACTTTTCAAAAGAATGCACTCCTATGAGAGGGTATGTATGGATCGCGAATTTTCGAGCTGAGCGGGTTAGCGCGGATTGCCTAGCAACACAGAGGACTAATTTGAAACCCAAATAATTACGAGTTCGAGACTCGGTGCTGTGGGGGACTTTTATTTCAGCATTTATCCTCCGCCCTCACCCCCTGGCCCGAGAAACCCCTTTTGGAATCTTGTATTTAAGGTATGTTACGGAAGAGCGCGGAGTAAGGAGCTCAAAGATATAAGGTTTTCTGGTTAACAACGATTGGAATACGAAGATGCCAAGTAGGTATTTTCTTCAGGATTCGGGATAGAGCCACCTTTGACTAGAATATCAGGGAGAGACGTGTGACTGTCTTGAGGGGCCGTGCATATATCTAGTCTCATCTCGTTGTCGCCACCGAGTCCCCCATATACAAGGCAAAGTGGGGGAGAATGAGAAAAGACACTAAGAGATGACGGGTACTTGTAGGGAAAGGAGCTGTTTGAGGACAGAGATGGAGGATGATCAAACATAACTAATAGATGTTTATGGAGCTTTGGAATTGGATAGGAGTTTTATTGGGAAAGAGTAATGGGTAGTATATAATACAACAATGGACTATACTTTGCGTATTGATTATATATTATATCAAATAAATAATGATACAAATATTTCTTTGAAAAATGTTCGTGGTTTCCGGTGAATTCATCAATGACTTGAGTGCTCCAACATATCCTCTACCCATGCAATTAGGATTTAACACGATGGGATAGTATCCTCCCCACGTTCCAAAGCATTCCACGACTTATCAAACGCAGCCGTATCCTAGAAAATAACTCAAAGGAAACTGGAAGAGCGAATGGTCTCCTCCGATGCGCACTTCCGGCCTTCCGTCAAGCAAAGAGGACGGTTGTTAGTAGCCGTTGAGGCCCGAAGCCAAAATTAAAACATAATCAGATATTATTCCTGGCATCTCGCCCTCTTTCTTCACTACTTCTCTCCAAAAATGTGCATTTCCAATCCTTTTATTAATATAAATTTCCAACAAAATAATTTTTCTCATATAGATCTTAAGCGTTACAATCCAGTATACCTGAAATTACCAATTCCTCATAAAAAGCTTTTTAAACGTATAAAAACAATTGAAACGTTGATTTCCAAAAGGTAATTTAAAAAAAATATTGAGATATATTACAATTTGTTTAAAATTAACAATATTAATAATGACATGAGAACACATTCATAGAGTATTTACAACAAAGAATGATAAAGTCGAATTACATTTTAAAAAAATCATATATATATACAGAATAAAAATTAAGAAAAACAACAACAAAAAACAGCCTATCATTAAAATAAATGCAAAGATCAAACACAATCATGGCTATATACAATATTTACAATCTGCTAAAGAAACTTCGGACTAGGCCCATCCCTCTACTTGTGGATGGAAAAGCAGAATCCAAGAGATCCCAGCACCTCTCAGCCGCGTCACAGGTATCAGCCAGTGGAGTCTGAGTTAGGGCGCAATAGCCACAAACATACAGCACACAAGAGGAAAATCTGAACAGTGTAAGAACTCCAGTATAAATGTTTACAAAACAATCCAAAAGGTACTTAAGGGCATTTTTACGAAAGTGATATTTTTACATATTTGTATTCTCATCATTTAGTTATATCAAAACCTTGTATTTGTTCGTATCTAATGAACATTCGAGTACTTTAAAAACACGAATTAGAAGCGCTATTATTTACTAAAAGTTACTTATTGAACATTTAGTTTCGTTCCAAATCGTACTAAAACATTTCATTCCATAAGTTTAATATTATTTTACTTTTGTCATGACTTTTTAACCATAAAATATGGTTTTGGGGATGAAACTCGATTATATTACTATTTGGAATTCTTTAAAAATATATTTTCATTGAAATTTACAACTGTATAAAATACTACAAGGAAATATGTTGATTAATGATAAAACAAGTGAAATAAACATGAATGAAGAAAAACTGCCCATTGACAGCACTCTTTAGTAGTGAGTCTAAACAAAAAGGTCTCGAGACCATCTTCTTTTCAGACGCCTCGGTGGATTATCAAGACTTGAAGAGGAAGCAAGGATTAAAACTAATGGATTAGAGTGGGAATGGAGTTTTTCATGGAAGGAGTGATACCTGGTACGGGCCAAATCAGCAACATTAAGGTCATTGTGGATGATTTTATTCGGGACAAAGTAAGGAGCATTAAGGATTATGGATACGGGAAGATTTCGATGGTTTAGTAGAGCCCCAAACATATTAAATTTGGATTTATAAGAGAATGTGACCCTTTCCCTGAATTTTGGCCTTATTTACAAACTCCAGAGCAAATTACAGCGGCTATTCCTGGTTTAACTTATTGAAGAAGATCTTTCTTCTTGAGACTCGACCACTGTATCCTTCCTTTCTTAGAATGTTTCTGGTTGGACTTGAATCCCATAGTCCTATTTATTCTGATGGCCATTGAGGTGTCGGTAGTGTGAGACTTCAGTAAGGGTGACTCGCCACGGGTGATTCTCCAGTCTCCTGTCTTCCAAAACGTGGTCTATCCTCCAAAGATTTTAACTGTCTATGTCTTTTTAGTTCATACTGTGCAGTAACATGTGACTTATTCAACAGATATGCAATTTTCCTTAGAGATAAGCCCTGCGAACTATGAGTTCTCTCAAATCACGAGAAACGCGCATATTGAAAAGAGATCAGTTTCCCAGGCCCAAGTAAAGTTAATACTGAACTAAGATTTGATTATCCAGATAAGATTTCTACATATAACACTGGAAAGACGGTCAGAGAACAACAAATAGGATTAATATTAAAAGTGTATGGAAACTTTTTTGACCTACCATTAACAAATAATATTCTTCATCGTTTTATATTAATGATGAAATGAAAATAATTAAATATATTTTTTATCTAATATTAGTATTAATAATTTATTCATTAGGAAATTGTTAAGTTGAAAATAAATAGCTATGCATAATAATAGCATGGTCTATGGAAACTTTTTTGAGTGAGTGTATCTATTTTTATTTTAAACAGTTCTGGTGTTAACAAGACCCATTGGGTGACTTTTGCACCTTGGGGTCCTGGCGAAGGAGAAAAGGCTGGATGAAATAAGATAAAGAAGATAGCTCGTTGAGAGCGGGCGAGGGTATTCATAGTTGTAACCACTTACTAAACATAAATAGTTTCCGAGGCAAAATTATAAATAGTCGTCTATTTTGGTAGTGCATAGTAAAGGCGGTATCTCGGAAGGCCCGGCGACTGTACTGGACAAAATCCGCTCAGGCGAAATGGCGATAACCGAAAATACAAAATTTGTAAATTTCGAAAATTCTTTGTTTTCTAAGATATAGATACGTAAGTTTAAAAAATAAGAGATGCCTACGATTTAATTTTAACAAATAAAAGTGGTGAGTGTTTCGTATGCAAGTTTTTTGTTGTTTTTTTTTTAGTCCTTGTAATTTTTTTAAATTTAATTTAATTTCTGATTCCTTTAGACATATTTTATGTTTCATTTTAAAGTTTGAATTAAAGAAAATGATAAAATAAAAATCTGGTGCGCGCAACACACGACTTTCGCTTATCTTGACTTTAAAAAACAATTAAAAAACTATTAAATATACTTCCATTTGAAAAATATTTGAAGTTGAATTAAATAAAACCTGTATTTATTTTCGTTATTAGTTTAAATAATATAACTATATTAAATTGTTAATCAGTAATAAGTTTATTCCCCATTCGTCATTTTATATTATCTTTTAAAACTTTGTGTATCAGATAATATCTTTCTTCATAAAAATCTTTCTCTTTCCAACGGTATATTATACGTCTACATTACTGTTCTTAATATCAAAAAACTCAAAATTACGTTCAAAAAATAGTTTTTCTCTTCTATCCTTTATTTAGTCATCAACTTCGTCCTACTTGTATATTTAGCCGTCCTTCATCAATGTCCTTAAGATGATATGGTTAATCTTTTGGAATGTACAAAATTAAAGGTGGGTTAGAGAAAGAAAATTTAAAATATCGGCATTTAAGCCCTGTCAGACTATCTCAATCAGGATGAAACCTACATGATATATATATTTTTTTATTCATTTATTTTTTTTTTAACATCATTTATTGAAATTTACAACTGTACTTCAAGGTACAACAAGTAAATGTGACAAAAGTTAAATGGCGTGAAACAAACTTGAAGAAGAACTACCCAATGGCAGTACTCCTATAACTTTTCTACACTAGAAGGTCTCGAGGCCATCTTCTTTTCAGACGCCTCGGAGGATTGTCAGGAATTGAAGAGGAAGAAAGTACTGAAACAAGAGGATTAGGATGGGAATGGAGTTTGTCATGAAAGGAGTGGTATCTAGATCGGGCCAAATCAGCAACATAAGGAACGTTTAGGTCTTTATGGATAAGTTTGTTCGTGACAAAATAAGGAGCATTTAGGATTTTACGAAGGATTTTGGATTGTAGGGATTGGATACGGGAAGAATTCGATGGTTTAGTAGAGCCCCAAAGCTCCACTTCTTAAGTCCATATCGGCCTTATGATAGTCATGTAGATGAGGCTTTTGTAGTTAAGTGGAAGATTAGAACGTTTGTCTAGTAAGTGTTGAAGAAGTCGAAAACGTCTTGCAGTTTCTTGTCGTTTCAGTCTTGTGTGAGGGTTACATGATATTAAAGCCCATTAAATTTTGCATCAATATAGGGAGTTGAATCAAAATCGTTAGAGCCATTTTTGAGAAAATCGTAATAAGGTGCAAAATGCAAGAATTCTCAAAGAATTGTTAGTTTTGAAAGCAGTTGATTTCCTCCACACTTTTACCTACCATCTGTCTCAAAAATATTAAATTTATATTCTCTCTTAAAAAATATTAAAAGAAAATCTGACCCATTCCCAAAAAAATTTGGGTTTATTTACAAACTCCCTAGCAAATTACAGCCGCTTCTTCTGGTTCAACTTACTGAAGAAGGGTTTTCTTCTTGCGACCCGACCACTGTATCCTTCCTTCCTTAGAATATTTTTGACTGTTTCTGGGTGGACTTGAATCTCATGGTATCTATTTATTATGATGGCCATTGAGGTGTCGGTAGTGTGAGGATTTGCATGGACTTCAGCAAGGATGGCTCGCTTCTGGCGATTCTCCAGCCTCCTGTCTTCCAGCAAGTGGTCTAACCTCCAAAGATTTTAAATGTCTATGTCTTTTTAGTTCATAGTGTATTGTAACATGTGGCTTATTCAACAGATATACGATTTTTCGTGGAGATAAGCCCTCCGAGTCATAAAGTTTTCCCTGGCCCAAGTAAAATTAATGCTGAACTAAGATTTGATTATCGGGATAAGATTTATACATATAACACTGGAAAGACGGTCATAGTACAACAAATAGGATTAATATTCAATGTGTATGGAAACTTTTTTGACCTACCATCAACAAATAATATTCTTCATCGTTTTATATTAATAATGAAATGAAAATAAATAAAAATATTTTTTTATCTAATATTAGTATTTATAATTTGTACATTAGGAAATTGTTAAGTTGAAAATAAATAGCTAAGTAAAATAAAAGCATGTTGTATAGTAACTTTTTTGAGTGAGTATATATCTAAATTTTAACTTTAAAAAATCAACACTGAAAGAAATTACTAAGATTTTTTTTCTAACAAATCCGACATGACTGTTTCAGATTGGTATGTTGCTACGATTGCAAAATAATACGTAAATACTTTTTTTTTCTTCTTTCTTTTTGGTGCCTCTATTCCAAACATCTAAATACAACTTGTTTATTCAGCAACAATTGTCAACAAGGCAAAGCAGACGCCTGTAAATGGCCCGATTGTTTGTTGGACCTTTGTCCACCTCCAAACTGCGTTGTATATCTTCCCCTAACTACCACAACTGTTTATAGAATTTATCGAACTGAAAAGAAACAAAAAGTATTTATAAGATAGGACGTTTTAACGTTTAAGATAGGCCTCGAGATTAACGAGATATTCTGAAACAATTTCTCAATGCATACCGAGTCAAAGACCATGACTTAATTAAAGTTGCATTTGTTTACGTTCACTTTCTGCGTGTTGCGATTTTGAATTTTTTCGAATTCGGGTTCGAAATACAAGTTTTCATAAGATCCCTTGAGTCCAAATAACCAATTCGTGCAAAAAGATATGCGTGTGCTGTAAGTCTAGCACGAAAACAAAAAGTCGTACGGAACTGAAGTTTTATATTTTTGATGCGTATACTTACTCAAAAAAAATTCCGTATACTAAGTAAATTTGTTACATGGGTGTGCTAGCTTTTTTTCTTTATTATTTTTCTTGCAGAAATATCTGATCCTAATCACAGGTAATAATGTACCAAGGTATTAACGGTTTTTTATTATTATTCGAGGAGAGAGCGTTTTATTTGTAAATAAAAGGTCAAAAATGTTTCCATACATCTAGAGTTTAATCTTATTTGTTTTATCATTATTATTATATTCAATTGCTATCTTTCTGGATCTTATCTCTATCCTTGCCTCCACTTCAGTTTTAAATTTTCTTGAATCTGCGAGTGTCTGATATTTTATAAAATGCGAGTATCACATGAATTAAGAGAACAAATGGTTCGTTGCCATAACCAGGGCTCACTCCTCCGAAAAATTGCCCAAATGTTACATAAATCACATTCAACTGTACAATATGTTCTCAAACGACCCCGAGAATTAAATTCCCTGTAGGACAGACCAAGAACTGGCAGGCCAAGGAAATAGGTTAGACACCACAGAAGGTGCATTTAAGCGAAAAAAAATTAAGAACCTCATACTAGTGCCATGTCATTGGTCAGTGGCATAAATAGGGACTACGGGATACAAATTCAACCTGAGACCGTCCGAACTGTGCTAAGAAGGGATGGAGAGGTCGAACAGCCAGGAGAAAGCCCTTCATAAGTAAAGTTAATAAGAAGAAGCGCCTACAGTTTGCAAAAGAGTACGTAAAAAAACCGCACAGTTTCTGGGAGAACGTTACCTTCAAAATTTAGCCTTTTTTGACCAAATGGACGATGCAAGGTGTAGACGAAACCGAAGAAAGCCTTCAAGACAAAGAATGAATATGCGTCCAACGTTTATTTCCAACGAAGTATCATGGTGTGGGGGTGCAATGAGATCATCCGGTGTAGGGAGTTTGTGCTTTATTGATGGAATTTGAACTAAAATAACTATATTAATATTTTAAAGACTAATTAAAAAAAATCGGCTGAAAAGCTCGTACTTAGGCGGCGTTTTATTTTTTAACAGGACAATGAACTTGCTGAAATGGGTGTCATCTAACTTCCACCAAATCCTCCCAATAAAGCTGTCTTCCAACATCATCCAACTTTCATCTGCACCAAAAGTAAACCTCTACCACTTTAGGGATCACTTGTAGCTGGGTGGTTAGCATAACAGCCTCCCATGCCAAAGCTCACGGGTTCAAACCCGCAGGTGGTCCTAGGAGTTTTTAATGGGAGTAAGAAATCCTTAGTTATGCCGTCCTTCGGAGAGGACGTTGAAAGGTGGTCCCGAGTCTGTGCGATGTCAGATACTCATCCCTATCCTAATAAAACCTGGATAGGCAAAATTTAGGACTCCCACTGTAGTATCGTCCAATTAGCCATAGTAGCATAAAGTGACGTTAAATAATTAAACAAACAAACCTACGCACACAGCTCAGAAAGTTATAGGATGACTGATCTATAATGTTCCTAAACAACTCAAAAACATCTCCATAGTCCCCAGACCTCAATCCTATAGAACATCGCCCAAGTCCGAGCTTTTCAGCGACTTCTTTTAAATTAGTCCTTAAAATATTAATATAGACATTTTGGTTTATAATTCCATTAATTCCTAGATGATATAATATCCCCTGGAAATAAGATCCAGGAGATTCTCAGGGAATAAGTTCCAGAATGATAGCAATTGAATATAATAATAATAAAACAAATAGGATTAAACTGTAGATGTATGGAAACTTATTTTACCTTTGTTTTCATAAAAATCGACGAACCAGAAATATTTATGCTAAATTTTAAAAAATTCCTCCGTTGTTATAATCAATTAAAGAATTTTCAAATAAAGTGAAAAATTATTAAGAATTACATTGAGTTTCCATGGAGACATTTATTTTAGATTAAATAATCAAGCACTAGAAATTATTATCAGCAATAATCAGTTAGTTTCAACCTCTTTTCACCACTTTCTATTACCTTTACAACTTTTTATATAAGATAACATTATTTCTAAATCCTTTAGCTTCCCAACATTACAATATAAATCCATATTACTTTTCTTATGTTAAAAAAAGGTATGTAAGCAAATATTATTGCTCATTTCTCTTTTAGTTAGTTTTCTAATTATATTTAGTTTCTTATCAATGCTATCAAGATGATTTTTTTTAATCTACAATATTAACACGTTCACGTCGGCGTGACCCACCAGAACACTTACAGTGAGTGTCAAAAGTATTCGGAATTCACTACTATTCTGTAATTCACTTGTTTTTAACTTATTTTTTATGTTTTTAAAGAGTTGTTAACCACTTTATGATGTTAGAAGGAAGGTATACAATAGCTAAAGCCAAAAATTACAACAATCATTTTATTTATTATTAACGTATTGAACGTTTATTTACGAAAAAATTAGAAATAGTGTATGTTAATGGTGTCAAAAGTATTCGGGATTTCGTGGTTTCCTAGTTATATAAGTGCAGTGACCATAAATAAACATCCTGTTGGAAAAAACTTTTGTATAATTATAGATGTTATCCAACTAAGAATTGATCTTACTAATTAATTAATTGTTGACTGTGAAATATTACCCCACTCCAACACTTATTGTATCTTGAGGCCATTTTCATTTTGAAAATAGTATTTCCTGATTTTCCTTTTTAGTAAGACCCAAAAATAGTTAATTAAATTTGAAAGAAATAATGGAAGAGGTATTTCGAGAACTTTTTGAAACTTTTGCAGCAACTAAATATGAATAAATAACGTATATAGGTCCAGTCATGGTTGCGCGTATGTTAATAATTTGATTTATTCATAATTTTTCTTCTACTTTTAACTCTGGCTTTTCATACTTAAAAAATACACAAACCTATCAATAATTCTGCGATGTATTCGAGGGCGATGTACGATCGTTGCGTTTTTATTTTAGGGCCTTATTTAAAAAACAAACCCTTTAATGGTTGGATATATATAACATGAGAGAGGGGAATTGCTTAAACATAAAATTATGTCGAAGATTGGTGAGAATATTAAAATTTGAAACCATTAAACAACAGGATATTACGATTTCCGAATACTTTTGACACTGAACGATCTTGTAATTTGACATTATTAATCGGATATTTTTAAAAACAATAAACTTTTTGGTTATCTGGTCAGTGATTTTCCTTTATGGGAGTCTCTTTTAAGGATTTGGTAGTGAAAAAGGATTATATAAATGAATAGTTGTGAAATATAATAATTAAACGAAAAGAAATACGAATTCCGAATACTTTTGACACTCACTGTAACTGTTCCATGGGGTGGCGTGCATCACAGGTGAGTCACTTGTTTTCAGAAAATAAGTCGTTAAAAAAATATGTTTATTTTATTTTTTCTTAACTTATATGTTGTAGGAATAAACAAGTATAAGGGTTTATTTAGCGCGTTGGAAGCCTCGAATTGTTGTGATTAATTGGCATTAAACACGTTGGAACTTGCAACAGTGTCGCCCCGCCTCACGAAGCGTAAGCAGTTAAGACAGTCCCGCCTCATGCGAAAAAAAAACGTAGATATTAGCCCCTGCGTGAACCTATTAAAAGTACTTTAGAGGACAAAAAAAAAATTAAAACATTATTTAAGCTATGTCAGACTATTCAAATAAGAATCAATCCTACATGATAATAGAACCCATTAAATTTTACATCAATATATCGAGTTTAATCGAAATCGTTATTGTATTTTTTGAGAAAATTGCAAAGGAACAAAATGCATGGAATAAAGAGGGTCTTCTGGTTGGCCGATTTTGTTTTTAAAAAAAGTCGCTGTCACATATCGACCTTTTGTTTTTATGCTATTTTTTTAATTTATTTTATTTTATTTCCAGATCGGCTGCGTGAGCCATACATGATTTTTTTTAACATAAAAAGAATAATTATTACAACTCGCAACAATGGGAAAATTCGGGGTATAGTCTGTTTTTATGCTAGACATTCCACACACACACACACACCTTTGATGGTCTTGGTCATTTGGACTCAAGCGAACCTAACACGTGTATTTCCACGAATTCGAAAACTTTCACTATATATATTTCATATTTTATATATAGTTGAGTTATAGTAAAAAAAAATGGTGGAACAAGTAAACCATTATGAATATATCTAAAATAACTGTTGTTCGAATGTCATTACAATTAATCTAACAATTGAGCGGAATAACATTTTCAATATAATTTTTAAAAAATGCAGATTTCATTATGGGTGAAGAATATTATTTCCACATTAAATATTAAACTCTTAACAATTATAATATTATGAATATTAATCATATTTAATTTATGAATTCAAAAAAATGGATCAATATAGATAAGCGGATTTTCGGTTGATGTTAAGGTTGAACTTTGAGAACCTGAATTTTATGAGCACTTATGGTTTGGCATACTACGTTTTAATAATACAATTTTGTAATGCTATTTCTCTATCCGTATTTTAATATAAGAAAGCATTTATATTCTAGTCATAATCTTCTTTATTATATTCTCTGATTTTACTAAGTAATAAGTAGTAATACACCATAACAAATCATTGAAACACATCTAAATATTGCTAAATAAATATTTACAACCTTAAGGAAATAATTTGTTTCTCTTCATTAATAACTACACTTATGTTCCATATACTTATCGAATCTTGTATTGCTCTTATCAATTTTTATGTTTCAAAAGACTATTACAAGAATAATTGTTTTGGGATAATAGTATACGTATGAAAACGCTGAAAATTATTACACAATGGTTTATTATTTCCAAATAACAATATTAATGTATAACTGTTTATAAAGCTGTAGATAGGCACTTAAATAGTATAAAAAACAATAAATAACTCAAAGGAAAATATCATATCACCACTGCTAATTTCAAAACACTATATCTCTGCTGGTTCTTAAACAATTTCAAAGATTCTTTTTTTTTTTTTTTTTCATTTTGTATGAAATTTAATTTCCTATGAAATAGCAATAAAAGCTTTAGTTAATAAACACTAATACATTTTTCCTCTATCTTTAAAAATAACTGTTTGTTTATTCATTTAACGTCACTTTATGCTGGTACGGCTAATCGGATGATCCTACAGTGGGAGTCATAAATTTTGCCTATCAAGGTTTTCTAGGACAGAGATCTTTAATGAGTACCTGACATCGCATAGGCTCGGTACCGCCTTTTAACGTCCCCTCCGAAGGACGGCATAACTAAGGATTTTTTACTCCCATTAAAAAATCCTAGGACCACCTGCGGGCTTGAACCCATGACCTTTGGCATAGGAGGCTGTTATGCTAGCCACCCAGTTACTAGCGATCCCCCCTTATCACTTAGGGATCACTTAGTTATTGAATTAAATCACTTTTAATCGCCCACCATTTTAAAAATAACCAGCAGATATCAACGTCTAGGTGTTAGGGTCATCGTTGCATGACCTAGTATTTCATAAAAGTTGGTCTAGTAGTTTCGGAGAAATGCCGCGGACGGCGGACAAACTGATTTTTTTATTTTTTTTTATTCGGATTCTATGCATCTTGAAACGTAAGTCCTCAAATTTCGAAGGGAGATGATTTTTTTTTTTTTTTTTTTGGTCGATTACAAAGGTTCATTATTGAAAATAATAAACCAAAAAATACTGTTTGTAAAACATATAATGATATATATTTTGCCGTTTCACAAAAGAACTTTATTAATTTTTTTTTGTATTTACTTTTACGTCTATATAGATAAATATGCATATTAGGTAAGCATTTTAAAAATAAAATAAAAAAGATGTGATTAATAAAAAATTAATTTAAATGTGGAAATTAGATTTAAAAAGTATAGAAATACCATTATAATTTAATAGTTAGAGATGCTTGAAAATGTCAAGGCCATTTAGCTGAAACGTTGTAAAAGAAAACTTAGGACAATGATGAAAAAATATAATGATATCGTGTTACTTTTTATATTTGTATAAGTTATTTTGGGGAGGAAAAATTATAAAAATTAACAATAACTATTCTAAAATCACCGGAACAAGCTAATCTATAATAAAGGATAAAAATACAACTGGGGACATTCTAAACCTAAATAGGCAATTAGTTCTGGCTCTGTAAGAAATTTTAAGAAAAGTGATTCATTCTTGGGATCGTTTTCTTAGATTGTCTTGTGCCTTTATCTTCCGCATTCTTTGGACCGAACCCAACAAGAATTCTTTTCATTATTAACAAAATTACTGAGCTCGAAAATAAACAATTACCGTCGTGTTTCGAATATATCGTTGAGGAACCTCGGGCTGAGCATAACACTGCCAGAAACTAATTAATAACCATTAACTACCGACTGATAATTTTTATTGTTATTTTATTTCAGCTCATCATCCTCTTTGCTATGCTCAAGTTTCAAAAAATGATTAGAGCAAAAAGTGGAATTTCCTGTTGATGATATCTTTGTTATAGAGAAACAACGCTGCATTTGTAGTACTTGGTTTAGCTTGTTTGTTTTTTAATTCGGAATACAAACAACACATAGCCCGAATTTCCCGACGGTCAATAAGTACTCTCAAGTTATTTAATCGTAACATCCGTCGAGCAACCTCTCTCTCTCCACTTTCAAATACCTTATGTTCCAGTATCTTCTCACTTCCCATAATGACACTAGCTGGCAATAATAATTACTGTTAAATGATAGTCAATACTTTTAATTTTTTTAAAAGGTTTAATTAAGTTGAAATAAATGTTCACTAGTAGTTCTTTTTTGTGCATTTTGTTTTAGTTTTAGCAAAAGCGTTAAATATTATTTTGTGCTAGACTTACCACATAACGTCCCACACACCCACACAAACACACACACAAACATACACACACACCCACACAAACACAGACACACACACACACACACACACACACACACACACACAAACACACACAAACATCACACACAAACACACTCTCACACAAACGTACACACACATTTTAGACTATTTTTAGGACGATTAATAGGCGGTACAGCAAATGTCTATTTTACAATTTTTTTTTTGTGATCTTCATCTTACAATTGACCTAAAATTTAGACCGAAACGTCGGCACTGCAAATTTTTTACTTAATTAAAGTGTTGTCATGAATGCATCCCTAATCAACTTCTCAGTATGATAATAATTATTCACTCTTCTCTATTCTCTACATATGTTTAATTTATGAGCTATTTCAATCTATAATAATTAATAAAATATGTGCAAACAATTTATATTCTTGGAAATCCTCATCACTTGGTTATATATGATGATATTTAATCTAGTGTATACATTTCGAAACATATATATTCAATAGGTTATGCGACGAGGTAGTTGTTTGACCACTGTTTCAGTTATTGAGTTTTGAATTCAAACAATATTTGTTTGATAAACTAAATTAATTTAAGTTGAATTTCCCCTCGAAACACCGTCATATTTCTCACATGGGTTCAAAAAAGGATCTTGTATAGTCTGGAAATTGTTTCGCTGATAACAAGCTGACTAGAGGGATCACTTATAGCAGGGTGGTTAGCATAACAGCCTCCTATGCCAAAGGTCACGGGTTCAAACCCGCAGGTGGTCCTAGAATTTTTTAATGGGAGAAAAAAAATCCTTAGTTATGCCATCCTTCGGAGGGGGCGTTAAAAGGTGGTCTCGAGCCTGTGCGATGTCAGGTACTCGTTAAAGGTTCCTATCCTAATAAAACTTGTATATACAAAATTTAGGACTCCCACTGTAGAATCTTCCGATTAGCCATAGTAGCATAAAGTGACGTTAAATAAATAAACAAACAACAAGCTGACTAGCTATCCTCAAGATAACTAACTCCTTCCTTTATTTATTTTAAATATTTATTGAGATATATTACAATTAATTTCGAAATGAACAATATTAATAGTGATATGAGACCACATTCATAATTTTTTTTTTTTTTTTTTTTTTTTAGGATTCTTAATGATTAAAATTAACAGATATTTTAACATAATTTTCTTTTATAATACAACTTTATTTTCCATATATTTAGAGTTTTGATATTGTTATAATTATTGTTCTTTATATGTAAGTGTGTGTGTGTGTGTGTGTGTGTGGGAAATAAGTCCAGCAGTAATAACCGAAAATTATTAATAATAATTTTTTTTTAAGATTCTTTTTCTAAAATTGCAAATTTTGTTTCTTCAAATAGTCCTGTAAGGACAAAAATTATGCTATGTCAAAAAAATCAATTAACTCGGTCAACATCGCTTTGTGAATAAAGTGTATCTATAGTAAACATAAAAAAAATAACAAATAAAATAAAAACAATGTAAATGTACATAATATTGTGTGTTAATAACTTATTTTTTTAACTTTTATTAAATAAATTAAAAAGTAATATTTTCCCCAAAAACCGTGTTTTTATGTCTTTTTTAACTTCTTCATTTTTTTTTTTTTTTTTTTAAGAGAAATTACTCCTTTTAAAACATTTAGAAAATATTGTATATATATATATATATATATATATATATATAATATAATATATATATATATATATATATATATATAATAAAATGTATGTGTGTGTGTGTTTCAGTATTCAGTTTTTATTAAATTTATTATTGGATAGTTAGACAACAATATAATTAAGAGAGGCCAGACAAATGCTGCTGAACCGGTTGGTCGTTTATTACAGGGGACTGGATACTGAAGAATGGAAATTATTTTTTCATTTATTGCGTTCCTCTCGTATAATTCCCTTCTTTAAATAATCATATCAATATCCGTCAAAGATTTTTCTGGAAGAGTTGATTCGAAAACAGTAAATTGTGCTTGAAGATACAATAGGCCATCCCACAAACTGAAGCAGGTTCTAATTTTCCCACGATTCGTCTAAATCACTCACTGAGAAAGACAGGTCTTGAGGGTTTGTATCTATTGCGCCTTTCTAAATAGTGGTTAATTACATAAGGGTCATTTATTTAATTATATAACTTTTTTTAGTCATTGTATAAGCATCCTCTTTGAAAAATTGCTATTTGTACAGAGGCATATCGGACGTCCAGAGAAGAATAGACATGACTCAAAAAAAAGTTTTTTTTTTTTTATTAACAGCAGAATAATTTATTTTATTTTAATTATTAGCAGAACAAGGAGCCTTTTGGAAGAACTCGGTATTGGTAATAGTGATTGTCCAAGATGGCCGAGAATATAATATTGGACTGTCTTGGGATTATCTATCATCCCCGTATGGATTTTAATTGGATTAAGATTTTTATCTAATTTAATTTTTTTTTCTTTAGTGATTTTATTTTACATTGGCCCAGTATGTGTGTTTGTAGCAACTTTTCAAATGTGAGCAGTAACTTGAATTTAGTATTTCTCTTCTTTTTTTTTTTTTTCTTTTTTGGGGGAGGGGCAACTAAATTTATGAGATTCATTGATCATTTCCATAACTAATAAAAAATATTGTAGTTGTTACATGTATGTATGTATTATTGCGTTTCATGATCTTAGTACGTTAATCACTCCAAATACAATATCTAGGCTGGTGATTTCTAAACGTGCCTATCCTTTCCTCCTTCCAATTAATTACTAGCCATGGAAATGTTTCAAGAGAATGAGAATCCAGTCAGCATTTAGGCAGCTGACAAGAAGGTCAATTTAAACGCTTAGAAGACTAAGCCAATCCCCTCCTTAATACCCTTCCACCGATTCCTACTCTGTTTCTGAATAACAATCCAATGCAATTCCACCAATTTGTTAAAAACCTCGGGGTCACCCTTGATCAAACCCTATCCTGGAAAAACCATGTTTCCGAAATCTCTCGTCGTACATTCTCCACCTTAAAACTTTTGAATAACCTATGTCCTCTTCTTCCAATCGAAACCAGTAAGCTCTTTGTTAGCTCCTTAACATTTCCTCACTTTGACTACTGCTATGCGGTGTATGGTGGTGTCTCTAAGGATCTCGAGGCAAAACTAAAACGATTGTTTTACCGCATTATACGTTTCATCTTTGGGATATCCTGAGACACCTCCACAACCTGATATTACGAAGTGTTGAATTGGCTTTACGCTTCCTACTTACTTTACGTACTTCCTGACACCCTTCCTCGACCAAGTTATCCAATCCCGGTGACCGTTTTACATCTTGGATCTCCATAAATTCGAATATTCAGTTCGTTCCCCTAACACCTGCTCGCGCTTTTCTGATCTGTATAAACGTCCATTTTCAGCTTTCGATAGACGATTCTTGATCCGATCCGCATCCCTATGGAACTCCATTCCTTCTAATATCCGGGACTCTCAAACTCTCTCCAAATTTAAATCCCGTCTATTCAGCCATTTCCTTTCAATTCCATCCTAAAGAAGATGCTAATTTCAGGGAAAATCAATTCATTTACTCAATTTTCATTATCTTGGGTACATTTAACAGCAAATATTATTTAGAACGATTATCTTTTCAAAGATGGATGATTAAATTATATATTATTTTACAGACATTCAGAAGAATAGTAATTTCCCTTTTTTTTTTTTTTTTTTTTTTTTTTTTAAACTGTATATATATATATATATATATATATATATATATATATATATATATATATATATATTTATTTAATTATTTAAATCTGATTATATTTTTTATTAAATCTTATTTTTTTTGTTCTCATGTTAACATACATTCCTTTTTCTTGTTTGTGCATTTTTATTAGAATTTAGCTTTTAAGTTATTGTATTTGTTCATGTTATAAGTTAAATTCTAATGTTTTCAATTATTTTACTCTGAGAATCTAGTCTTACGTCCACTATTTATTTCCTGTTATATTATTCTGAAGAGACTTGCCCTAGAATAAATAAAGCATTATCATTATTATTATTATTAAGTATAAAACAATATTGTTTAAACATTCATAACATTGACATTGCCTTACAAAAATTATTAATCATTACATTTTATGAATATTCCCCCTTGAGAAACTGCCACTGCGGCTGTAATGTATTGCAGTTATGCCTAACCACCCACATTAAGGGGCAACTCAGGACATAAGCCTTCTATTCTTATTATTAAACAGAAAATAGCTTATATAAACACAACCAAGTTTTAATTTAAGCATTAAACCATATAATATTCTAAAATATAATTTATTAACTAAATTCGGATTTTCAGGATAATCACTTAATGTCAAATTCGAAAACAGAACTCAAACTGGTTAACTTTTTATTGTCAACATTTTGTTTATAGATTTTTTCTTTTTATTTATAATAATAATAATTTTGTCTGTATTATATTCTATATACTTTAGTGCATACGCAAAAAAATGGGGAGGGGGTTATGGATTTTACTTGCTAAACCAGTGCTCACGTTTTCGACAAAATGCATTATATCAATGTATGATTTTATGTTGATAAATATCATTTAATCGTGGAAATATACAGGGCTCAAAGATCGAATTGAAAACAAATAAAGTTACTTTCACTGGGTGTCTTTAATTTTGTTTTCTTAATAATGAACTAAAGGATAAAAAAAGATAAAACAAAATTTCCCCGAAGTGAGAGTAATACGGTATATCAATAATCTTTGGAAACCTTAAGATATTGGATAAAACATTATCAAAATTAGAAAGTAGACAGAAGTAAGAGTGAGTGACGCATATACCTAGGTGATTATTTCGAAAAATATCTATTCTTATATATTTTTTAAACTTATAATATTTACTTCAAGAGGAGACTAAATAAACTTGGTCCGTTACATGCACCGAATTTTTTTATTACATTTTATTGAAAAAAAAATACAACATTTGAGGATAGTAAGGATTAGGTCCGTTACAACTAATAACAGAACACGGCAAAACAAAACATTATTTTAAACGATTTAATATTAATTTATTTTGGTTATTGTTTAAATCAACAACTGCTTTAAATTTGTTAATTAATATTATCATATTACTATTCAGTTAGTATACCATTAAGGTTTGGAACATAATGTAACCAATAAACGTTCCTTTTGTGGAGTTACCATGTAAGAAAAAAATCTCTCTCTCTTAATCTCCCCCCTCTCACTCTCTCTCTCTCTCTCTCTCTCTCTCTATATATATATATATATATATATATATATATATATATATATATCCATTATTCATCAATTTGATAAGACATTAGGACAGACTTAATCCTTACTTTCCTCAAATGTTGTATATTTTTTTTCAATAAAAAGTGATTAAAAATTCGGTGCATGTAACGGACCAAGTTTATTTAAGTCTCCTCTTGAAGTAAATATTATAAGTTAAAAAAATATATTGTTTTATATAATTCTGATAGATTTATTTTAAATCGTACATTTTACAACAATATATTTTTCGAAATAATCACTTAAGTTTATGCGTCACTCACTCTTACCTCTGACTACATTCTAATTTTGATGTTTTTACCAATATCTTAAGCTTTCCAAAGATTCAACTCTCCGTAAAATCGGGTTATGGAGGTGTCTCTGGATATCCCAAAGATGAAACCTATATAGCATTTAAACAATCGTTTTGCCTCGAGAACCCTAGAGACACCCCCATACACCGTACACCAGTAGTCAAAGTGAGGAAATGTTAAGGAGCTAACCAAGAGCTTACGGGTTTCCATTGAAAGAAGAGGACGTAGGTAATTCAAAAGTCTTTAAGGCGGAGAATGTACTACGGGAGATTTCGGAAACATGTTTTTTCCAGAATAGGGTTTGATCAAGGGTGACCCCGAGCTTTTAACGGATTGGTGGAATCGCATTGGATTGTTATATTGAAGTAGGAATCGATGGAAGAGGATTTAGGTGGAGATTATCTTAAACATCCAAGCGTTCAGATTGATCTTGTTGTCAGCTGCCCAAATGCTGAATGGATTAAAATTCTCTGGAACCATTTCCGTGACCCGTAAATAGGTCGGAAGGAGGAAATGATAGGTACGTTCAAAAATCGCCAGCCTAGATATGGTGTTGGGAGTTATTAACGTAATAAAATCATGAACCGCAGTAAATACATTTCAAAAAATAAAAAATAAAAAAAATAATATATATATATATATATATATATATATATATATATATATATATATATATATATATATATATATATATATACTAATGGGGAAAAAACTTATTACTGATTAGCAATTTAATATAGTTATATTATTTAATCTAAATCATATGTTTCCAAAGGAAATGCATACACGTTTAATTAAAATCAACTTCAAACATTTTTCAAATTTAAGTATATTTAATAGTTTTTAAATTGATTTTAAAAGTCGAGGTGAATGAAAGTCGTGTGTTGCCCGCACCAGATTTTTACTTATTTTCTTCATTTAAAATTTAATACATAGAATTGCAATATCACAATTGTTAAGCGTCAGTTTGGGATGACAAGAGCTACAGGAAAAGTTTGGATTTGAATAAGGATAGAGAAGCAGCATGGCGGATATAAGTAGGTAGAGAACTCCAGAGGTTAGTGGAGCGGATAATAAAGGAACGCTCAAAAGCAAAAAAGTAGAAACGTAAAGGTCAGAATGGCGTGATCTTGTTTCAAGAGAGTGGCCTGAGGATTTAAATTGAAGGAGACAATGGATATAGGGTGGATAATGGGAGTTAATGGTTTGGTAAAGATATGATCTTAGGGAATATTTTCTGCTGGTGGGTTTACGGCTACTTCTCGGCGTCCACTATTACCAAGCATAGTTCTACTCACACCAACGATGCTCCTGATTCGACACCTCCCGAAATAGCCTGAACTTGACCGATTTTTCCAATTTCATCCCCGTTTCATTCTATACAAACGCCTCCCCCTGGGAATTATTGATGGACGTAACTAATCCTGCAGATGAATATTCGACCTGAGATCTGGTAGGCAGTTGCCAACTGACGGTATGAATGGAGCTGGAAAGTGAATGGGCCAGAACTATATTTAGGGCGGGATAGCTGTTGCCGAAAGCTGGCACGCTTCGAGTCATTCACTATAGCACTTCCCATTGAGGTCCTCATGACTGCGTTTCCCCTGGTAACTCCTACCTCCGGATGATGCCAGACTTACCCATGAATCCATCGACATTCATATCGATGGACTCATTTCTCCTTGGGTATGAAGTTTATCAATAAGTGTTATACATACTTGATGCATTCAAATCATATTCTTAATATAGTTCGAGTCGAAAAAAAAAATAGAAAATAGTGAAAAAAATTTATTATCCAACGTTTCGACCCACGTTACAGGTTCTCATCAGGGCTAAACACATAACAAGATACAACGTTGGTGTTTGATGAATTTAGAACCATGAAAAATTAACAACATAATTAAACTGGCAACACACGAGTTTCAATTACCTACGTTGTTAAAATCAATTTAAGAATTTTTAAATACATTTAGAGAAAAAAATAAGTTGTTGAAGAATCAATTAAACTGAATTTCAATAGAAAAAAGTATTTCATTAAATAATCTATCATCTTTTTATATACACTAATCAGTTAGTTTTATCGGCTTTTCATAACTCTCAATTTACTTTTACAATCCAGTGTATTAGATAATATTCCCTCTAAAATCTTTAGCTATTCAAGGATATATTATACATCTATATTCCTATTCTTGTGTTCAAAAAACAAAAAAATCTGGTGCGGGCAACACACGACTTTCACTTACCTAAATTTTTATTATCAATGAAAGGATTTTCAAATACAGTTAGAGATAAAAATACGTGAAATTATTAAGGAATTAATCAAATTAAATTTCTATAGAAACATGTGTTTTATTAAAAAATCTATTATATTATTATCTAAAATAATCAGTTAGTTTTATCTTCTTTTCATCACTCTCTATTAACTTTTAAAAGCTTGTGTATCAGATGATATTTTTTCTAAAATCTATAGCTTACCAACGGTATATCATAAATGTTATATTACTGCTCTTATGTTCAAAAACAAAAAATTGCATTAAAAAAATATTTTTTCTGTTTTCTCCTTTAGTTGGGTATCGAATTTATTCAATTTATATATTTACCTGTTTTTTATCAGCGTTAACAAGATAATCTAGTTATTATTATTGAATCTACAAAATTAAAGGTACTTTAGGGGAAGACAATTTAAAATATCGGCATTTAAGCCCTGTCAGACCATTTTCATCTAAATAAAACCTACATGATATTAAAGCCCATTAAATTTTACATCGATATAGCGAGTTTAATCAAAATCGTCGGAACCGTTTTTGAGAAAATCGAAAAAAGGTGCAAAATGCATGGTATAAAGTGCCTCTTCTGGTAGGCTCATTTAGATGAAAAAAGTTTTGTCACGTCTCGGGCGTATAGTTGTCTTAAATATGAAATATCAGTTTTATAGGACTTACCGTTTCCGCCCGGGAGTTACCACACACACACACAGACAAACACACACACACACACAGACCTTTTTGCGGGACTTGGTTATTTGGACTCAGGGGACCCTAAAACGTGTATTTCCGTTGAAAACTGGAATTCGAAAATTTTCACGATCGCAATACTTCCCCTTACTATATATAGTAAGTGAAAGTAAAAAATACATTAAAATATATGTTCGCGTTTTTCTCCTTTAATTGTTCATCAAATTCGCTTTACCGGCACAGTTAGCCGTTATTTATCAATATAAATAAGGTGATGTGCCTTTTTTTTTTTTTTTAATCTACTAAATTAAAGGTACTTTAGAGGAATAAAATTAAAAATATCCTCATTAAAGCCCTGTAAGACTATTTCAAGCAGAATA